>JAKSZT010053887.1:1145320-1196537 GCA_026826555.1 Tolypeutes matacus | reverse complement strand
TATATAAGGGGGGATAGCCCCAGAGACTGATGCCTTATCAGTGGGTTCTATTTTGGAATCTGTGCTCCTGAGAGTGACAGAATTAGACTCAAATAAGTCCTCCCTTCACATGGTTCACCAGTCCCTTCTATTCAAACCTATATGCGATGCTGGAGTTTTTAGGTATACTTCCAGAGACTGGAGCTTCCCGCCTAACTATGTGCCAGGTGTTCATAAAATCTAGGTGGAGCTGCAACTCCTACCCTACAGCTCAATGGACTCATCCAAGTCACCTGGTGAGGAGACAACGATGGGAAATGGCCATCCCAGGGAATGGAGAGGGCCTGCATCTGCAGGCAGGATCATCCCACCCACCATATCCATGGGATATAAGCCCTCTCTCACTTGGAGTTGGAGTGGACATCACCATCCCAGTCCCCTCAGGATTGGGGGAAGAACTATGGAGTAGAGTGGACTTGATGGTATTCTCTTGTTCACATATGGTGATTCTAGCAATGCAAGAAATTATAACAATGAGGTGGAGCCAGTGGCCACTTGACATTTTTGGGGTAGGGAGGGGATGAGCAGTTGAAATACAGTGGCTTCTTTGGGAGTTGGAGGTTGTCCTGAGTACTGTTGTGGCAACGGATGTAGGCCATATTAAATCAGCACACACCACTCAGAACTGAGTGGGAGAGAGTGTGGTCTACAGTGTGAACTGTGGTCCTTGGTTGGTGGCAAGGCTCCAGGATGTGTAAGTTCATTGAGGGTGGTGGGCCAGACTGTGGGAGATGTTTGTGTGGGATGTGATGGGAGGTGTGGGAGGTGGGCAACATGGGAATTCCAGTGGGTTCCGTGTAATATTTTGGGTAATCTAAGCACCTCTTAAAATATATGTATATATATATATATAAACAACATTTTTGTAAGCAAATACACATATATGCATATATATTTATATATCATTTTGCAAATGTTTGTATGTATTGTGAGAATTTTGATTTTTACCCATAATAATAAAAAAAAAAGGGAATGAAATGAAATAAAATAAAACAAAACAGGTAATACACAGGTCCTATTGTATAATATCATCCTATTATATCAACTTTTCATCTTTGCGCAGAGAACTACTGTGTTTACCAGCTGGGGAAAGAAAGTAATTTTCTATAACAAAAATTTTTATAAGTGATTAAAATAGGGGAGGCAACTTATAATTATTACTAGATGGCCAAAAACTTTTAAAAAGAACAGATGTTTTGTTGGAGGTGGTGGGAGAGGAAAGAAGAACAAAGAACAAGCATAAAGTTATTAAAACTCCAGAGTCCTTTCCCATAGAGTACCAAACAATTACACTCCTGCTCCCTTCTCTCTTTATATATTTATTTATTTTAGCTCTTCCTGGTAAGCAACTTTAGAAAAAGTTTCCCTCTGCCTCAGAGTTACTTTATTAACATTACTTAAAAAGACGGCATAAAAAACACTTCCATAAGAGATGCCACTTCAAAATTATCTACAACACCCATCTGTTAATAGCTTTCACATGGTATCAGTTCTTCTAGAGAAAACACATTTGGCTGCTAGGTTTTTAGACAGTTACATAACTGACTTCAGAATCATGAAAATTACTTGCCACAGACATAACAGTTAGGGGGAAGGGAAATGATGGAGAATATGGATAAAAACTGTTAGTTGTCCCTTTATCTCTTAAAAAATGACTCATTTTTTTTAAAGCTGGGCATCCAGACCCCTGGAATAAAGGTTACATTCCCCAATCCACCTTGCAGATAGGTGTGCCCTTGTGACTCAGGTCTATCCAATGGGATGATGTAATCAGTGGTTACTTGTAAATATTTAACAACCAGTTCTCTGGAATACCCAACTGAGAAAAAAAAAAATGGTTTGTAGTGTTTGCCAATTTCCAATTTCCATGGCTAGTATCGAGCCAACACATTGAAGGCACCGAACATGAAGTTAGGAAGAGTAGTACCTCTCACAAGCTGTTGCAAACCAGCTGCAGCATAAGACTGTATATAGGGAAGCGGCTGTGGCTCAATCAGTGGGGCTCCCGTTTACCATATGGGGGGCCCCGGGTTCGGTTCCCGGGGCCTCCTGGTGAGGGCAGGCCCGCCCGCAGGGCGTGGTTGGCTGACCCGGCGAGCACAGGCAGCAAGGGGGGGATAAATGAATAAATAAATAAAATCTTTAAAAAAAATAAATAAATAAAAAAATAAAGACTGTATATAATGGAAGTGTTATATGTGATTTCTGGGAAATGTCCTTAAGGAAGGAAGCAAGTCTTTAAGGGAGCAGGGATGTGCTTCTCTTCCTCCTCCCTGCTGGAAGGAATGTAGACATAATTGTTGGAACTCAAGAAACTACCTTGGACCACAGAAAAAAGCCATGTACGAGGAATGGCAGAGTTACAACTAAGACGAAGCCTTGGCCCCTGATATCCCGGCACCGCTGGGCCAGCCCTGGAATGTTTACCTGCAGACTTCATTTTCATGACAACTATGAGGAAGAAGAAAACTTCTAGTTTGTAAAAGCAATTGATATTTTTAGGTTTCCCACATAGTGGAATCTCTTCCTACTGATAGCAACACTCATGCTGAACAAGATATCTGAACAAAACTAGGACTTGATCGTGACAGAATCTTGACTCAGATTTGAAGCAAACAACAGTCATAAATGTCTGGACCTTTCCAGGAGAGTCAAAAAGGAAGGAGAAGGAAAATAAAAGTAGGGAAAAGTTTTATGCTTGGTCACTGCATCCAAAAATATGCCAAGCATCTTCCAAAGCACAGGTAGAGAAAGAATAAGCAGGGAACAAGGCCAACAGATAGGTAAACATCAGTGAAGAGAGAAACAAAAAGGGGAAAGGAACTCCAAAGGGCTGGTCTCACCTCTCATTACTTCAGCATTTCTCTTTTCTCCTCTGACCTAAAAACTCAAAACAAAGAGTAAGTCTGCCTGTGTCAATGGGGCTTTCTCCTAGCACACGTGGGGCCAGGTTCCAAATTCACAGTCCAGGACTCAGGGAGGACTTGCCCATCCAGGGCAGTACAAACTCTCTGCCCAAGAAAGAAAGACTATTCCCAGATCTCTTTCTCCTTGTTTGTTTTTCCAGGTGAAGGAAGAAATGGGAGATGCATAAGGTCACTTGGGAGAAAAACTGAGTTGAGTCAAATGCAGTAGTAAGGTCGCTACTTTCTGGAGTTTATTTAAACTGTCTTTCTCAGGCATCGACTAGCCTCTTTGTTGTTATACAGTGACTACCAGACAAATGTATAATGACTTACTTAAAATGCAGATAAAATTAAATATTACATGTGAACCCTCCCCAAAAGTTAAGTGCTATGCAAACAGAAGATAATCATGTCTTAATTATATTCTTATCTACTTTCAAAATACACTTTCTAAAGTTTCTAGGTAACAGCTGTGCTCAAATCAAACAAAGAGATCAACAATTCTGGTAAGCATCTGTGATGTTCTTAAAATCATGCATCACTGTGCTCGCTTTGCTGAGATCCTACAAGGATATTTTCCATTCACTCTGTATCCAAAGAATCTCTGATTATACGTTTGCTCTATATTCATTTCTTGACACCTAAGACTAAAGAACTCTTGTGTGGTCAGCACAATTTTCAATTCTTCCTCACCAACCACACCACACCACACCCCCAATACTGGTTAATGCTAAGAAACAGACATAGATTCATGATAGGGAATGGGAGGCACTCTCAGTGACAAAGGGACAAAGGGTGGGGTACAGAAAGTCCAAGTCAGCAAGAAAAGGGAAATATCCTGTCCATGGCAAACACAGATGGGTAGACACCTGTGAGAGAAGGGGTTATGATAGCAAATAAGGAAGCAGATGTGGCTCAAGTGAAAGGGCTTCTTCTGTCTACCATATGGGAGGACCCGGGTTCGATCCCTAGGGCTTCCTGGTAAAGGCATGCAGGCAAGCCAGGCCTGTGCAGTGAGCCACGCAGCAAGATGATGACACAACAAGAGAGACACAGGGGAGAGTCAAGGTGGCATGTGCCAGAAACCAGGAACTGAGGTGGTGCAAGTGACAGGGTGTCTCTCTCCCACATCGGAGGTCCCTAGGATTGAATCTCGGTGAAGCCTGGAGGAGAAAACTGAGACGAGAAGGCAGAAAAAAAAAAAAAGAAAAAGAAACAGACACCAAAGATCACTCAGCGAATGGGCACAAACAGCAAGTGGGGCATGGGGGGCAGAGGAGCAGAGAAAACAAATTCTTAAAAAAAAAAAGAAAGCAAATAAATCACAGTCTAGTTCTAAGATAAAATCTAGGCAAGGTTTCTGTTGACCAAGATGGTTTTATGACATGCTCTACGGTTCCGTTCCCCCCCACAGCATCTTTGAACAACTAGCAAAAACTGACAAGGCCACAATCCTCAGAACTCCAGAAAACAGTTTTAGGGTTACAACAATCAGGCAAGGGTCAAATCAAGGAAAAAACAACTTTAAAAATGGTAGACCTAATGGCATTCTTTTTGGTTCCTCCCTACCCCTCCCTTGCTTGGTGTGGAGCCAGCCTGTGTTTTCAGTGTGGGTCCCTGGTCTATGGATAATTATAACTGGCAGTACTATAGTATTGTATTTTTGACTTTTAGCTCCACTTTTTATACCTTACAGGATCTGAAATGCGAAGGCATAAAAATAATGATAAAACTTTCATTTTGGATGCAGAGTATATAAAGATATAATTTCTGAAAAAATAACATAAAGGCGGGGGGATGGAGGGGTATAGGGACATAGTTTCTGTATGCTATTGAAGTTAAGTTGGTATGAAATCAGAGGAAGTTGTTATACATTTACGATGTTAAATTTAAGCCTATGGTAACCACAAAGAAAATATCTGAAAAAATATCAGCTGGAAATGAGAAGGGACCCAAAATGGTTCACCCAAAATATTGCATAAATGCAAAAGTAGGCAGCAATGGAAGAACAGAGAGCAAAATGGTATAAGACTTACAAAAACCAAATAGCAAAATGACAGATGAAAACTCTGCATTATCATTAGTTATTTTAAACATAAATAGATTAAACTCTCCAACCAAAAGGCAGAGATTGCTACAAATGTTTGCCATGCACTTGGGAAACAAGGAGATACCATGGTGATCAAGGTCATGCCCTGCTCTGTTGCTGGGGTCTTATGTATTTAGGTGGCAAGACCAACAACAAACAAGCAGATAAGGTCAGCGCAGTTGGAGGAGATGTATTTCCTTTACAGTGCAAACAAACCACTTTTATGGACTCCAGGATAATGCAGAGCTTTCATCTGTCATTTTGCTATTTCTTTTTGTAAGTTTCCAAAAGAGGGATAGAGTACTGTGACCTTTTGAAGTTCTTTTATGAATCCTAAAAAGAAAAAGATTATGCTTTTTAACTAATCCATTCCTTTGTTTGTGGGGCCCTCTTGATTGAACTATGCCAGTGAGGTGTGACTCGGGTTGGGTATCTACCCTCTTACTGGAGCTTTATATAAATGGAGACACAGAGAGAGACACACATAAAAAGAAGCTGCCCTTTTGTTCCTGTCTTGTGAGAAATCGGAGAAAGTAGAGAGAGAGGACTCCAGGTTTGCCTACTGCTGCAGAAAAGCAGAGAAGCCCCAAGAGGCTGAGAGAGTCCAGGATTCTAGAATCAACAGAGCTGGGCCCATGGAACATCTCAAGGCTGAAGGGACGAGCCATATACCTGATAGCACACAGATGAACTTGGGAAGAAAGCGGAGCATCTGAGATTGAGAGAGGAGACCCGAAAAGAGACAAGCCTAGACCTAACTGACCACAGCTGGGCTCCAGGAGATGGTGAGCCTCGAGGGAAAGGCAGGGACCTCGGCAGAGATCAGCTACCATCTTGCTTTGCCACATGACAGGATCCCAGGATCACCAGTAGCTGACTTTGGTAAGAAAGCATCTCCACTGATGCCTTGATTTGGACATTTCATGGACTCAGAACTAAGCTTTTACCCTAAATAAAATTCCCATTACAAAAGCCAACCCATTTCTGGTACTTTGCATCAGCAACCCTTTGTCAAACTAAGAGAGGTAGCTATACTAATATCAGAAAAAATAGACTTAAAGTCACAAACAGTAACCAGAGACAAAAAAGGATACTATATACTGACAAAGGAGTTAATTCAACAAGAAAATATAACAATTATAAATATATGTGCACCTATACCAGAGTCCCAAATTAATAAATCAAATATTAAGTAAATAATAAATCAAATATTGACAGCTTTGAAGGGAGAAATAAATGGTTCTATGTTAATAGCAAGACACCTGAATATACCACTTTCTATAACAGGCAGAACATCAATAAGGAAATAGAAGACAATAATGATATGATAAACTAACTAGATCCAAAAACAGATATAGAATAATTTACCCAATAAGAACACTTGGGTCATTCTCCAGGATGGACCATATGTTAGGTGTGATGGTTAGGCTAATGTGTCAACTCGGCCAAGTAGTTGTGTCCAGGTGTTTGTTCCAGCAAGCACTGGGTTAATTGTAATACAAGAGCATTTATGGACTTCAATCACCAGTGAGTTTACTGCGTGGATGGCTGATTACATCTGCATCAATCAGGGAGATTACATTATCAATGGGTGGTGCTTTTACCCAATCAGTTGAATGACTTAAAAGTGGAAGTGATTTCAACATTCAGAGAGAATTTCCCAGCTCATCGTTGGACAGGCGACTTCTCCCAGAGACTCATCAACGACCTTTCATCGGAGCCACTGGTTTGCAGCCTGCCTGCAGAACCTGGACTTGTGCATCCCCACGGTCGCGTGAGAGACTCTTTTAAAATTTCATATTATTGATAAATATCTCCTGCTGATTCTGTTTCCCGAGAGAACCCTGACTAATACATTAGGTTATAAAACAATCTCCTAAATTTATAAAGAATGAAATCATATAATATATCTTCTCCAAGTACAATGGAATGAAGCTAGAAATCAATAACAGAGGGACAACTGGAAAATCCTCAAATATGTGGAAATTAAACAATATACTCTAAAACAACCAATGGTTAAAGAAAAAAATAAAAAAGGAAATTAGAAAATATTTTGAAGTGAAAGAAAACGAAAACTCAACATGCAAAAACCTATGGGATGCAGCAATAGCAGTCCTAAGAGGAAATTTATGAACCTAAAAGCTTACACTAGAAAAGAAGGAAGATCACAAATCAGTGGCCTAAACTGACACCAGGAGGAACTACAAAAAGAGAAGACCAGAAGGAAGTACATAAAAAAGATTAGAGTGGGAATAAATGAAATATAGAATTTAAGGAAAAATAGAGAATCAATGAAACCAAAGTTTGGTTCTTTGAAAATATCAATAAGATTCACAAACCTTTATCTAGACTGACAAAAAAGAAGGGGGGGCAGGGAGAGAGAATGAAATAATTAAACTCAGAAATAAAAGGTGGGGGAGACATTACTACCAACTCCACAGAAATAAAAAGGATTATAAGAGGATACTATGAACAATTATGTGCCAACAAATTAAATAAGTTAGATGAAATGGACAAATTCTCAAAGGCACACAAACTACGTACACCACTCAAGAAGAAATAGATCTCAACAGATCAATAACAAATGAAGAGAATGAATCAGTAATCACAAACCTCCCCAAAAAAGTCCAGGACTAGATGCTTTCAGTGCTGAATTCTACTATGTATTCCAAGAATTAACATCATTCCTGCTCAAAGTCTTCAAAAAAATTGAAGAGGAGAAAACACTTCCTAACTCATTCTATAAGGACAGTATCACCATAACACTGAAGCCAGATAATGATATTACAAGAAAAGAAAACTACAGACCATTATTCCTTATGTGTATAGATGTGCAAATCCTCAACAAAACAAATCCAACATCGTATTAATAAAATTATAGACCATGATCAAGTGGGATTTATTCCTGAAATGCAAGTGTGTTTCAACAAAATTAACGTAATTCATCATGTTAATAGAATGAAAGTCAAAAAACACATGATCATCTCAATTGATTTGGAAAAGTCATTTAACAAAATGCAGCACCTCTTCTTGATAAAAACACTCAGAAAACTAGAAATAGTAGGAAAATTCTTCAATGTGAAAGATGCCATATATGAAAAACCCACATTAACATCATGCTCAATAGTGAAAGATTGAAAGCTTTCACCCAAAATTAGTGTTGAATAGCAGTGATGAAAGTGGGCATCCTTGTCTTGTTCCTGAATAGTCAAAGCAATTAATTAAGCAAGAAAAAGAAACAATTGGAAAGGAAGAAGTAAAATTTCCCTATTTGCAGATGGCATGATCCTATATACAGACTATCCTGAAAAAGCCACAACAAAACCACTAGAGCTAATAAATTCAGCAAAGTGGTGGGGTAAAGATCAACATGTAAAAGTCAGTGATGTTTCTATGTATTATTAATAAACAATCTGAAAAGGAAATCAAGAAAAACATTCCATTTAAAACACCAACTAAATTAATCTAATATCTAGGAATAAATTTAACCTAGGCTGTAAAGGACTTATATATGGAAAACTTTAAAATATTGCTGAAATAAATTAAGAAGACCTAAATAAATGTAAGGATATTCTGTGTTCATGGATTTAGAGACCAAATATTGTTAAGATACAAATTCTATTCAAAGCAATTTACAGATTCATCACAATCCCAAATGAAAATTCCAACAGCCTTCTTTGCAGCAAAGGAAAAGCCTTTCATCAAATTTATATGCAAGGGTAAGGGACCCCAAATAGCCAAAGCCATGTTGAAAAAGAAGTACAAAGCTGGAGGACTCACACATCCTGATTTCAAAACTTATTACAAAGCTACAGTAATCAAAATAATGTGGTGGAGAGTGGGTGTGTCTCAAGTGGTTGAGTGCCTGCTTCCCACATGGAAGGTCTCAGGTTCAATCCTAGGTGCCTCCTAAAAAACAACAAGCAAACAAACAAAAAATTCAACTCAGGGGAGCTGATATGGCTCAGTGGTTAAGCACCAGCTTCCTGAATACAAGGTCCGGGGTTCAATCCCAGGTTGAATCCCCAGCCCTGATACTTCAAAACAAAACAAAACAAAATAAAAATGTGGTACTAGACCAAGAATAGACATATAGGTCAATGGAATCAAATTTAGAGTTCAGAAATAAACTTTCACATCTATGACCAATAAGTCCACTCAATGAGGAAAAAATAGTATCTTCATAAATGGTGTTGGGAAAGCTGGATATGCAAAAGAATGAACATGGACCCTTACCTCAGACTATATACAAAAATTAACTCAAAATGGATCAAAATCTAAACATAAGAACTAAAACTTTAAAACTCCTAGAGGAAAATATAGGGGAACATCTTCTGGACCTTGTATTAGGCAATGGTTTCTTAGACTTTACACCCAAAGCACAAGCAACAAAAGGAAAAACAGATATATGGGACTTCATCAAAATTTAAAAATTTTGTGCATCAATGGATATTATTAAGAAAATGAAAAGACAACAACTTGCAGAATGAGAGAAAATATTGGAAACCAAATATCTGATAAAAGTTTAATATCCAGAGTATACAAAGAAATTTTACAACTGAAAAAAAAAAAAAGCAACAACCTAATTAAAAAACAGAGAAAGTACGTGAATAGACATTTCTCAAAAGATATACAAATGACCAATAAGAACATGAAAAGATGCTCAGAATCATTAGCCATTAGGGAAATGCAACTCAAAACCACAATGAAATACCACGTCACACCTACTGGGATGGCTACTATATAAAAAAATGGAAATAACAACTGTTGGTGAGATTGTGGAGAAATAGAAACTCTCGGACATCCTCGGTGGGAAGGTACAATGGTGAAGATGCTGTGGAAAAGTTTGGTGGTTCCTCAGAAAGGTTATATATAGAGTTACCATATGACCCAGTACTTCCACTTCTAGGTATATACCCGAAAGAATTGAAAGGAGGGACTCAAACAGATAGATGTTCATAGCTATGAAATGATGTTCATAGTGACATTATTCACAACTGCCAAAATGTGGAATCAACTCAAGTGTCCATAAATGGAAGAACATATAAATAAAATGTGGCATTTATGTACAAAAAAATTATTCAGCCATGAAAAGGAATGAAGTTCTGATACATGCTACAACATACACGAACCCCGATGACATCATACCAAGTGAAATAAGCCAGACAAACATAAAAGGACAAATATCATATGATCTCACTTACATAAAATAATTAGAATATGGAAATTCAGAGTCAGAAATTAGAACACAGTTTACCAGGGGCAGAGGTAGGTGAAGGGTAGGGGAAGTTTATGTTTAATTGGTATAGTTTCTGTTTGTGGTGATGGAAAACTTTTGGTAATGGATGGTGATAATGGTAGCACACCACTGAATTGTATACTTTAAAAGGATTTAAGTGGGGAATTTTCTGTTGTATATACATACGTTTTCAGAATAAATGTTTTTAAATTTTTAACCTCAAGAATCCTGTCAGTAGCAGCAGTTATAGAACCAAGAATCTTTACCAATATTTGCAGATACTTAATGCAAATCTTCTTGAAATAACCATTACCATTCAAGGCAAAACGCCCAGGAACTGGAGTTAAACTGGTCTAGGCTGACATACTGGTTCTGACATTAACCAGCTGTAACAAACTACATATTTTTGCCTTGTTTTGGTTTCTCTACTTACATAATTGAGATCATTGAGATCATTGAGCATATCTTGTACCATGGTTGTAAAAATTAAAATAATTGACCTAAAGGATATATGCCAAATGTCTGCACAAAACACATCTCTGTAAAGGAGAACCATATAGGTTAGAAAATACATACGGTCACTGTTGATAGGCAATCAAAAGTTGATTAGTTTGATGGTATAGTTTTACATTATAACAAGTACAAACTGAAATTAAATAATATGCCATTGTATAGTTCACACGTCAATAATCTGGGGCCCACACAAAAAGCAAGATGACCAGGACAAAATCTGACACTGCTCCACTGCCTGTGTTCTGTAAAATCCATCTTCACTTTCACATCTCTTTTCACTGCACCCACCTTCTGCACTCACCAAATAACACTTCTGTTTTCCAGGGCAAAGGGGGAAATTCTGCCCTTTCTTTTTTAATGGCAGCTGGACATCTATAGGCCACCCATATCACCCCCCTGGACTATTGTCAAATTCTTAAGCCTAGCTTAAAACTTTGAGAATAAGGAGCCAAAAAGTTTACCTTTGGCAGTTCAATTCCTATAGGGTTAACTTGACACCATAATTTGCCTAAAACTTAATTACCTTTGTAGTCAGAAAATTTATATCTTACTCTTTGGTTCCCTTAAATGTAATTCATAATAAAAGGAAGATAGCAGACTCAGAAATCCAATATTCAACCTCCTTAACAAGTGAAGCAGAAAAAAAAAAAAAAAAAAAAAAAAAAAAAAGTGAAGCAGAAAGGAATCTCATGGGTAGTTTAGAAGTATGAGAAACAGCCCATGAATTCAGGGGGACTGAGCTGATTAACAGGTAGTGCAAATTATTCCGTAAGTAGCAACAAGTTAGAAAAGATGAATGTAGGCTAAAAATGTCCTAGGTAGGGAAAAGTGTCACTCGTCATCAAATCTCTCTGCTAACTTTTGAGCCAAGTGATTGCGCAACTTCTAAATAACTTTCTTAATTTACTTATTTCATACATTATAGAAATATCTATTAGAAATTTTAGTTTTACACCAATGCCATGGGATTATCTGACTAAATTCATTTTACATTTTTTGGGATGCACATATTGAACCAATTTAGCTAGTTAAAGCTAAGTCAGAAGCAAGGAAATAAACTCACTTGTCAAACTCATCAAAGAGATCACAACTCTGCAGTTTTGAAAGCGCAAGTCGAACATATCCATCTAGAAAACAAATGGAGTAATATGAATAAAAGGATAATCATGATAATCATGGCTTTTTAGGCATATAATAAGTCATCTTGACTAATTAACCCCATTTCCAATTAGTATGGCCACAGTTTATTTATTCTATGTTAAAAACTATATAACTGCAACTAGCCAGCACTACTCAATAGACACACTCAAAATGATAAATGCTGTAAGGATACTTTCCAAAAAGGCCAGAAAAATAAGATGGTTTATCTGAAAACAATCATAAAAAAGTAACCAAAGATAGTGATATCAGATGATTCTGAAAGTGATATTTGGTACAGAAATTCATATCCGGCAAGTTTAAACCTATTATCATATTCTTTGCAAAACATTTTTAAATAAAAATTTAAAAATAGGATCAGTTCCATAAACAAAATGTAAGTGTAAGTTTTTAAAAGTCTCAAAAATTCCCAAAGTTAAAGCTGTGTGTAAGGTCTGTAAATTTTCAACTAGCAGAGAGAAAGGTGTTTACTATATTAGGAGATAGATTTAACTCTCATCAAATTTAGCAAAAATAAAAAATCCATTGATTAAATTAAAGGATTGATCAAGGAAACAGAAATTGAGAAATAAACAAAATGAAATTCACAGGTAAAGAGGTAAAAAGCCTACATGGTTATCTTGCTAATTCTAAATCAGAATAAGGTAAGGCTTGAGAACTCAGGTGAATCGTTCAGTGGTAGAACAAGAGTAAAAAGCAGTTTCTCAATACCAACAAAAATCTACAAAAGTTGTAGGGATTTACTTTTTAAAATTTAATTCCCTTCATCCTATCCCCAAATCATATCCTTCAGAAATTAATAAAAAGCAGAAAAATCTGAAGGCCTTAAAAATTATGTAAAAATATGGTTCTCATCGAACACCACTCAATTTAATTTAATAAGGGAAGAGTAAAAATAATACTACTGACCTGATGATTTTATCCCATAGGGCAAATTAAACTTATCGCTACCAAACAAGGAAGCAATCTTTTCAAAATCAGCTGCACACAGGAAAGGGTGAAACTGATTCATCCTGGAAGGAAAGGATGAAGCATGATATTGCTTAATGCTTACACTATTTGCAGGCTTTTAAAAATCACAACTGAAAATAACTGTAGCATATGATCCATGTGGTTATCTTGACTATATATTCATGCATAACTATTTTTTAATTCTTTAAAATTATTTTAAATAGTATTTAAATATTACATAAAACAGGATATGGAATGGACCTACACAACTGGGTTGGAAATACTTCCAGGTACTGGAACCAACCTTATGTTACAACTCAGGGGTGAAAACAAAATTTAAAAACAAACTGACACCAAGGGATAAAATACACACATACATCTACATATATATACAGGAAGAAATAAAGGAAGTAATAAGCAAAAATAAAAGGATTTGATGTAAGCTATAAATTTTAAAAGTACCACGTGTGAAGTGTGGCAGTTGTGGAAATAAAAATACATTAAAAGGTAGATGCAGCTGGAACTAAACTCTTTCCTCGATGTTATTCAATTAAGATTTACTCAAGGGGCGGATGTGGCTCAAATGGTTGGATGTCCGTCTGCCATATGGAGGGACCTGGGTTCGATCCCCAGGACCTCCCGGTAAAATAAAAAATAAAATAAAATAAAAAATAAAAAAAAGATTTACTCAAGAACAAGAACTATGCACATTTGTCTTCTTACTGTCTGTTCTACCATGAATGGCACAGTAGCAAAAGAGACAGAAATCTTGATGAGGCCAGGAACAGCCCCTTGAATCTAACCCTTAGTGCCTGACACAGAGTCAGCAGGCAATATATGTTTAATAAATGATTAAATGGATTTCAACCCCAAATCGATTGTTTATAGGACCATTATGAAGTAGAAAAAATAAAAGTTTTTTATTAATGAGAAGTAGCAGGTCTTAAAACTCATATTAAACTGCCATTTTCACGCCCACCAGCAGGACTGAATGCTGTTCAATACTGCAGCAGGACAAATCAAGCTAATCATCACTACAACCCCACACATGCCTCATACATCCTGCCTCAGTGAGAAAGCCTTATCTGCTGTGCAGTTCCTTAGGCTAAAAGCTGCAGGCAGAGACCAGAGCCATCCTGAGAGTTTCAGAGGCTGCATGACAAAAGGATATAAATAGAAGTAGACTCGGGGCAAACAGCTTTGCCACTCAGTTGCCTTTAAACTTGAGCAAGTCATAGTTGCTTTATATCTTCAAATCTCATAGAATAAGGTGAGTTCTGTCAGCCTGAAAGGTGTACATGTTCCAGTTTCAGCTGTGATAGTGATAGCAACCTCAGGAGTTCTAGTCAACCTCAAGAAGTCTTTTATATATCAGGGTTGATCCCCAAGTTCAGGATTTCATCAGAAAGAGGAAGTGAATTAAGCTTGAGAAAAGACTCAAGATCTTCCCTTGGAAAGTTTGAACCATGAATGACTTTGCACCCCGAAGGCAAGGTATGCTATTCCTTGGATTTAGTGGGGATGATAATGATGGTGACTACTGACTTACATTTTATTTCTAAATGAAATAATTGCTTAAAGTTTAGCACCATGCCTCATACATAGTAAGTGCTCAATAAGTATCAACCTTTAATTATAATTATATTACATTGAATTATATTATAGTGCATTGCATTGCATTTCTGCTGTTGTTATGTCAACAAAAACCTGGACAGGTAATATATATATGGGTAACATTGTAGAAGAAGAAACGGAAGCTATGAGAAGTAACTTATCTATGGTCACAAACCCACAAGAGACAAAGTGACATCCAAGCTAATTCTTTACAACACTGCAAATAACACCTCCTGGTTTCCCAAGTGAGCTTCTCCTGATTGCTACTGACTTTCCCATACTTCTGAGAAAGTGGCCTCAAGCACTCTTTAGGGAATGGAGGATAGAGATTGCCCTGACTTGAAAGAGTACTGTTCAGATGACAAATGTGAATCTACTTGACACTTAAAAACATATAGACTTACACAGTTGCCAAGCAATCTTGCAAAAGTACTTTAACCCTTTCTGGTTGTTTCAGAAAGGAAATATCATCTTTTCTTTGCCATAGTTGAAGATTACAATGATTCTAGAATAGCATTTTCAACTGGCAGTCTGCAATCCATAGGTGGCTCATAAAATAAATTCTGTTAGTCACGTACAGCATATTTCAAAAGAGTGAATAGAATAGAAAATAGGGCATCTGGAGTAGTAAGGTAAAAATGTCAAAATTCTTTATTTCTTTTCTTATTATAAATATGGGTGTTTACTTAGTCCCAATTTAAAATGTATTTCTTTTTGCTTTGAAAGTGTTCTTAACTGGAAACATACCCACGAATAGGATGCAAGCAGTCATGGAACACCTGCAATCATATACAAAAATGTTTTATATGTCAGAGTGTTCCAGAGAGTTGCTTGATTTTAAAGGGATATGTAACCCCAAAGGTTACAGTAATGGATGGGTGCAATAATATAATAAAAGAAAATAGGAAGAAAAGAAAATATGAATTCTTGATCCTTATTGGGTAAAATACTTAAAGGCTTGTACCTCTTTTACACAATTAAACATGCCTTTGACTAGAATCTCATTTATTTCTATTTATCTAGAAGCATTTGACCAGCAAACTGCGGTCAAGGTGATAAAAGGAAAAGAGTAAATTCTCCCAAGTCTTGACAACCATAATGAAAAATACCAATGTCTTTAGGAAGAGTAATCATTATTTGCATTTTTTGTTGTTCATTAAAAGTGGTGAAAGTCAGGAAAAATGTCAAACCATAAAGTTTAATCTAGAGGCAAGGGAGAAGAAGTCACAAAAAGGGTGAAAACTAACATGGAAACAACAAGGGGGAAAAATAAAACCCTAAAGAACAGTTCACTTTCTTATGATCCAACACAAATAAGACCTCTCTAATCTCACCTGTGTGAAAAGAATACTGGTTTGATTGAGTTCTTCAATGCCTTTTCTTAAAATACATGCAGAGCTCTGACTAAAAGTACAAAAAGAGAAAGGAAATTCAAGCTCTCCCTTAAAATAGTGTGTCTAATTTATACTGCTAAGATTTGAATTTAAAAGTTAAGCAAGTGTGGAAAATGAATACAAACAAATTTTGAGAATTTTACATGCTAAAGTTTCTTTCGTATTTTTACCTCAGGAGAGAGGCAAAAGCTGGCTTTGATAAACAAGGCTGGATCTTATTTCTCCGTTTCATTTCCACAGGTGGCACCCTATGAGATAAAAACAGTGTCAGTCAGAAACCAGAACTGGGCAGCATGCCCAAAGGGAAGTAAATGCCCTGGGAACCAACTCTGTGCCTCCAGTAAGAGGCTTCTAGTCAGGAAAGAGAAATCCTCTTGAGTAGCCCCTGAGGTTTGGCAGTCACTTATCCAAGTCTTGCCCACACTTGAGGTTTTATGGATGTAATGTAGGGGAAAGTAGAAAAGGCTGAGGTAACTAGCGACCCAGAAAATGTTTCAAATAGTGGTGAGAAGAACTTCCCTTGAATGGCTAGGATTACTGCATTGTGTAAGCCACAACCAGGCTTGCTTGCCATAGCCAGCCCCCCAAAATCTGGGATAACACCACTCACCCCAAGAATGCATAGTTATCTGGGTACTCCATGCCATATCTGGGACACCTACCAGCAGCAAACATTCAGAAATACCTGGCCCAAGCAGGCCCCATTGTCCCTCTAACTTGTGATTTGGTGATTCCACTAGTCATACCATCCAGAGTTTTATCTAACCCTCCTCTATTTTTGGCATTGCTCAAGCCCTTTTGTGTCTCCTGAATGGAGTACTTGTCTCCACAATTTAAAGGGGTATTGTGAAACAAGGCAGAGGAAAACAAAGAAAATAAATGAAGAGAGGGCAGATGACCCAGACTTAGCCTGGATAGAGGAGAATGGCTTAATATAAGAATTTATTAATAATCATCAATTATCTGAAGAACTAATATAAAAAGAGGGCTGATGAATTAATTTTCTTTCATAATATCCAGGATTCAAATTGAAGGAAATAGTCTGAACCCTTTATGGATAGACACAATTTTCAAAAATTTTCTAGTAGAAAATCCCCATAGTTATGACTGTGGGTTTCCGGGCTGTAGGAGTAGTAAAATCCCTATGCAGGGAAACATCCTTTGTGAATACCACAAATGGCAAAGACCCTTTGATTTATATGTAAGAAAGACACATAAAGATGGTGGACCAGCACATCAGGTCATAAAAGCTGAATTATATTCAGAGACATAAGATATTACTTGATTTCAAATGTTATTAAAGCATAGAAAACCAACTGTTTTAGGATATTGGGAAGACAAATTTGGGGTGGCTTAGACAACAAAGACAAATAGTTAACTAGTTTTTAGGGAAGAAAATTCATGGCACAAACACTATTGGAGGGAATTTCCCATAGTACTTTCTGTCTGGAGTAGTGTGTTAGCTTAGGAGTGACATGAACACTCCTCAAATCCCGATAACAAAAGCCTAGATTGAGTTCAGACACTTTTCATTGTCTTCTCTATCATTTCCCTGTTACAGGGAAGTAACAATCTAATACTTTATTTTCCATTCTTGCCCTCCATTACTAAGTGTGGACAGAGACAGGATGTGGCAGAGAAATGGATCGCCAGAGGTATTATCCTCATTTGGTGAATAATCAGACTCCAAAATTCTCTAGCTTAATATAATAGGTCCAAATCCTGAAAATTAGGAACAAACCCATCCACTTGATATTAGGTCTTTTCAGGTGCTATTTGCCCAACTTCCTTCCATGAAAAGCATTACAATTATTTTTCAATCAACCAGTGATGAAATCAAATGCAGGGACATCCATTTTTTTTTTTTAATATTCTAAGCACAAACTTGAAACATGATCCAGGATCTACTATTGAAACATTGGCAAAAAAATAGTACCCTTTGTCCAAGACAGGAAGTTGTCAGGTGCTTTATTTTGATATAATGATGTATAACCACACATTCAGCATTTAAAGGTCATCAAAACTTTATTTCTAGCCAAAGGATTGACAATGAGGAGATAGGTAAGCTTTTTAACAGAGGTTTTCACTTCAGTAAAACTATCTGTGCCTCTTAAAAGTTTTACATGTTACATGTCAAGTCAAAGTTGTTTCAAAATGTATATATATAATTTTTTAAACAAACAAAACCATATGTTTAGTGGCAATGCTCCAATATGTGTTCATCAATTGTAACAGATGTACCACACTAAAGATGGATGTTGTTAATGTGGCAAAGTGTGGGAGGAGTAGGGTGTGGGGTATATGGGAATCCCCTACACTTTTTATGTAACATTTATGTAATCTAAGTATTAAAAAAAAAAAAAAAGAAAAGAAATGAAAAAGAAACTACTAAAAAACCATATGTATTATTTATATTTTATAAATGATCTCTTATCCAAGAATTTTCACTTCTAAAAGTCAAGTACTACTAAACTCAAGAATTATTCCATTAATTCAAGGAGACAGAATATTGTATAAATAAAGAATGTTATATCCCCAAATGCTAACACCAAGGCTTCACTGGAGATGCAATAAAAAAAAAGAGTATTGTCTATAAGTTTTTAGAAATTCAATCTAGATGTAGTATATATAGCTTTGTTGTTGTTTTTTTTCACAAACCTTCCAGTTTTTCCCCTTCTAATCACAGCAGCATTTCATTTCTTAATAGTTACACAGCAAACCTTGAGAAATAACTATTTGTGAGCTTGTGACTGATAAGTAAAACTTGCATGCTTAGACTTTTCTCCCAGAAACTCTAAGAATAATCTGATCTGTTAAGTGCTTGACCACCTTTGAATCAAGAGATCCCTTATGTAATTACTGTAAATATGTAACTTCAGCCCTAATGACAAACACTGTAAATGCTTGTTTTACATAGTAACTGTGAAAGTGTAACTTCTGTTCTGCTGGGAAACATTGTGAATTCCATTCCTTGGTTATCTGTCTGGAGCACTTTTTAATTATGCTCCCCCCCTCAACGGGCCCTTCCCATCCACAAGTAGCCATATAGTATGAAAGACCCCTCTTGCTTTGTGGCAAGTATGGCTTGAGCCTCCTCGCAATTGCCACATTCTCTGCCCGTGGTAACAGATGAGGATTTAGGCCACGACCAGGCTCAGTCTCTCTGAGAGAAAGGACTTCCTTCTGGACAACTGAGAGCAAGGCCCCCCATAAGTTGCCTATTAAATGCTCTTTTGCTTACCAAGCTGGACTTGTCCAAGTCATTCTTCGGTCTGACGTATCCCTCTCAGTTTGGTGGGAAGTTGTCATTTTACACAGCTCCCTAGTATACTAGGAACACTAGAGAATACTAGAACAGTAAAACCCCTATTTACTATGAAAAGCTAGAAAAAGGTTCAAAATATTACAATGTTACAAGACTTTTCAAAGCCCCTTTTAATATCATGTGTGTGTGTGTGTGTGTGTGTGAGAGAGAGAGAGAGAGAGAGAGAGAGAGAGAGAGAAAGACTATTTCATGAGTTATTTTTTAATTGCAAAAATGAAACTTACCAATAGGCATTCGTTCCCCATAATATACAATGCAGCACATAATAGAGGAAGACTGCACTCAGGAATATGGCCACAAGGTACCCTCTCATGGCTGGCCCACCTGAAACACAAAACACAAGGAAGAAGTGATGCTCCCCACACTGATCTGGTCCAAAGGAAAGGCAAGACTGTTATACAGATGAATTTACACAATGGCTCAAATCTAAGCAGTAGTGAATAAACAGAGAGAGACAGAACACTGGAATAAAATGATGTAGGCCCGTAATTCTGGATGTGCCCACTAATTGTGTAGAAAGAGAATGATTTCTCTCTCTATTTCCTCTCCTCTTTTAATCAGCACAACATCATGAGTGTTCAGACAGTGAATAGTCTCATGGGTTCAAAGCCAATGACTTCCCTCCTACTTTCCCATGTTAGGAAAGAAAGAAAAAATTTCTTCAAAACAAAATTTTACACATTTATATCTATCCAAAACTTTTTTCCAAAAACACTGAAGGATAGCTATTTTTTCTCTCTCAATAGGAAGTGAATATGTGCCTTAAGACGTGAATAAATATTTCATTTTCTTCAGTACTTGAAATAACTTTACAAAACATTTTATCCTGGTGTTTTAGTACTTTTTCTAATTTTGAAAAAGAAAACAAGCTACTGAAAAATTTCCCATACTCTCAATTTTTTACACACTTTTATATTTACCTGTTTGAGTTTTTAATAACAAATCACAGGCAAATTCAGCTAATTACTTGCTCGGCTTTAAATTTAAATTGACAATATAGTTCACTGCACATTTGTAGGAAAACAAATACCTGGGTACAATTCTCTCTAGAAATAAATTTAAAAAACAACAGAAAACATGTTAGTATCCACTTTGCTTCAAAGACAATAAATGAAAAAGTTCCCACTTTAACATGTAATTAAATACGGAAGACAAATTTAATAAGTACATAGTTCCATAATTCATCTTATATTTCAAGCATGATTTTAAATACATAGACTATGTCTTTACCTCTCTTATCAAGTTTCTGGTTCATCTAAACAACTGTAAGTACCAAATTCTCAGCCCTATCCATAGCTACTAATCCCATTCAAGGAGACATAGAATGTGGGAGTCTGGTTGGATACATTTCCAAAAACTGTAATATTGCCTACCTTTTAATGGTAAAATAAGTTCAAATGTAAATCTTAAAATAAACTTTCTTGCCTACCTAAGTAGAATATACTAAACATAATTTAAGCTTTTCTTGATGACACATGACCATCTTAATAAATGTCATTACTGTGCTGGGTTCTTTTAGAGAGAGGTCTTCAGCAACTAATGAACCTAAATCATAGTGATTATCTGGGCAGGATTGCTGGTCTAGCCTTGCTGTCAACTGTTGCTTCTCACTGCTTTTAAGGCAACCGCCACCCACACATGCCACAACTACAAATGATTAGAAATGAAGTCAGTAGAAAGCAGATAAACAAGCAAATTAAATGAGCAAACTTTAGTTTACACATACTTTTAGCTTAGTACATATAATCCCTGTGAAGAGTCAACACTGGTTAGAATTCAGAAGACATGTTTCACAGCCCAATTCCACATAATTCTTGACTTTCACCAAAATAGTCACCAAATCACCTGCTTAAATGCTCAAAGTAAACAGTTATGACTCCACCAAGAATAGCTTCATCTATGCAAACATCCAACAAGGAAGCAACTTTCTAGTGCCAGCAGTATATTTAAACATATTTACATCTAAGCTAAGATAGTGTATGAAGGCAGTAGAGAAAGAACTTAGTATTTACAATTCAACTTCCTTATCTATTCCCCCAAAACACATTCTTTGGGCAATTTATGTATTATTTTATAAAGCACAAAATATAAAGGTGTGGGTGATTGATATTTTATTGTTTGTTTTGCTGTTTTTCATTCACTAAAATGTGGCTTAGCTGAAAACAAAGAAGTGTGAGAGAATGTTCTTTATTTCTTCAAAAAGTAAAATGAACCCACTCTTGAAGAGCCATTGCATACATCACCTGAGACAAATTTAGAAAGCTTAGCCACTGTCTTGTATTTCACTGGCAATCCAAAGTTTCTATATTCCGGTTGCAAAGCACACTTGGGCCAGCTAGCATATCCTTTTGGTAAACATGCACAGTTCCTCTGCTTGCTTGCAGGGAAAAGCTTCTACAAATAAACAAATTCTTTAATTACAATTCAATAAATGGAATGGCCATGTAGACTTTGAGCAAAAGTTTTCAGAGGAAAACCTGTTAGAATTTAACAGACTGCCTGCTTTTAAAAAGACATAAGGCCCTGCAATATAGTGTCAGTTACCAAAAGGATCAAGTTTCAAGAGTTGACATTAAACATAACAGACACCTGCTTTTTGGCTGCAGCTGCTCCTAAAACCAGGGTTCCTTAAAACATTCTTTACAGAGTTTAAGTCACAAAGGAATTATTCATCTATGGGAAGAGGGCAGCAAGGGAGAGCATTGGCACAGATCAAATGTTCATTACTTTTCAAATTATGATATATAACCCCAATATAATCTACATATGCCAAAATTAGCTCAATTTTGACAATGGTTTTGCCTACTCTTTAATATTAAAATGATATTTTATTTGTGTGGAGCCTTAAAGCTTCTAAAATGCTTGTATATCCATCACTTCACTTAAGGCTCACAACAAACTTGTTAAATGTGTGTGAAGGTATTTTTATCCTTCTCTTGCTAAATGAGGAAACTGAAGGCTTCTGAGGTTAAGTAATTTGTCCCAAGTCACATAGTTTAGGGAACAAAGAAATAGACCAACAGTCTGACCATTTCTTCCTGGTGCCATCCTGTTTCTCAAGATTAAAGGAATGAGGGGAACCCAAAAGAGAGAATCTAATATAAAACTTCCTTCAATGCTTCCCTTGGTGCCTAGAGTTCTGGCACATGTACAGTCCTGAGCCCCTACTTAATCTGAATCTCTGGGGCTCAGGAATGTGAACTTTAAACAAGCATCCCCCAGGGAAGCGGCTGTGGCTCAATCAGTAGGGCTCCCGTTTACCATATGGGAGGCCCCGGGTTCGGTTCCCGGGGCCTCCTGGTGAAGGCAAGCCCGCCCGCACGGCATGGTTAGCTGACCCAGCGAGCACAAGCAGCAAGGGGGGGGATAAATGAATAAATAAATGAAATCTTTAAGAAAAATAAAATAAAATAAAATAAACAAGCATCCCCCAATATGATGCTTATGCACAGTATGGTTTGAGAACCACTGTTCTAGGACACTCAGAAGAATCACTGAGAAAAATACACACACACACACACAAAACAGTTTTACTGAAATACAGACACCATAACAGATGTTACAACAGTTATCCTGACTAGACTGCAAACTCCATGAGAGCAGGGACCTTGTCTACCTTGTTTATCATTTTATTTCTAGCACTTCTAACTATACCTGTCACAGAAGATGCTAAGTAGATCACTATTGAATGCAGTTATTGATCCCAGAACTAAATGCTTTGTATTAATGTTTTACTTTAAATGCCTTAGCACATGCTAAATGCCCAGTGAAGAATGGCTGTCTATAATCATTAGCCTGTATGGATGTGCCAAGGCCTGTGATAAATGCTTTAGGTGCATTATCCACATTATCCTCACAAGCACCCTGTGAAGGGAGCAGTAAACTTACAATTCCCATTTCATAGATAAGGAACAGTAACTTTCCCCAGTTGATAAGCAGAAAAGCCAGAACTGAAGCCTGAATCTTTCAGACTAGAGCCATGCATTATACTGCCTCTCTCCAGGTATGAGCTTTTACAGGGCACAGGTCCAACCTATTGATAAAGGTTAAACACTATAGAACATTTTTCTGACCTGTCAATCCCACCAGTTCCTTACGTAGTTACAACTCTAGGGACTGGAGAAATGGAAAGTTTACAGTCTTTGTGGTCTAAACTACTAGAATAAAACCATTTTCCTTCCAACCCTGTTCCCAACTATGCTGGCATTGTTTATAAAAACAAAACAAACTCAATGGAATGACATTTGAGAAAATGGTCAGGTTTTTGTTTTTAGACACCTCTAATGCTTTCTAAACCCAAATTGAGCTTGTTTTCCTACAACTCCTAGGTAAAGGGCATTTTCAGCAATAATTCTGGAAACATTCTTCTATTTACCAAGTACAACAACCCTGCAGGTGTCTTACTAAATCAGTAGCATACAATGCCAATAGAGGCACTCCTTAGTCTTCATTTTTCCAGATGCTGAGCATGTATGGACCCAGCCTGCCTGACTCTCTGCTTCTAGTTTCCTCTAAACCCAGCTGCACAGTCTTCCTAATGCCCATCTGTAAGCTGAGTCCTGTTCCAAGCTCTGGGACTGATCCTGCCCCCAGGAAATGGCACTGAGGAGCCCTTTGCTGGCAGCTGAACAGTTTGGTCCCATGCTGGTCCCATGATGACCTTGGACATCCCCTGTGCTGCACCTGGGTAGATGCTGCTGAGAGCCTGAATTATATCTTAGTTTTCCAATGCCCAAATTTTTTGTCTCAGCCACACCAGCAACTCTGCAGCCAAGCTTCTAATTTTGGCTAAGTAGGATCCTAAGCCATATCCCCATCCCCTCTATGGAGAGGTACCTTTATGTTCCCTGCTTCCTCAGTGATGGATGTCTGATTCTTCTGCTGCCAGGTTTCCTCTCATACCAGCATGCTGCTACTCAATAGCACTACCCCAAAACTTGCATTTTTGTGCAAATTAGAAAAAGACACGCCCTCTAGGTCCATACAGCTCTGTGAACACAGAGCTTGGCATGGGCTAGATTTCAGCCATGACTGTTTCCTTTGCCATGTGTCCTTGTTCATGGCTCACCTCTCCAAGCTTACCTAGCAGCCTTGCTGACAGACCATGTCCACTCAGCCTTCAGAAATGCCCTCATTTCAGATCTCCACCAGTCTCCAGCTTACGCTGACACCACCTGAGATCACCCAGAACATAGCTAGCAGATCTTCTAACCTGCCTTCCTTCCTCTTTGTCCTTATTGCTCAGATTATGATTATTCTCTGCAATCACATACCCATGTGAACAAACCTAGAACAACAAACCCTCCAGCTCTACCCTCTCATTAATGTCTAGATATTTTTGGTCCCGTCCCTAAGACTCCTAAACTTAACCATGTCAATATAGCCCAATCCTGATGGCAGATACACAGGACCCCAAAGTGACAGATCTAAAGGCCTCAGTCTTCCTCAATTCATGTTACTATCCCTCATAAAGTATGGTTCTTATTACTAATAGCCTCATTTACATGCTAAAGACCAAGACCCTCTGATGGTGATGATCACATTGATTAAGCACTTATGAAATGCCCAGCACTGTACTAAGCATTTTGCACACATGATCATGAAAGCACAGGGATATTATCACCACCATGCTAGGGATGTTTAATACCCAGAGCAGTGGCCAGAATTTAAACCCAAATCTGTCTGATTTCAAAGTCCATACTTTTAAGCTGTATATAAGTAAATTAAACTATTGCATTTTTAAACTAAAACACTGTGAACTTAATAATCCATTAACTTAGTAATAGCTTTAAAGTGAAACAAAGGAATGATACACATTAAAGTCTGCATTTATTAAATACACTCCAAATACAGAAGCATTATAGTGTGAAAAAATGCTCACAAAGAGATAAATCTTAAGGCATAAATTGTCTGGATGATGGGATTATCTGCTAGAAAGACTGAAAATTCTAATAGGCCATAATTAAAGAAATAAATAATAATCCATACATAATTAAGCAGCATTCAATATTACACCTGAAAAAAGCTAAATTTAAATCTGAAGTTATGAGCTACTACCAATTGATACAAACTTAAAAAGAAAAATGTCTTACATAATTGAATAAAGTAAAAGAAAAATATTATTTAATTTTCTCTCCCCTCAAAAAGAAACAAAAACAGCTCTATCAATTCTGGTTGATTTTTAAATATATGGCTTTTTCTTCCTGCAAGGCAGAAGGGGGATATTTATCTTTCTTTCCTTCCCTCCACTCTACAATTCTGCTAACACAATGATTAGCAGCTAGTTTTTCCCAGAGACACACATGCACACGCACACATGCACACAGCACAGTCTTTCAAGAAATGCATCAAAGAAAGCCTCAGGATGACTGCTTCCTGGAAAAGCCAATGCTTTTTCCAGTCTTCCTCCTTCGCATATGTAGACAGATCTTTTCCCTTAATTAAGGCTAAATTCTCACCGCCAAAGCAGATGATCAAGTCCTCTCTGGAAAGTTGGGTGTGATCACTGCAAAGACTATAAGGAGAGAAATGACATTTCAGCAGAGTTTTGTTTTTTTTAATAGCACAGCAGGACAGACTAAAATCATTCAGCTAATAGCATAATATACTGGATACTAAAAATAAATGAGCTGAATTTCCTGTTTTCAAGATCTTTCCTTTTAGACACAACACCATTGCAAATACACAAGGAAGCCTTTTAAGAGTTCTTCTGTTCCGACTATTTGATCATATTTTCTGCCAGTACCCCATTTCTTTTCCTAGAGTGGACATTTTCTCTATTTTCTTATATTAAGATCCCACTGATAAGATATCAGCTCCCAAGGAGTATTAGGCATACTTAACAGATAAATGATATTGATTTATTTTAATTGAGATAACATTTATATACAATAGAATTTGCCACTTTTAAATGTAAAATTGGATGAGTTTTGGCAAATGTATAGTCATAGTAACAACAACCAAAATCATGATACTAAACACTTTCACTGACCCCAAAAGTTGTCTTGTTCTGCTTTGCAATCTCCTTCCCTCATCTCCTGGTCCCTAGCAACCTCATCTGCTTTCTATCACTTTAGTTTCACTTTTTGTAAAATTTAATATAAATGGAATCATACCGTATGTATCTTATTTTTGGCTTCTCTCAATTAACATAATGCTTTTAAAATAATTGTCCATACTGTTACTTGTATCAAGAGTTCATTACTTTGTATTGCTAAGTAAAATTCCATTCATTATATATTTAAATTATAATTTGCTTATTCATTTATCAGGTAATGAACATATGAGTCCTTGCCAGTTTTTAGCTATTACAAATAAAACTGCAATGGACATTCAAGAACAAGTTTTTAATTAGACATATATTTTCTTGTGTCATGTGGTAAACATATGTTTAATTTTATCAGAAAACTTTATATTGCATTCTGGTGGCTATTTTTGAGCTGAAAGGAAAAATCTCCTAACTATAACAACTCAAATTATTGATGCCATTGAATATTACAAATCATTGAAAGAGGCAAAAATCTATTATCCTGTAAATATCAAGCACTCATTATGCATGTGTATTTTAGGATATGGTGAATTGAACTCACAGTCTGGTGGGGGAGCTAAGTTTTACTGTTTTCAAAATGAGTTTGATGCAAGAAATTAAGCAAAATATTTTAGACCTTTGCCCCTCAAAATGTGGTCCATCGACCTGTAGCACGGAATCACCTGGGATCCTGGTAGAAATGAAGAATCTCAGACTTCTCCCCCTCTCCCAGTCAGAATCTGCATTTTTTAACAAGATTCCCAGGTGATCTATGTATTTGAGAAGTACTGCTGGAGGCAATCAGAGAAAGGAGGAATTATATCCTGCTGAGAAGATCAGAATTTCACAGAAAACAGTTTTTGACAGCCTGAAGTGCATTCGAAGTTCTATTCTGTCTGTTGTAAAAGTTTTTTGCAATTTATTTTTTTTAAATTTCCAATCAACACAATTTGCTCTGAAGAAATTAGTAAGACTCTTTGAAAATAAATAGCTTTGAGAAAATCGTTCCTCACCATTCTTGGGAACAACTGTGTTCCTTTGTAAATCCCTGGACACCTTATCTCTTATTTTCAGTTTTTCCATCTACCACTATATACTACTAATATTCTTCAGAGGAAATTTTTAGAATTCCTCTCTTCAGATTACAACTGTAGGAAACACATTTCCTTCTGCATCACCTCCTTATTCACCTAAAAATGTCAAATGAATCACCAGTCAAGCCTTTACAATGATTCCAGTTATTGTTATTCACAACTTACTTAGACCCAAGAATTACAAATCTTAGAACTGGAAAGGCCAACAGTGTTCAGGGCATTTAGACAGAATAGTGTTTTATATCACCATATTATAAAAGAGGCAGCCAAGGTTTAGAAAAGTTAAAAACAAAAACAAATAAACCTGTCAGGAGGTCAGCTATCTAACAAGTAGCTGAACAGGAGCTCAGGAGAACATTTATATGTGGATTCGCCTCCAGCACAATCCTGTCTCATCACGAGTACAAGATAATATTTACTAACTCAGTGAGTGTATAAACAAGTCAATAAAGGAAGTAATTAATTAATATCTCTAAACTGACTAGTCTTTGATTCTGTGCAATCCTCCTTGACCAGTATGGTTTTCAATTCCTGAGCCACCTCCTGTTTGCTGGCGCTGCACTGTCCTGGTCTTGCTACTTTAAAGTCTCTGCACTTCGAGATCTCTTCTTCCTCTGCTGCCCACCTAAATGTAGGTGTTCTCAAACTCATCTTAATCCTGTTTCCTAATCCCACCTTCTCTTTACTTTTCACATCAGGTACTGGCAATGATCTCTATTCTTTCTTCCCTTTAAAGCAGGTACGTGATGTACCTGACATAAGCTTCTTGAAGCCCAGCTCTCATCCTGTCACCCACAACACAGGAAAACCTTCAGTGGCTTCCCATTGTTTGCCAAATAAACATAAAATTGATTAACCTGGCAGGTAAGACTATAATTTGATCTTCCCCATCTTACATCTCATCATCTTCCTCATGCAACTTATTCTTTGGGCATGGCATTCCAGCATAAGTGGGGGTTAAGATGGTCTGCATGGCAGTCAGACTTCCTGGGTTTGAGTCTCAGCTCTGCCTCTTACTGTATGGATCTGGGCAAGTTGCTTAACCTTTCTACAACTCAGTTTCCTCAGCTGTAAAATGGGGAATAATGATATCTAGCTAATAGTACTATTGTGAAGAGTAAATATAAAACACATAGAAAAGTTATGGCAATTGGTAAGTAGTCTCCTAATCTAGTTTTAATTTTTCTTTTAAAACTAGTGAAGCACTAGCTGCCCATATACCAAGAATAAACTAGCTTCATAACATGGTGGTAAAGATCCTAAAGAACTAGTTTCTGTTACTATGCTAGCTAATATTTATGCACATTCATTTTAAAATTTCAAATTATCTGCAATAGGAAGCCTTACTCATATCCTTCTGAATTAAAGGAATTTAAAATAGCATTTCATTTGCAAAACCCATTTCAGAATTTAACAACAAACTCTATTTCTGGCTATAGAAACCATGCCTTTTTATGCTTTTAATAAAACTGCTCTGAAACTTAGGGAAAAAACAAAAAAGAAACAGGTCCAGCTTTGTAATCAGCATATCAAATTTATATTTTGAGGAAAAGAAATAAAATTAAAAATTCTACAAATAATTTGAGGTGGCAAATAGATTTCATCTTATACCCTAATTTGTGTTCATTCCAATGTTGCGAAGGATTCAGATGTTGTGTCCCATGTGCAAAAGTAGTCATCATGGCCAGTTAGCAATAGCTGACAAGGATGGAGAGTTCATCTGTCAGCCTGAGGCTAAAATGGGTGCAGAAAAATAAATACTGTGCAACAGATGGCAATAAAAATAGTTAATATTTACTGGTTACATGTGACAGAACTGTTCTAAATGCTTTAGATGTAAAATTCTTGTAATCTTCAAAACCAGCCTTGGAGACAGGTTACTATTGTTATCCCTATCACACAGAGTAAGACACTAAAGTGCAGAGAGTTATAACTTGTCCAAGGATACCCAAGAAGTTAATGGCAGAGCTGGAATTTGAACCCAGGCAAACTCCAGAATCTATGTTCTTCATCATTATGCTATAAGGGCTCTCAAAAATTTTCTACTGTATTGATGCTAGGAAATGTAAAGATTGTCAGGAAAGACAGGTACAAAATTCACCTAGATGATTACACCCCGGATCACATTAAATTAAGATGTTGCTGACAATAAGAAACCTGAGGATCTAGCCCTACTGCCAGGCTAATTCACGATACTCAAGAGTTCCGCAAGCCCAGTGGTTCTGGACTACCCTGGGGAAGGATTCTCAAACCTTAGATGAATATTCTAAGTGTCAACAATCAAGAGCTCAAGAGACCCCCAAGGAATGGATCCAAAGACCATTGTGAATGTCCAGATTTGCCAGTACCACTAAAGCATAATGTTTAATAAGTGTCCTTCACAGAAGGATCTCCAAACAAAACTGTAATGTTACAAATTTGCTGGTAGAATAATTGTTCTCTGCAAACCTTACCAATCAGAAAGACTGTATGGGGAAGCGGCTGTGGCTCAATCAGTAGGGCTCCCGTTTACCATATGGGAGGCCCCGGGTTCGGTTCCCGGGGCCTCCTGGTGAAGACAAGCCCTCCCGCACGGAGTGGTTAGCTGACCCAGCGAGCACAAGCAGCAAGGGGGGGATAAATGAATAAATAAATAAAATAAAATAAAATAAAAAAAAGAAAGACTATGGATTCATAGATAAAACAAGGAGCTAATTTTTCTAGTGAACATCTGAGCTTCAGAGCTTTCTTTGAATTAAGTTATAAGTTGGTGTCTGAAATCTGTATGTAGGGTTTCAGGAATACTAAGGAGAATAACCCTAAAAATTATATTAGGATACATCAATGAAATTCTTATAACTGAAAATATAAAATTCTTATAAAGAAAATAGAGAGGGATCTAGAATTAAATCTACTGAGAAAACAAGGCCCAGAGGGGGCAAGTCTCTTGCCCAAAGTTACACAGCTGGTTAACAGCAGAACTTCTAAAATATTTGTGATAAGTTAATGTTCTGTTTTTAACTTGGGAATGTTCTTACTTTTCACTTCCATTATTGGCTTAGAACAGTCCAAAGAAGGCCTGTTCATATTAAGAATAAAAATAATATTTAAGACTTCCTTAGCTCAATTTTGGGAAATACGAAAGAGTCTTTGATTACATTACTATTCTCATAGGCCTCTGGGCACCTTAAAGAGTCATTAATAGGCAGTTCTATTTGTAGAAGGGGATGGTATTTTAACTCTACCTGCTAGAGATAGAAACATTGTATAAGAATATTTCCAGTAATCAAACACACTTCTCAGGAGTCCATGACAATGGAAGTGTTGCCTTTGTTTACCTGATCTTTTAGGAATCCGTTTCCCAAAGGCTCTCTGCTCTGGAAGGAGAAGAATGTGGTAAGGAATGATAAAGATGCCGGAGGCTCAGGAGACTGTCCACTATATTGTTGAAGACTCTACTAGAGCTAATCCAGGACAGAGGTTGTGCTGCTTCTTTACTTGCAAGTACTGAAATAAAACACAAAGGTTTCACTTTATAAGAATGGCTCTGCCAACAAGAAAATTTAAAAGCCATTTTAAAAAAATGTTTAATGTAAACACTGTTTTAGGAAACTTGTTACCGATCCCTCCAAAATGCTTTACAGGATGACGAAATTACCAAAACCAAATTCAAAAGCAAGCTTTAAAAAAATCCCAAAGCAAAACCAGCAGCACATATTATATTACTGTAGTTCCTGACTGGTTCTCCAAAGGATCCAGTTCAGTCTTCTTGAAAAAAAAAACAAAACAACATATCCAGGTCAATTAATCCAAAGGAACCTGGTAATGAAAGAACAATCTGTCTTATTTTTCAGTTTCTCTCCACACACAAACAGCTCTATTGCTAAATGCAGAGGTGAGGGAAGGAGCTATTGCTCTGACAACCCTTAAAAGAATGGAGAAGAAAAAAATGTGGAGGAGGTCAAGAAGAATAAAAATATCTAGAAAAAACTTTGGGGAAAGGAAACACTGGGAAATGAATGAGAAAAACAACTAGTTTAAAGATGTTTCTGTGGGACACTTTCTCAAAAGAAAATTGAAAAAAAAAAAAAAATCTCAAACTGCTCCTGCTGCAACTTGACTTATGCAAGACTAACCTTGACACAAAAATAAACAAAAACTGCATGGTCTCTGTTTCTTGTGACAGAAAATATTAATTAAAACATTTCTTAGGAAACAAATATCAAAAACAGAGGACTATCAAAAAATGGCAAATATCTTATTTTCAGAAGCTACTTATTAACTCCAATGTCCTTTAATAAGGAAATAATTATGCTTCCTTGTTATGAAAATCATATAGCAACATGGAAAACTATTTAGTTTTTCAGGTAAAGAAAGTGAAATTTTTTTTAAGTTGAAGACACTAAGATTACTTTATATGTGCTGGATGTACATGCATATGACAAATTACTGAAAGGCATTAGAGAAAAAAACCTGTTCATGTGCTGAGTTGTGGTTTATAGGGGATTTTTTTTCTCAAAGTACATGGATTTGAGAATTCTGAGAAAAATCTGTTTCTTACTTATTTTCATATACTTCATTCTGAAATGCTAAGTAGTTGACCCATTTAGAAATGAGAAGGCAAAGTGGTCGTCTTAAGTAGCTACTATTGTAATGAAGGGCAGGTCTCCACTGTGAGATAGAATTTTGAACCTGAAAAATCAAGTGTTATGATAAATTTGCACCACAGATTAATTCTCCCTACTTGCCTACAAAGGTCTGATCCTGGTCTTCTATCATTTTCTACCTGCTATTACTGATGACCAGCTGGAGTGAAGGACCAATTATAATTTTAGAGTTGAAAGGGTCCTCTATGATCATCTGGTCTGAATAGGAAGGTAAAGCAACCTCAAATAATGCCATACCAGAAAAAGCTGGGGGGATGGGGTTTCGTTGAATCTGGAGAAGCTTAAACCAAGGCAGGAAACAGCCCATTCTCGTGTTTTAAGGGTTCTTCTCAAGAGGAATTCACTTGGTTCTGCAGGCTATCAGTGAATGCAAAGGCCAGTGAATGCAAAATTCAAGGAGTTAAGTGGGAGCTCAGTACTCCGAAGAACTTGCTAATGTTTAGGCTGCCTAAAGATAATCCTGGTTGCACTGATGGATGGAGGGTCACACTTTTGAGCAATAACTAATTCTGTAAAATTCTAAAGAAGAGAATGTTTCAATTGCAGGGGGAAAAAGTGCTCTTAGCGGATAGGCAAATAATTAAAACCAAATAATGTGCTCTGATGACTTGATGAATGAATGAATATACAAACTCAGAATCATAAAATGCAGATATTTATGACTTTAGCGTACTTGCTATTTGAAAAGTAGAATGCAACAAAACATGGCTATAAAGTAATTTTTCCCAATGATTTCTATTATAAAATGGCATGTCTCCAAAAGGTGGAATGTAAAGTCTCCCAAGGTCACAATTTATAGTATACTTTCTCATTTAGGGCTTTGCAATATTTTCCTAGCCCTGGAACTTCATCTCCCTGTTATCATCTGGATAATAAGAATTCCTTCAGTGCTTTGAAATCCTGTTTCTTGCTTGCTTAATGTTTTGTTCTGCTCCTCTACTTAGTTGATAAATTTGGGCTTTAAGTGGAGGGTTTCTGTTTGGGGGGAAGAAAAAGTGAAAGTAATGTATGGTGGTGAGGGTACTGTAACATTGTGAATGTGATTAATCCCAATGAATTTTATGCTTGGGGAGGATTGGGATGGGAAGCTTTATGTTGTATATGTGTTTCCACAATTTTTTTAAAAAAGAGAAACTAATGAGATAATGACAATTAAATGCAATACATCATACTGGATGGGATTTAAGAATGAAGGAGAGGGATTGGATGTAGCTCAACTGGTTGGGCATCCGTCTCCCATATAGAGGGACCCGGGTTCGATCCCCGGGACCTCCCGGTGAAATAAAAAAAAAAAAAAAAAAAAAAGAATGAAGGAGAAAAGACTCAAAAAGACATTGATAAGGAAAAGTCACTGCAGCCCTACCCCTCCCCTTTTTCCTGACAAGGATCTCCCACCTTAGAACTGGAAGCTGCGCCTCTGGCTCTGTAACCCTGCCTGCTTGATTTCTTAACCTGCAAATTCTGCTTCTGTAACGATGCTTGCTTAGTTGCCTAAGGTAATGGAAAATTCCACCAGCCGACTCGCTAGCCAATGAACAGGAGCCTGCAGACCCCAATAAAAACTCCAGAAAACGGGCTGGGGGCCCAGAATTTGGAAACAGAACTTTCCTCTGGGTCCGGGCGCGTAATAAAACTTGGTTCCTCCACTCCCGCCGAGTGCTGTTTTTGCATTTGCCATCCCGACTGCCGCAACATTTGGATCCTTGACCGGGAAACCCAACCGAGCAGGCCCATTGTGCCTCTGGCTTGGGACCCAAGGGCGCTGGCCAATGGCGATCTCCGAGCGCATGAGGTAGGCGCCTCCTGTTGTCTTGACGGGACCTCCTTCCGAGGCAGACGTCTGCTGGCCGCGTCCCCACGTCCCAGTCAGACTCGATGGGAGAGAGACGGACTGAATGATATCAGAAGACTTCAGAAAGGTAAGAACCCAGGTGCCAAGCCCCAGTCAGGCCCGTCTCCGGATGGAAGAGGAGACTGATCGCCTCCTAATGTCTGGCGTGACGGGACTCCAGTATGGGGTAATTCCTGTGGGAATTGGGAGGGATTGTTTAACCTCTGAGTGATTGTGTGCGTGAATGTGGACGGTAGGGGCTTGTGCCTATCGTACCAGTTTGTGGCCCCACGGCCTGTGCTACGGGGTCAGAGTGGGCCCCAACCTGCTTCCGCAGCTATGTCATCTGGCATAACGGCGCACACAGAAAATTGTCTGGATGCCTTAGCTAAGATGAGCCTAAGTTCCCGCGAGGGACGCGGACAGGTGGGCATCTGAGTGGCCTTGAAAGAGGCACCCACCTTTGTCTGTCTTGCGCCACCGACACAGGGTATGGGCTCATCACAGTCAAAACCCACTGTCTTGAACTGCAAGCTTAAGAACTTCAGGAAGGGCTTTTCCAGAGATTATGGTATCCAATGAACCCCGGCACCCTCCGAATTCTATGTGAGTCGGAGTGGCCCACTTTTAATGTTGACTGGCCCTCGGAAGGGACCATGGACATAGCCAAGGTCCATGCGGTATGGCTAGTAGTCACCGGAACCCCTGGCCACCCAGATCAGTTCCCCTATATTGACTCCTGGTTAGAAATAGCCTGGACTCTGCCCCCTTGGGTTCGCTTGTGCATTGGAAAGAAGGGACAGAGCAGGGTCTTAGTTGCACAAGAAGCGAGGCATCAGAAACAAGTCATTCATCAGGGGTCCTCGGAAGAAGACCCACGGCTGCCCCCACTGCCATATGTTCCAACTGCCCCAGCCCTTCCTTCTGGCTCAGGAGCACCAGTGGGTCTCCCAGAGATGCCTCCTCCTTCAGTCTCCCCTCCCGGCCCAGAGGTACAGGCAAATCACGGGGCAACACCACCCCCGGCCCTTACAGAACTGATGACCTCACCAGAGGGGAGTCCTGCTTCTCCATTGGCAAGGAGACTGCAGTTGGCACAGACCGCATTGCAGATGCCCCTCCGTGAGACGCAGGGCCCACCCTGGCTAGGCGAAGATGGGACCATTCAACCAGGAGGGCCCATTTTGTACTACCAGCCCTTCACAACTACAGACCTCTTAAACTGGAAACATCACACCCCTTCTATTCGGAGAAGCCTCAGGCCCTTATTGATTTCATGGGATCCATCTTCCAGACCCACCCTCCCACCTGGGATGATTGCCGCCAACTCTTTCTGACTCTATTTAATACTGAGGAGAGACAGCGAATCCTGGTGAAAGCACGAAAGTGGCTACAAGAGCAAGCCCCTACTGGTGTCCTAGACCTGGAGGATTGGGCACGGGCAGCGGCACCGGAAACAGCCTAACTGGGACATTAACACTGAACAGAGACTGGCTGCACTTACACTATATCAGGAAGTGCTCCTCCGAGGGGTCCAAGAAGGGGCTAAACGACCCACGGACACAACAAAAACAACCTCAGTTATTCAAAAACCCAATGAGTCTCCGGGGGATTTCTATGAACGGCTTTGCGAGGCCTTCAGGATTTACACACCCTTCGAACCCAGAAGCTCCAGAAAACCAGAGGATGGTGAACACAGCTTTCGTGGTGCAAGTGGCAGCAGACATCAAAAGAAAACTCCAAAAGTTGGAAGGATTCGCGGGCATGAACATCTCTCAGCTGCTAGAGGTCGCCAACAAAGTGTTCGTCAATCGGGATGAAGTCGCCGAGCGAGAAGCCAAGAAAGGAATGAAGCACCAAATCTCCCTACTAGTGGCAACCCGAGGAAATGCCGACCCCACCAGGCACAACGGACAGCCTAACAAAAGGGGGGGACGCACCAGGAAGACGCACCAGAGACCAATGTGCTTACTGCAAAGAGAGTGGGCACTGGAAAAATGAGTGCCCCCAGAAGTCTCAGACACCAAGAGGAAGCACCCCTAAAGGAAAATATTGACCAGAGCCCCAAGACCACCTGATGGAGCTGGCAGGACTCAACTCTGAATAGGGGCAACTGGGCTCACTGGAACTTGGCCCCCACGAGCCCATGGTCAAGTTACAAGTTGGGGGCCAGACAATGACTTTCATGGTGGACACTGGTGCTGAACATTCTGTAGTCACAACCCCTGTGGCCCCCTTTAACGGAAAGACCGCTAATATCATAGGGGTGACTGGAAACCAGTCAAACCAACAGCCTTGCCAGGTCGGTGGCCACGAAGTAACTCATGAATTTCTCTACCTGCCTGAGTGCCCAGTTCCCCTGCTTGGCAGAGACCTCCTAACCAAACTTGGGGCCCAGATTACCTTCAAACCTGAAGGCTCAGCAAACTTAAGCCTTGGAACCAGTCTCACTCTCCTCATCACCATGCCCTGAAGCGAAGAATGGAGACTTCACTTGGAAGAAAGTTCAGGTCAGAATCCGGAGGAACTGCTGGAACTTTTTTTTTTTTTAAAGATTTTATTTATTTATTCATTTATCCCCGCCCCCCCCTGCTGCTTGTGCTCGCTGGGTCAGCCAACCACGCCGCGCGGGCGGGCCTGCCCTCACCAGGAGGCCCCGGGAACCGAACCCGGGGCCTCCCATATGGTAAAAGGGAGCCCCACTGATTGAGCCACAGCCGCTTCCCCCAAGTTTGGGCAGAAAATAACCCACCGGGAATGGCACAGAACCATGCACCCATCATCATTGACTTAAAGCCCAGAGCGATCCCGGTCTGACGTAGGCAGTATCCCATCCCCCGCGAAGTGCAATTGGGCATAGCCGAACACATAGATCACCTGAAGGAAGAAGGAATCCTGATCGAATGCCAGTCACCCTGGAACACCTGTTATTACCAGTGAAGAAGCTGGATGGAACCGGATACTGACCAGAACAGCATCTACGGACCAAAAACAGTGCTACTCTTACCTTACATCAATCATGTTGTTCCTAACCCGTACACTTTATTGGGACAGCTGCCACCTGAAGCTGCCTGGTTCACCTGCCTGGATCTAAAAGATTCCTTTTTCTGCCTACGGCTGGCCCCCACTAGCCAGCCCCTGTTTGCCTTTGAATGGGAGGACCCCAAAACCTGGAAAAGGATTCAATTAACCTGGACACGGCTTCCACAGGACTTCAAGAACTCCCCAACCCTTTTCGGGGAAGCAGCGGATCTGGCCGCCTACCCCGGGGAAGACTGAAAGTGCACTCTCTTGCAAAAATGTGGATGATCTCCTGCTTGCCAGTGAGATGGAAGAAAGTTGCTAGAAGGGAACCCAAACCCTCCTCCAACTTTTAACACAGACTGGATACAAAGTATCGTGGAGAAAGGCTCAGATCTGTAGACAGCCAGTCAGATACCTAGAGTTTAACATCTTGTGAGGGCTCTGGATGCTAGGACCCGAGTGGAAAAGGGTGATCTGCTCCAGCCCCACACCCACCACAAAAAGACAGCTCTGCGAATCTGGATCCCTGGGTTTGCAGCAATGGCCAGACCCCTTTGCGAAACTCTGGCGGGGCGGAAAAGGAATCTCTTGCCTGGGGAGAAGTCCAACAGGGGGCTTTTCAAAACATCAAGAAACAACTCAGCCAAGCCCCCGCCGTGGGCCTTCCAGATGAGACTTTAACTTGTTTGTACATGAAAGAAACAAAGTAGCCTTAGGGTCCTCACGCAAACAGTCAGCCCCTGGCAAAGACCCATTGCTTACCTCTCTAAACAACTAGACTCTGTGGCTGCAGGATGGCAACCCTGCCTAAGAGCCCTGGCGGCCACCGTGATCCTCGTCAAAGAGGCAGACAAATTAACTCTTGGACAGGCCATCCATGTCCTGGTGCCACACGCAGTTACTGCCTTAATGAACTCCTATGGGCACCGATGGATATCAAATCCCCGGCTTGCACATTATCAGGGACTACTCTGTGAAAACCCCAGAGTGACTATAGAAATGGTCCGCAGTTTGAACCCTGCCACCTTTTTGCCTGGGGAAGAAGGGACCCCAGATTACGACTGCATGGAAGTGATGGTAGAGGTCTACACCAGCCGCCCTGACCTCCAGGATAAACCGCTCTCCACACCAGATCTGACGCTATTCATGGATGGGAGCAGTTTTGTTAAGAACGAGGAAAAGCTTGCCGGATATGCAGTTAACACCACCGATTGGGTAGTGGAAGCAGCGTCTCTACCGAAAGGATGGTCTGCACAAAGGGCAGAGCTCTGGGCGCTGGTCCGAGCCCTGCAGCTAGCCACCACACAAGCGGTAAACATTTACACTGACTCTAAGTACGAGTTTGCTACCGTTCATATCCACGGGGCAATCTATAAAGAAAGAGGTCTCCTAACCACTGGGGGAAGAGAGATCAAAAACAAGGAGGAAATTCTCCAACTATTAGAAGCAGTGTGGGAACCGAATAAGGTCGCCATCATCCACTGTCGGGGCCATCAGAAAGGAATGGACGTGGTCGCACAAGGGAACAGACTCGCTGACAAAGCAGCACGACAGGCGGCTGAAGAAAACTACAAAGTACAGGTTCCGGAATTAACACCACAGCTGTCCCTCTTGGGACAAAGGATTGATCAACTAAACTACACCCGAGAAGAGCAGGAGTGGGCTGAAAAGGAAGGGGGAAGCCAAACCCCTCAAGGGGCTTGGCTGCTCCCAGATAACAGGATTTTTGTGCCAAAAGGAGCCACACATGCCCTTGTCCAGCAGTACCACCAGCTCTACCACCTACGGAAAACTGCACTGGAAGCCTTGCTCGGGAGATATTATTACATAGCCCAGCTGACTTCTCTCTGCACCACCAAGTTTGCAGCCAATGCCAAGTTTGTGCAAAGAACAACCCATTGCAAGGCCCCCGCGCTCCAGCAGGTGTCCAGCACATGGGAATTGCCCCCTTTGAGGATATCATAGTGAACTTTACGGAAGTAAAACCATGTACAGGGTACAAATACCTGTTGGTGATGATATGCGCCTTTTCAGGTTGGGTCGAGGACTTCCCCACTCGCACGGAAAAGGCAAGATAAGTGACTAAGGCTCTGCTTAGAGAAGTCATTCCACAACACGGCTGCCACTGTCCATTGGAAGTGACAACGGCCCGGCCTTCGTGGCTGCCACAGTCCAAGAACTGACGAAAATGCTGAGAATTAAGTGGGGGCTCCATACCGCTTACAGGCCTCAGAGTTCAGGGAAAGTTGAGGGTGAATCAAACCCTCAAAGCAAAGTTATACCAGGAAACTGGTCTCCCCTGGGTAGATTTACTCCCTTTGGCCCTTCTCCGAGTTAGGTGCACCCCAGGACCCACAGGCTACTCTCCCTTTGAAATTCTGTTTGGGCAGCCACCCTCAATTGTCCGGGCATTTAGAGGAAGTCTCAGGCTTCTGGGGGAGGCCAACCTAGATTCCATTCTCTAGCAGCTTGGAGGAACTCTAGCTGAAATACATAAAACTATCCTGTCCCGAAACCTCATCCCCGTGGGACACCTGGTGCACCCTCATCAGCCAGGGGACCAGGTCTGGGTCAAAGACTGGAGGAAAGAACCCCTTCAGCCTACCTGGACAGGTCCATATACAGTAATCCTTGTAACTCCCACTGCTCTTAAAGTTGCAGGCTGCACCCCCTGGATTCATCATTCCAGAGTCAAGAAGGCCCATCACGATAAAAAGCAGAACAGCTGGGAAGCTCAACTTGTACCCGACCACCCCCTGCGAATCACTCGAGATCCTCGAGCACCAACCACACCGAACGCCAGGTGAATGGACCCCTGCTCCTGGTGGGGCCTGTGTTTATGTGGCCTGATCACCTTGGTGTTTGGAATTGGACTCCCTGCCGTGGCCCCTGAGGACTGGACTATTGTGAATAGAACCCTAATTGCTATAGCATACTGGTGCATAGTAGGTTGTTTCTGTGCCTTAGGCTGTTTTTCCTATTCTCCTTCAGGGCTGATGCCAGTTCCCAGCCCTGCTCCAGTTGTTACAAGACTGCCCCTCTCTCAGCAATGGATAGGTTGAAACAGCTCGCAGGGACATACCAACCCTCCTCTTCCTTTACCCACATACCTACATGCCGGCAGAATGTTATAAGGTATCCGAAGCCTCAGTTTGTGAGGAAAGGGGACAAAAATTCTGGATGGCCCGAATAAAATGTAGGGCTAGCTGCAGAGCTTATGGTACCCCAGTAGAGGTCAGTTGCTGGACTAATTATACACATGCAGGCATGTCAGATGGGGGCGGGGTACAGGATATAGCCCGGAAAGAAAACTTGGAACAAGTCAGAGCTGGCCTCACCCGACTAGCTAAGGGTCCCTAGTACAAGCGAGCAAATATGACAGGGCTTTACCATCTCACACGGTTCACGGCCTCTGTTCAGCAACAAGTGGCATTATGAGTAATGCCACCTATGTTTTCCTTCACGAGGTCAACCCCGGGACCAGCCACTGTTGGTTATGCCTGTCCTTAGGGAGGAGAGCCTACTCGGGCACCCCAGCTCCCTTAGACTGGTACTTAAATCAAACGCAGACAGAAACCGGTAATCAAACTGCCCCTGTTGGTCCTGTAGCCCTCGATGTCCGTTTAAACACCATAAAAGGTAATTTAACCTGTCTTAGGAGAAGCCCGCCCAGTGGGGACGCCCCTAAAACATGTTGCTCTTCCTACCAAATTCTGTCAACTAATCAGACTCAGTGCTCCCCCCGGGGACTGTTTTACCTATGTGGGAGCACTGCTTACAGGTACTTAGAGGGGACTGGACAGGAAGTTGCATTCCAGTGTTCTTGGCACCTGAAGTGTCAATCTACAATGACACGGAACTGGAAATGGCACTAAGCCCCCATTAGAAAAGGGCTAAGAGGGCCATGCTTACCTCCATTCTCATAGAGGCAGGAGTGGCCGCAGGGGTAGGAATAGGGTAGCAGGTCTGGGCTCCTCTATTGGGTTCTATTATAAGTTCTCACAAGAACTAAATGAAGACCTAGAGCGAGTAGCGGGTTCCTTGGTTTCCCTCCAAAACCAAATTAACTCATTAGCTGGAGTAGTCCTACAAAGCAGGAGAGCCTTTTACTTGCTAACTGCCGGAAAAGGGGGGACATGTATCTTCCTGGGGGAAGAGTGCTGTTATTATGTTAATGAGACAGTAATAGTCACTACCAAAGTGAAAAAACTTAGGGATCGAATCCAAAAGAGGAAGGACCACTTAAACGAGTTCTGGGGCTGGAACCTCAGACAGTGGACCTCTTGGCTTCTGCCCCTGGCTATCTTGCTCATAGCTGCCATCTTTGGCCCATGCCTGATAAAAGCACTCATCAGGTTCATTGAAACAATGATATCACGCATAACTACCACCAAGATTCTAGCCCTAAGGGGATAAAGTCCCCTGAGTACAGATGATGCCCTATGGGAATTATAAGGCCATCAAAGGGGGGAGAAATGATAAGGAAAAGTCACTGCAGCCCTAACCCTCCCCTTTTTCCTGACAAGAATCTCCCACCTTAAACTGCAACCTGCACTTCTGGCTCTGTAACCCTGCCCGCTTGATTTCATAACCTGCAAATTCTGCTTCTGTAACCATGCTTGCTTAGTTGCCTAAGGTAATGGAAAATTCCACCCACCAACTTGCTAGCCAATGAACGGGAGCCTGCAGACTCCAATAAAAACTCCAGAAAACTGGGGCTGGGGGCCCAGAATTTGGAAACGAACTTTCCTCTGGGTCCACGCGTGTAATAAAGCCTGGTTCCTCCGCTCCCTCCGAGTGCCGTTTTTGGGTTTCCCATCGTGACAGCTGCAACAACATAATTGGGACATAAGAAAAAACTGGAATATAAAATGTAAGCTTCCTATCAACGTTACGGTTCTTGAACTGGATAACTGTATTCAAGGTGATTACATAAATATCTTTGTTCATAATAAATGTACATGGAAATACTATGTGTTCAAAGATTATGATGTATGCACTTGCTCTCAAATGTTCAGATGATAGATAGATTAAAATTTTTTTTTAATTTTTAATGTTTTAAAAAATTCTGTGTGATGCCCCTCCCGGAGAAATGTGCTGATATCTGAATGTACAGCCCTTCCTCAAATTTGAAAGCATTCTTATGTTTTCTCTCCCAGAGTAAATAAACCCACAACTAGGAGGGAACCAGTTTCCTTCCTTTCCTAGAACTCTGAAAGTTCCAAGGGGTTTACTGTTTTAGTTTGCTTTAAAGTTACAATTAACTTTCCACCTAGGTTATAAAAAGCCTTTTTTCAGTATGATGTCAGTTTATTCTAAATGAACCTAGATCATTCTGGCCCTTGGGAAATATCACCTCCTATTTGCTAATTCCTCTCCTTACCTCTTTTGCTATTTTATTCTGGCCCTTGGGAAATACCATCTCCTGTTTAATTCCTCTCCTTACCTCTTATGCTATTTTTAAATGAAAGAAATTAGTTAGCCTGAGGGTAAATGATCAGGTAAGCATATAGCAAACTTTAAGATTACAGTGTTGGAAATTGCACTGCTTTTAATAGCAAATGAATATATGTGACAGTACCTATATCACTATCCATCAGATGAAACATTACAATTTAAATCCTCTAAAGCCAAGTTATAAATATGACAAGAATTGTAATTTACTGCAATTCTTATAACTTATTATTACAAATAAATCAAAACATATATTTTTCATGAAATCATATAATCCTAGATTTACTTCTTAATAGTAGTAGGGTAATCCTTATGGCAAAGTGCAGAGTCACATTCATTTTCTGGTAAACTTAACTCTTAAAGTTTTCACTTTCTGTAGTTGATTTATTTAATAAATAATTATCCAATGCCTACTATATGCCAGACACTGTCCTAGGCACTTGGGGATACAGTAGTGAAGAAGAAAAACAGCTGACTGTCCAAAAGGAAAGTAGTTAACAAGTAACTCACAAATAATTCACAAGTAATTAGCAAGTGGTTCACAAGTAATTACTAACTACAATTGTCTGGAGAGGGACAGGAAGTTTCTGTGAAGGACAAGAAGAAGATGCAGCAAGGGTAGAGAAGCACATTCTAGGAATTTGCAAAGATACGAAGTGAGAATAGAAATGGGACATGGAAGAACTGAGGCTGCTGGTAGGAAGCGCCATGATGAAAATAATAACTAATCTTTGTTGTACGCCTGTTGTGGGCTTCATGTGCACAAACTCATATAATCCTTATAACAATACTGAAATGTGTTCATTCTCATTCTACCGATAAGGAAATTGAGTTTAGAGACGTTAAGTATTTCATCAAACAATATCACAATGCTACCCCTACTAGGAGATATTCTAGGTTGTTTTCAGAGAGGTGTTTATCTAAATGTCATTTTGGAGCCAAATCTCTTATCAACCTAACAGATACAGTTTAAACCAGTTAATCCTACAAATTGGTAGAAATGCTTTAAAATTAAAATTTCACTTTTAAATCAAGTTTTTTTCCTAAAACATTAATTAATTTTTGTTCATTCAAGTCATATAAACATATCTAGATGTTTAAAATACTACAAATCTCTGAAAAGGGAAAGTAAAGAGAAATTTAAATGAGAAAATATATTTCTAGCTAAGGTGAATCTATAATAATCCTGTTGAAAACAAAATATATTGAAGAGAAAGTAGATGCAGAAAATAGTCTTCCTACAAGCATACTTTCTTTCTGATAACCACACTGACTGGGCAGAAAAAAATCAGAGCATTTGAGGAAGTATTTAGATAAACAAACCAAAGGCTGCTCTGGAATGCTTTGCTCTTTGTTCTGGCCAGTAAAGAAGCCAAGACACAATCTTACAGAAAGATAAGCAAATTTTTCTTTAGAATCAAAGAACCGAGAAGGACCTACTCCATGGCAGAGACAATGTTTGATAATGCACATGATTAAATAAAGAAACCTACTGTGTTCTGGGCTTCATGTGCACAAACTCATATAATCCTTATAACAGCACTGAATTGAGCACTGTTTTTATTCTCATTCTATTGATAAGAAAATTGAGGTTCAGAGAAAGGTTATTTCATCAACCAATATCACAATATATTTTGTTTTTTAATTCTTATTTGGAATGATGGAAATGTTTAAGTAATGGATGGTGGTGATGGTAGCATAAAATTGTAAATGCAATTAAAAGCACTGAAATTTAAAAAAAAAAAAATTGCCTTTGATTTTGAATTAGTTATACCCATAAACACTGTGGCTATAAATGTAAATGATCAGTTCACAGTAATGCCAATTTTTAACTTAAGGATATTATAACAATGTTTATTATAAAGTGTGAACTGAAGTCAAGTCTACAAATATGGAGAAGATCCAACTATGGAACCTCTGTACCTTTAATGTTATTTTCTATAAACAAGTGTCTGAGAAAACCTCAAAAGGCATAACCTAAAAAATATTGGATAACTATTTACTGACTGCATTATTCACATTATAAAATAACCCAGTCTAGAAAATACAAAAGGAAATCTGAAGAGGAATATTTCTCTTCTAAGGGGATAGGGGGGTGCGGGGGAGTGGGAAATCACTTATTGCAGATTTTCCAAGAAGAGTACACCATTCCCCAGAAGGAAAATAAACAGAGAAACCTGGTTTACCGACAAAAGAAGTTACTCCGGCGTACTGTGGTCACAACAGAGTCCAACCTGTCAGCCACACTTTCACAAACAACTAGTCAAATAGTTTAGCACATTCCATAGGCAAACCAAGGAGATATCACTTCTAGATCCCTGGATCAAGCCCAAGGAATCCCGGGGAAAACCATCATAGGCTTTATGAGGCAGCTCTGAACTCAAGTGAAATTCATCCCAGGAAAATTCTATGAGATAACTGGTCAAAGCAGATAGAGCAGCTTCATCGATCCATACAACGTTCATCTATCCATCACAGATATGTACTACCCACCTATCACATGCCATGTGATCTCAAGGTAGGAGAACTTTCTGAGCTTGAGACAGCACAGACATACTGAAAGCAAGTCCATACAGTCACACATTTAAACAAAGACGATTAAACTAATAAGCAATGCCCTTTGCCTCACCCTAATCTCTTAAGTGAAGGCTAAAAGTAAACAATTTTGTTATTTTTGCAATTACATAATACATGTGTTATGAAAAATATATGATCAGTCTAAAACTTGCAACTTCTTTGCACTTCTCCACCAAAGGGCAAAATACTTCCAAGCATAAACAGCATATACTAGAGGTCCAAAGTGGCTTAGCAAGAGAATGAGAAACCGAAAATCGACCAGAAACCAAAAGGAGTAGTTAAAACTTCTGAAACTTCCTATGCCTGTGGTTTTAAAAACATCCTGCAGATATCCCCAGTGACCAGCACTCAACCCTTTACTTCTGATGAGAAAGGAAGGAGCAACTGAAGAGCGTATCTGGATTCTGCTGGCACTCTAGGGTAGGGACATAGGAGGCTAAGGGACTGAGTCTGTGCTCAGAACATTTAGGTGGAAAGCAGCCAGTCCCTGGGCACATGGGAGAACGTGGGAGCTGGCCCGAGCCCGTAGGGTCACCCTGGGTATTTCATAATGGTATGGTCCTTGTGATTCTCCAAACACCAGAAACTCAGCTTGGAATTAAAAATAGATAAGTTGTATGGGAGTTTACAACCAGGCCTTTGCTGAAGAAAGCACAACCTGTCATTTAATATGCTCTGCATAGTTCCTTGTTACTAACTAAAGCCTAAGTATTGGCTTCTTTTTGCTTTCAGGGCTTTTTTGTTTTATTTTGTCAAATGAGAATTGGTCTTTGATAGGCCTAAGTATAGCAAAAAAGAGCATTTATTTACAACATAAAACACCATTTGAGAAATAGGAGTTTCAGTTAAAAAATAAAGTGAGCTGATTTTAATTTTTCTATCAAAGATGATTCTGGACCACAGGAACTGGGGAAAACTGCATGGTGGATGTGGCTCAAGTCTGGGTCTGGGAGGATGGGTAAGGACATGTCAGGGGAGAACCGCAGGAGCAATGAAGGGGAGGCAGGGGAGGACCGTTCTGCCAGGCTTGGGCTAGGGCATGTCAAGAAACCAAACTGGCTCAGTTTGAAAGGGTTAGCAAAGAGCAGGGTCAAGAAATGAAGAAAAGTCATATAACGATAAGGAAATGCCTCTGTTTTCCTAAGGGCATATCAAAGACAGGGAGCAAGCATGGGCAAGAGAGGGAAATCTTTCAGTTGGTCCAGTGAGATCAGGTGAAGCTCAGTCAGCATAAAGCCAGGACCCAGTGCCATGAGTACTCTGGAAGATGCAGAGAGGAGGGGTCTAAGCACCAGTCCCTCTGCAGAGCCTCCTTGAGTGTCCTATCCTTACCCTCAGACAGAGGGACTCCAGATGCTCCCGAGCCATTCAGAATACCTATTAAAAATACTAATTAAAAGCTAAAGAGGAAGAGGGAAAAGATCATTTATGGTGATAAAGGTCAGAGTAGTGGTTACATTTGAGGAGGGGAGTGGTGACTAGGTGGGAGCATACGGCACACTTTGGGGGCGTTGGCAATGTTTTATATCTTGATCTGGAAAATGGTTACATGAGTGTACTTTAATGGTTTATGTACTCTTGTTAGTCAAAAGGAGAGGCACCTAAAGAGATGCCAACCCACCCCAATACAGGTGGGGTCACCAGAAAAAGCACAGCTCACATAGGCTGTGATGGAAAGACGTTTTACTAACAGAGATGAGAGAGCGCAAGTTCAGCCTTGATAGCAAGCATTGGTTCCTCACAGCCAGCGACACAGGAAGATGATATTCTCTGCACAGCACCCCTCTCTTGTGTCCATATGCTGCCGCAGTGGAGGAACCCTGCTCCCTGCCTGCCAGGGACAGATATACCACCACCGGGGTGCAAAGGTCCTCACCAGAGTCAGACCGTCTCCAGTGTGTGTTTACTTATGCTCAAGGCAATAGTGGGAAGAATGTACTGAGAGTCCCCTTCTCTACTAGGGGACTGTGTTTTACCCTACTGAGCTAACACACCTGGTTCTGAGCACAGGATGTATTTGTGGATCCCAGGGAAAGGTGGCAAGCCGCCTAGGACTGGCCCTACCACAACTCTTCTATATGTCTGATATATTTCCATAAAAACTTTACTTTAAAAATCATTAGAGAAGCTGTTGTCCAAGAAAACCCCTGCTTTGGCAACTCAGGCATATTCTCAGAAAAGCATATGGAGTCACTTAGTCAAGAACTGGTGGCTCAGACTTACATCTTCAAACAGTTGAAGTGTCAGATCACCTGGGATATTCAGGCTTAGGGACACTGACTCACATGAATTCAACTCCCAGGAGGCTGAAGTGTAACTAAAATGCCAAAGTAATTCATCTATAATCAGAAGAGCATAAGTGCCAAGGGGTCTACATATTTGAATTGGCAGATTGGTGACATCTGTAGGCAAACCCAAGAGTAATAACTAAAAAGTTGCTTGGTAAGCATAGACTCATAATAAGGTCACACTCTCCCCTGCACAGTGCTAGAAACACGCCAAGATACTTTTCTTTCCCCTCCATTTTTCTAGCCTCCTTGCAGACCTCTCCCACACATCCCAATTTCAGGCTAATTACAGTTCATGTGCATTCCAGTGCTTTTTCTTTCACATCTTATTCTTCTCTGGGAATATTAATCTCTTGTGGTTAGAGTGTTTTGTACCCAAATACTTAAATACTAAGGAAAGGAAATCAGTACCAAAAGACTGAGTTAAAATCTATGTGATAACACTCAGACACAAGGGAATACATATTTTTGGAGTAAAAACATAATATTTTCTAGTTAAATATACTTCAGGCATTTACAGTCAATATTTCATAAGCTGTAAACAACTTATTGATATGTTAAAAACTGAACATGCCTAGGAAATAGTAGTAGATAGAAGGAAGCCAAAAAGTAATAGCAATTCAAACAAAAATAAAAGACTCATCCAAATTTATATATAAATTATGAAACATATAATTGAACAATAATGAAGCTGTGAATAGAAGCACATGGCTTTCTGTTTTGTAAAGTTTATTACAGTGAAAATTTCAAGGCCATGAATTTTTAGGGAACCCTTGATGTTCTCATTGGATGTCTCTGTTCTGTCTGAAGCCTATCTCTACTATCAAATTTCATATAGAATCCCATGCTTCAGAAGTCACAAATTATACTTAAACTAATATTTCTATCCTTTAGGCACTCTGGTTATTAAAAATGAGAACTTTAATTATCAATTACATATCATTTTAACTAATGTTTTCATCATTTTCCTATAAAACAGAAAATGGAAGACATGTACTACATGCCATATGTAAAGTCCTAGTCTAACTTGAGAAGCAACATGCAGAATTTGCCTAAGTTCTGCTCTTCAAGAAGGCCTTCTCTTTTTACCCCCACATTATATTGGGATGAGGCTAGAGGAGAGTCTAAGAAAGAAAGCATATGTTAAACTCTTTCAAGAACAGGGATAACTATTAACTATCATATTTTTTAAACCACAAAAAATATCCAGTTTATTAAAGATGTTAGGATTTTTAAATGTACATCTAGAGAGAGTACTTTTTACTTCTTACCCAGAGTTTATTAAAAAATAAACAAAAAACCGTACAAAAAACGGATTGCCTTGTTCAACCAACAGATTCTTTCCCCAACTCCACTAAAATCACATGTGCATGTGCACACTCACACACATGCACACACTCACAATACACTCCACTGTGCACCATGGATCCCTACATAGTAACACGCTGCCTAGCACAGAGTAGGTGCTCAAATATTTGTTTCTGTTAAATGAAGAAAATTAAACAGATATAACAACATCGGTAAATTAACAGTTCAAAGTGAAATTAGGAGTTAAGAGGAAACAAACTTGAGAAAAAGTTAAGAGCTAGATAAAGTCAATCAGAGCTTTTTGAAAAAAAGTTCGCTTTTAAGTATTTGAAGAATGGAGTAATAATAACAGCTATAATAATAGAGTTATAATGATAATAATGGCAGGTAACATTGAATCAATGTTTGCTATTTGGCAGAAATGATGTGGAACTATTTTTCTGTGTGTTCCTTTTAATTGTCATAATAGCTGTGAAGTGGACATTATTTCAGATTTATTGATAAGGAAAGTGAGGCTCCAAGAAGTTAGGCAGCTTGTTCAAAGTCTTTAGTTACACGTTTTGAAGCTGGAAAATGAGATCATGTTATAACCTGGCTAGGGTGGGAAAGTGTAGAATGGAAGGAGAAATGCACTGGGATGTCAAAAGAGAATTACAAGCTGAAGCACTGTGAGTCTTGTCTTGACTAAAACTCAAAAGGAAGAGTAAAACAAAAGTTAAAAATATGAGATGTTAAACTTCAAAGGCGAGTGAGAGAAACTCTTGGGATTTTTGAGCAGAAAAAATTCCCTTAACAAAAACTATAATACTTGGAGAATGCTATTACGAAAGGTACATGAACAGAAATATTGGTGGTCAGAGGTAGAGAGGCTGGGTAGAAGGCACTTGAGCATGATTATAGCAGAAGAGCCCTATTTACCAAATTTGTGAAAACACTCTTTGGCAATAGGTGGGCCAGATTTGTCCTACAGAAAATTCAGTGCCTGGAAAACATTTATAGGTACTTCAATGATCATATAGCACACATATTTCTTAACATCCTATTTATTAAAAAATCCAATTATTTGTAATTCATGGTAGCATAGCTGGGATCAAACAAGAGTAATTAGCTAAGCAGCTTTGACATTTACCTGAAAATTTAGCTCCAAATATCAAAGGCATTTTGAGAGCAGCATCCTTTATCTCACAAAGATCATTTACATTTACATTTACAAAAGAAAACTCCGTTAACTTTCAAATCTGTCAATTAAATAAAATTATAAATTAAATTAAATGCTGTTGCTGAAAGCAGTTGAAAATCCACTCATAACCTAGTTGAATGCCTGAACTATCATCTCATTGCTCTCATCTAAATAAAACTGGATAACTTATTTTCCAATTTTAAAATGCATTTATAAATATCCATAAAGAGTCAGAGAAATATTAAAAAAAAAAATCTCCAATCTCTTTTTATCCTTTTACTCTATGCTGACCAAAGAAAATTTATACATTCTCTTATTTTCTCCCCTTCCTCTTACATATTAAAGAGTTGCTCAGATTTAATAAAGATTTTGAGGCTTCCTTTGGTGGTACTGGCCTAAATATCTGCAATAGAATATTTACTGAGAAGAAAACTCCACACAGACAGCTGATTCACTAGAATCTGACAGGGTGAGGGCAGGGGACTCCATCAGCTCAAAGACAAAAAAGGCTGTGCTTATATAGCATAGTGGTCTTGTGGAACAGTAGAAAACAAATCTAAAAATCAGAATCTTTAAATATTTAGAATTTTAAAAATTTGAATACAGAATATCTCTATTAACCAAGATGTGTCCTCTATAGACATCATTCCTTATGAAAAACTCTGTTGCCATAAGTCCCAGCAAGAGCCCACGGCTGGGCCCATTCTGTCTCAGTTCTTTCTTAGTTCCCTTTGCCAGAAGCTTCTCCCAGACTCCTACAAACTCTTAACAGTTTTGATGAAGATAGTTTTTTTTTTTATCTGGGGGCATTTGTTTATGTCTCAAACTAGGTTTGGTGATACCTAATAGAAATCCAAGAAATATCCTAATAAGCAATGAAAATCTCTGCTTATAACATCCATAAAATAGTGGACTTGGGGATGTACTATTAAAAAGGAAATAATTCTTCGTTATTCACATTCTTGGCACACTTATATTCCTCAGCAATGTAACCACAAACCTAACTAGCCCAATCCAAATTATCACAGACTATTAATTATGAAAGAGTACTGAAATTTTACTACAAATGAAAACAAGCTTGAAAAGAATTCCACTGGTGGTATTCCATACCAGTCTCTACATGTCAAAATAAGTACACTATAACATTTTCAGAAAGGAAAAAAGAAACTTTTCAGACTCCAAAGATTTTAAATTAATCTATATGAATCCACATATGGATTCACTTTCACCTGTTTTCTCCAAGGGGGAAAGTTTTTAAGATAACAAATTGGTAAGCATAATAGCTTCAAAGATGATTCATAATTATAAAGACGTTATAATTGAGGTAATATATTAACCTTGTAAGTTAATCAAATGTCCATTGACATCTATAATGCGCAGATTCTGTGCCAGGTACAGAGGATAGGGTGGTAAACAAGATAAGACACACTCCCTGTCCTCACAAATAGAAGTCACAAATAGACTTATTTGATTTGCCTAGATAATTAACTTAATTTTTACTATCTAGTTTCAGATGTCACCAGCCAACCCCCAGAGACAGCTACATAGTCAGTTTGGGAA
>JAKSZT010053887.1:856195-1145310 GCA_026826555.1 Tolypeutes matacus | reverse complement strand
GGCAGTGACCCGTGAGTCACTCAGCCATACTAACTCCATATGCTGTGAAAGATGAGAGGAACTCTATCACTTTTGGGAGACTCTTCAGCTTCTTCTCTTTCTTCATCTGGGGGTCTTATTCTCATTTCCTAAAAATCTTTTCATTCTCAACTAGACAGCAAGTATATCAGTGTTTAAAGAATCCTTCAAAGAGCAGCATTAGAAGCCACTAAACACAATGATGCTATTTGCAGATTGTTTCTTAGCTCAGGTGTTGTGGGGAGAAGACAGGCAAGAGAATCTCTTAACTCAATGTTAATGATAAGAAAATTGCAGGGGTAGGTGTCTTCATTAGTAACTACCAAGTTGGAACAAGCTGAGGACACATTCCTGAGGCAGAGTAGTACAGGGTAATGGAGAATGACCCACAACATGGTTAAGAGACAACATGGCTGGCAGACCACATGGCCAGCAGACAAAATGGCTGCAAGACCTCCCTGGGACCTTGAGTTTAACTTTAAGGTCCCAGTTTCTCTTTCTGGGACCTCCCCTTGGCCCTGGATATTCCAAAAAGGCCTCACCATTGGCCCCCACCATAGGTGGGGTAACCAATAACTACTGGGGCCCATCCCCTTATCATTAGCAAGGGGGTGGAATAATTAATGGTTTAAGAGGCACACGAGGCAGACCCTGCTGTCTCTGCCTAGAGGGGCCCACACCAAATCATGGTATGTATTTCCATTCTTTCTCTCCCATTTCTCAGCAAGCTCTGTTCTTTCCCCCATTTCCCAAATAAATTCTTTTTACTGGCCTAACTAAACTGGCATGTTCATAAATTCTTTTATGCATCATAGCCAAGAACCTAGAGGAATCCAACACTTCTCTGTCTTCATTTGGTGAGCCAGCCAGGAGAAATATAAGTGAGTAGTACTCCCAGATCCCACCAGAAACTGGTGAGTTTTAAGGCCTGTTTGTGCCCTCCTTTGGTTCTGCCATTTTAAAGGGGGATAATTGATAGGGGGTTCCTGGATAAGCTCCCAAAGGACATAAATTTGGTCTGCCCAAACTCCTGGCTCCCTTTCTGGGGGTGTCAGGGTCTAGTCCCCATGATGCAAGATCCAAGGAAGTTCAGGCTGGCAGGTGAAACTGCCCTTGAGACTTGAATGGGCACCTGGCCTAAGTTTAGCAGGAGTCAGCAGGGAGTTTACCAGACCTTTTCTAAATTCAGAATGGCTATCACCTGGTGTATTGTTAACTTAGATTGAATAGTTAACTCCTTTTAATTAAAGGTGTCTTTGATCTTCCAACTACAGTTTTTTCTCATTTCCAGTCTATGAGGTGCTTTGGAATGCCTTAGAAACTGGAAATGCATTTGTTAAAGGAGGTCTACACCCCACCCTGAGCAGTGCCCTGAGGCCTTGCTCCTTCTCTACCCTGGAGAGGGCTGGAGATTGTCTGGGGTGGGAGGATGGTCCCTGAGGGTGTTTGTGGGCAAATCACAGGACAATTTTATGGGCTATTAACTGTCAGGTTTAACTGGGGAACTGGGCCCTGGGAAGTGGCTATGGGGTGAGCTCACTCATAGCCGCCTCCTAAGACTGCTGCAAAACAGACAATAGCTTTAAAGGTCCCTAGCCGGAAAGCCTAGCGTGAGTGTTTTGGTCTGGGAAATGGACGCAGATGCCCCCAAGTCCTCTAAGGTTCTGGAGACGCCCAGAGACAAAGCTCCCAATCCCCAAAATGGGACAGTGAGCAAGGCTCCCGATTTCCAGGACACTGGCTCGGCAAGCAACCCTGTTCCATCAGGACATCGGTGGGACTCCATCCAATCTGACAAATGTGTTTTCCTCTGCTAGGATAATGGGTGGCTCTTAAACTGAGACAACCTGCCTAGTCTAATCTTTTCCTGCCTCACCATGTGGCCACAGTATGGCCAAGAGTAGGCTCTGTATGGGACCCTGTGTAAGAGAGGAGAGGGCAGGCAGATCTGAGGGCCAGAGACCACAATGACATGGTCATGTCTCCTTAAAGCAGGAGTTCTTAACAAAGGATCTGTGGAACAACAACAAAAAAAAGGTTGATAACCCCTGCATTAAAGGGATATGAGGAAATGCATGCCATTTACAAAATCTCTCCCCTGTAGAATAAGGAACCTCCTCATGTACCATCAATTACAATGAAAAGATTCCTGGCTCTCCTAGCTTCCTATTTCCTTATAACACTCCAATCCTTCCAGTGAAAAAGGCTTGCAAGGTTTTACCTGTTTTGGAATTAACTAATGGAATGCATCCCCAATTTGTGTCTCATCAGGGGCAGGGCTTCTCTGGACCCCTTACCTCCGTATCTAGCAGCTGCCCAGGTATTTTCCTGGAGGGTCCTGCATGAAGTTTCTGCCATGGACAGACAATGGAGTTTTGCGTCCAGGTGATTCTAAAGTCAAGTCTTTCCCTAAGCTAAGCTAAATGTAAAATTCTCTATTCTGTTCTAACCTGTGCTTGCTTTAACTTTGTTAGTCTGCTCGTGCCTAGAAACTCATAAATCAGATTTGGGGTTTGCCTGTTACAAATTGGATAATGGTCAAAGGTAACCTAAAAAAAAATGAGTCTTTAAATGTCATGCCATCTTGCAAGTAAAATTGATGTATAAAGAAATCACAAGTGGAATTAATTCAACTGTGGGAAAAAGAAAAACTTAGCAAAGTTGTTACTAATAAAAATGGAAGTGCTCAAATTGTTTTTAAGTGAAAATTTACTAGAAACTGTAACTAAAAGTTAAGATTATTACATGGATGCCTTTATATTGTAAAACCGCAGAAGAATAGTAACTGAAATTGTTATAACTGGGTGGATGTAGCCTAGACTTCAGCTATTGTAATGATAATCTTAAACTAAACTTAACTTTGATTATGGTTATTTTGTAACTAACTTCACCTAGCCCTTCAAACTTCAGCTATTGTGGTGGTAATTATAAACTGAGTTTGCCTTTGCTTATGGTTATTTCATAACAGCTTCTGCCCCCTATAGCTCAGGAGAAAGCAAACTTGAGACACCCCTGTCTCCTGTCCTTGCACTGGTATTAGTGACCCTGCTTTCTCTGGTGGCTCCAAGTGTTGACTAAATTGCTGCCTGGTGGAATTCTCGACTCTCAGGGTTGAATGTCCACTTTTCCAGTCCAATGGCTGCCAGAGTCCTGTTATCTCTGAGGACTGGGAAGTGAGGGAGGCCTCCTGCCTTGACTGTTGTGGGTTCCTAAAAGCAGCAATTCATGAGAGAAACCAGTTTCCCTGAGGCTTCAGTAGCCTTAGTGAGTATACATAGAATTAGTCTTGCTCATCCAAGGTCTGCTAAAGTCAAAGTGGAAAATAAGCAAAGTTCTGAAGCAAAGGAAAATTGTATTAAAGCACTGGGGACATTTTGGTTATAAGCCAATAATTAAGGAACAAAATTGTGCAAAACTGCATGGTCACAGGGCAAATTAATTTTGAAAAAGTCTTCAAAGAAATCTTTTAAATGTGATCTTATAATTAAACTTGTTTTGTAAAAGAATCAAAGTTTTAAGCAAATTTGGCAAGTTGTGTTTCTGTATCAAACTCTCTATCCCTGTCTGCCTATTTGCTCAGTGTATATCTTCATACACTGGAATGGTAATATCAAATTAACAAATAAAAATTCTTAAATGACTGTATTCAAAGTGTTAAAAATTAAATATGCAGTTATATATGTGATGAATATTCCTAGAGCCCAAATTAGGCTAATCAGGATGGAAAGGTCATATAGAAATCTAAATATAGGAAATATTGAGAAAGGGAAAAAGATTTTCCTGAGCTCTTTGACCTGCCCAGCCCTGAGGGCCTTCTCTTTGCAAGAGCTCTAAGAGAGGGGCTAGGTGTAACATTAAAACTCTTCTAGGCACCGTGAATTAAAAATCATAGTTTATCCTGTAATTCCCAAATTTAAACCTTTTAACAGCCTTAAAGTAAGGGTAGTTAATAGTTCTATTATTACCAAATTTCAGTAAGTAAAGGAAAAGTCCTTGAAAGTTATGAAAAGATCTTTTCTAAATTATAATTAAAACAAATTAAGCAATTGTAATATATTCGAGAACCTAGCAGTCAATATGCTTTTAAGATTATTCAGTTTTAGAATTTTATTTTTTTAAAAAGTTTTAGCCTCCTGTAAAGGAAGGAAAAAGAACATTCCTGCATAAACTATAATGGTTTCAATTTATTTAGCCTGGGTGTTATCTCTTTAGTTTATAGAATACCAAGTAAATAAATTAACATTATATGCATAAAATCTTTAAAATGATGAAAGTTGTAAGTTCATGTTTAATGAAATTAAGCTAAAGAAGAAACTGTAGATCTGCCCTCTCTTAAATGGATAAAGTAAATTTCATTTGTTACTAACTCTAATTTAATAAATTTATCTTAAGGTAAAGTAACCAGTCTATGTGGTTAGGGTTAAGTATAAGGAGTTTTCTTCTGAACTGAAGCATTTAAATGACTAATTCTAAGCAGTCATTATTAATTAGAAACCTAAACTGATATTAACAGCAAAAAGTAACTTCATAACAGGAAAATCTGTCAGATGCCACCTTAATCTGCATGTTAGGTAGAGGTAAAGAATGATAATCTTAATTCCATTGGGAATCTTCAGTTTTTATAAAACAACTGAGAAAGTAAGTTCTCCTGTGTTGCTAAAATAAAGTATCTGTGTAATTAATGTCCTTATGGTAAAAGTGTAGAAGTAAAAAGCAAAGTACTAACAAGTTACGTAGAATCAGAAGTGTTTAGAAAGGGTATAAAAATCAAAAGAAACTTCAGCATTTTCAAACTCTTGTACATTCAAACCAGGCCTTAAATACACTGCAGGTTGCCTCTCATTGGAGTTATTGGCTAGGTTGATCACTGACCCCTAAAACAATAAAGGTATCTACTACATCTCTGCTTGTGCTCCTGAAGTGGATGGAGAGTACATTGCAGTTTTAAACTCCCGCAGCAGCCAGTTATGGCTCAATATGGCCAGATGCACAATGGACATTTCCTCCAGACTGGCTCTGTTTCATAGTGCTGAAGAGTGCTATGCACCAGGCCAGTGAAATACTGGAGCATACCTTCCTAGCTTCTCTCTAGGGTTAATGGTGCGGCAGCACGCTGGCTGTGTGAAGGACATACCAAGTGGAGCAATGATTACCAGAGTGATGCAAGTAGAACTTAATCACAATTGGCATTATGGCCTGCTCCCATGGAGAGATAACATGTATGGTATTGCAAACCTGGAACTTAGATCTATGAACTGCAGCTCAAAGAGAAACTTATGTATTGGATAGTTCATCAATTAGTACCAAGTACTGTACCTATATCTCTCCTATTCTAGATATATGCCTGATGATTATGGTAATATCATTCCTATTCTAGATCATATGCAGAGGGATATTGAACATGTTAAAAATCCTGGTAAACTTTATTTTTTAAGTAGTTATAAACATGCCTGTAAGATAAAGGAATAGACACTTTGCTTAAGAGCAGTGAGGGCAACAGCCCTTTTAATTAAAAAAAGGCCACCAAATTAACTTGGGGGTGACCTCTTACAGTCTTCACCCATACCAGGTGAAAGACATGTTTAACTTTGGTTTCCCTCTTAGCCCTTATTCCATACCTGTCCCACTCATACCCTGGGGAGAACTGGCAAACCCACATGCCATCCTGCCAGGGCTAAGTATTTCCCGCCAGAAGGGAAACAGCAAACAAGGTGGCTAGGACCCACTTCAGCTTAGCCCCTTCAAGATGGTCTATGGATAACCTTTCCTCATCCAGGACCTGAAAACCAGGTTCTGATCAAAACTTGGCAGGAGAGCAGGACTCACTCTCAATTAGAGCCAAAATGGAAGGGACCTTATTCTGTGGTTCCCAGCATTCCCACAGCAATGAAAGTTAAAGGTATTGCCAGCTGGGTGCAATCCAGCTCACCAAAAGCACCTTATAGGACATACGTGTACCAGTCATTGGATGGCCTGAAATACCTCTTCAAGAGACAAAGCTAAATAGTGTCTGTGTCAAAGCCAGCTGTTCCCTCTAACTCTAGCCCAAACGCCTATTGCTAGGGGGAAGGCAAGCCAGATATCCCTTAAGAAACCTTGTCTTTTCATTTCCTGTATTTTCTACCTATACAATAACTAAAAGGGCAATGCCTCTTCTCATCCCCTCTTAGCTAGCTGTCTTAAACATAACCACCACCATAGAAAACTGGGGTTGACAATTTATACCAAACCCCATTATCTATCTAACAGCATAGAAGAAACTAGCTGTGCCTTAGAAGTCCTAAAACAGCAAACAAACTCTCTTGCTGCTCTAGTACTGCAAAATCGCAGCGCCCTTAACATGGTAACAGCAGCACGGGGGTGGTGGTGGTGAGAGAGACATGCCTATTTCTCAAGAAAAATGTTGTTTCTATATAAATCATTCTGGAATAGTCCTAAACAGCATTTGAAACCTGCAAGACAAAGCACACCAACTCCAGGAGGATTCAGCCTCTGGAAGCACCTGGCCTTTCTCACTCTTGTGATCCAGTATGTCATAGCTGGCCTCCCTTGTGGGGCCCACTTACCATCATCTTCTTTATCCTTTTAGTGGGGCCATATATCTTCAAAATTCTAACTAAGTTTATTTCTTCCAGAATCAACACCTTCCAAAACAAGATATTAGTCACACGGGGATTTCAGCCAGTTCCAACCACAGTGTTGGACCCGTCTTCCCTCAAACTCAATAGAATAGCCAGAGAGGTTTATGCCCTGTCAGGCAGGGACTATTACCCTAACCATTGCCCCTCAGCAGCCACTTAAGAATAAGGGCATGAACTCTCTGAGTGGGGAATTGAGGCAGATTAGTATAGGGTAATGGAGAAGATGACCCACAACATGGCTGACAGACAACATGGCTAGCAGACAACATGGCTGCAAGACCTCACTGGGACCTTGAGTTTAAACTTGAGGTCCCAGTTTCTCTTTCTGGGACCTCCCCTTGGCCCCAGATATTCCAAAAAGGGCTCACCATTGGCCCCCACCATAGGTAGGGTAACCAATAACCACTGGGGCCCATTGCCTTACCATTAGCAAGGGAGTAGAATAATTAACAGTTTAAAAGGTAATCACATGAGGCAGAGCCTGCTCTCTCTGCCTGGAATGGCCCACACCAAATCTTGGTGTAAATTTCCATCTTTCTCTCCCATTTCTTAGCAAGCTCTGTTGTTTCCCCCATTTCCCAAATAAATTCTTTTTACTGGCCTAGCTAAACTGGCATGTTCATAAATTCTTTTATGCATCATAGCCAAGAACCTAGAGGAATCCAACACTTCTCCATCTTCATTCCTTTCCCTCTTTTTGCAATGGTCAAGGAAAGGGAAAGTCCCTAGTCAGATACAAAAGGCTATGGCAGTAGAAAGGGAAACTGACCATTATCCTCTGCATGACCAAAAACTCTCCAAAAAAGGGAAATATGGACATGGGAGGGGACCCAGCTCCCACTGTCCTTACTCTCATTTACCCTGATAACTTCAGTTCCAGAATCTCATCCCTTGCCCCAATCCTATGGCAGCCAAGTCCCTGACCAAGTCTAAGACAGTGGTGTTTGGAAACCATGATGTGTGCTGTTATATGCTGTAATTGGGAAAGACAGAGAGAAAGATTAATTTCAACCATGAAGGTAGAGATGTGGCCCTGGAAGTCTTCTTCCAGGCAGAATATGAACTGGTCCTTGAAGGATAACTAGGAACTTCAGTGAAGATATTTTCAGAATATATTTTCAGAATATTCATTTTTAAGAAAACAATGAATTGGATTTAACAACCTCCTGGATTTGACTGGCACAGGACACTTAAGTGACGTATCAAAGACATGAAGAAGACAGAGGATACCTTATTGGTGAAAGTCTAAAGTAGTCAAAAGACAAGGGAGGTGAGGCATGCAGACTGCCTGTTCAAAAAGCTCAGTCTGAACAATAATTAGGAAGGCACATGCCCATCAAGGTATATATCTAAATTGATGTGTGCATGGCAAAGGAGAATGAGATGCACAAAGAATGGAAGACTGAAGAATGTATACTATGGAAGCTTCATGGGATGATATAAGGCAGAGATAGAGGCAGAACTTTGTGTGATCCATAATAGGTCACTTAACATAGGGCAGACTCAGTTTTTTCAACTATAAAATGGAGTTCAGGGAGAAGAGGTGGCTCAAATGATTGGGTGCCTCCCTCCCACATGGAAGGTCCCAGGTTCAGTTCCCAGTGCCGCCTAAAAAACAAGATGAACAGAGAGCAGACAGTGAGTGCAAATGAGGAGGGAGGGGTAGATGTAAATAAATAAAATAAATCTTTTAAACAATGGAGTTCAAGGTCCTGTCTCATAGGGTTGTCAGGAAGATTAAGTGAACTGGTATACATGAACATACAGGGGCTCATGGTGAGTGCTACACGAGTTCCATGCTACCCTCATCTTTTTGCTATGTCTTGCCTAAAACACGTGTTAAGTAGATCTCTGAGCCATCTGGTAATGTGCATGGTTAATAGATGATGCATATAGGGAACAGTGAGAAACACTGAATTATTCAGTTTCTCAATAAAGGTCTCACATAATGTAGAACACTGAAATACCTCTAACAGAAGAGAACAGCTGTGAAATTCAGTCCTATACTGCTGAGTTCTAGGATATGAAAACTTGAGAATTTCAATTTCACAAAGGACAGACTGATGCTTCCTAATAGTATGTCTTTAAATGGCATTCTTCTGCCAAAATGTCTATTGCTTTCCAGGCCTCAAAGAGTTCTATTAAACTGGTGTACAAATCGAATATTTCCAACAAATGTAGTGAAGTATAGTCAAAAATAGCTGTCCCATTTCATTGTATCATTAAAACAACACATGGCAAAATGTGGTACTGTGACATTCTGGGACTATGGTTAAAAATAGTGCTCACAGGAAAGGCCTTCAGGTAATAAATGAAGCAACCTCCGCTTCCATTTTATCGATCAAGGACAGCTTTTGAAGCCAGGTTAGGGTAATACAAACACTTTCTAGAAAAGTTTTCTTATAAACCATAGTTGCCCTTATCTAAAGTGCCTCTGAGGAAGCTAGCCTTTTCCAGAGACCACAAACTAGGTTAACAATCTACGGGCATCTCTTTTGCAGATCTTAGTATGAAAAGCAGTCTTAGAGGAACAATGAAACAACAGGAACCACTTTACTGTAGAAATGTAGACTGTTAAATCTACATGTTTTCAATGGAAAATATCCCTGCAGCCCAAATATTTAACATTTCCATGTATATAAAAAAGGCAGTTTTATGTTCCGTGGCTAAGAGAGGAAGTTTGAAGAACAGAAAGTCAAATATCCACCCTAGGGTAGAAGCGGCCACTAGAGACCTGGAGAGGAGGTTATGCGGCCTGAAAGTCAGCGTGGACCTACGCAGCTCAAGGACGCGGCAGCGGGACAATTCCACCGTAGAGGGGGAAGAACTTCCGGCTGATCTGCAGCTTCCTTAACCCTCTGCCTAATCATAATACCCAGGCGGGGGGTCCCTCTTAAATCAAACTGTTTGGGGCTTGGATTTGGGACTTGTCTGTTTTCTGTCACATACATGCTTGCAATGTTATTCCCACCTCCACTTTCATACACTATTTTAAAACATTACCTTTGAACAGCAACCCCTTCCCCCACCCAGCCCCGCCCGTTCTACTGAAAATCCTAAGAGAAGGTGCTTTGGGTTTATTTTTGGTTTCTACAAATCGATTTTAAAGAGTTTCTCTTAAACCAAACTTGTAGCACACAGAAAGAGGTTGAGGTCGCTGAGGAGCTCTGGAGCCAGCGGCCTCAAAATGACAAGTTACTTCTTTCTTGAAAATTAACTGCAGCCCAAACACCGCAATTTTCTCACAGCCGCCCTTCCCCCAAACTGCCTCGGTGCTTGTTTTGTTAGGTCTAGTTCTGCTGTGGCGGAAAGAAGTGTCAGAAAATTTTCTAAGGGAAAGACCCCTCTTCGCGTACAGACCCTTTTACAAGAAAACAGTGAAGAGCCAGGAGCCCGTCAACTTTGTTGGTTTCTCGGGCGCGCAACCTCTCTTTAATTAGAGAAAAGGGGGTCCGAGAATAGCCTCCTCTGGGCTCATTGCTCCCATCCCCGCCCCCTTGCCACCTAGGGGATCCTGAGAACTCCGGCGCTCTAGTGCACCCCCTAATCCCAGCGGCCCCGCTGGGGCCAAGAGCGCAAGCAACGCTCCCTGGGGCTGAAAGGTTGTGTGGAGCGGCAGTCAAATAAGTGTGCGCCTGGCCCCCACCCTCGGCTTCAGAGAGAAGCAAAGCCCGAGAGTCTGGGCAGCACAGACCCCGGGTCGCCCTCACCCTCTTCAGGTCTCGATTCGAAACCCGATACCATGTCTAACTCCCAAACCCGCGACGCAACCCTCAGTGAAGCCGGTGCGCGGAGAGTTACCCGCCAAGGCCCAGGCACATAGAACGCAGAGACGTCGGGAGTCCCGAGCTAGGCGCGGCAGCCCCTGGTGTACTATGAGCCCGCCGCTCGCCGCTCGCCGCTCGCCGCTCGCCGCCCTCCTGCTCCAGCTGGGTGCCGCCTCTCCCGTAGCGCCTGCCGCATCAGGCTGCCGAAGCCCGCGGCCGGAGGAAAGAGGAGGAAGGTGGCGTGGGTCAGGGTTCCGCGCGGACACCATTCATTCACGCTGGACCTGAGCTGGGGAGCTAGGGAGGGCGCAGCGCGGATCCGAGCGCGGGCGCCCCCTAACCCGCCGCCTCTCCACTGCGCCCTGGTCCGGCTCTGCGGTGACTGCGCCAGCGCCGCAGGAACCTGGGAAAGCTCCTCCCGCTGGGTGGCTGGAGCCAGACGCGCCGCGACCACCGCAGCACTTCAGTGCGCCGGAGAAGGTGCAATGCGGAGCGAGGCAACTGGTTTCCCCATCCCCCCGGGCAGCAAGGCGGGAGCGCCGCCGAACCCCTACCTTTCCGGCGGGGCTGACACCAAACACGCGCCCTTGCTGGGCGTCAGTGGTTGGAAAATCACCCCGGAGGGAGGGAGGCAGGGGGGAAGGCCGTGGGTGGCTTTAGGACAAGGTAGGAGGATCGATTTCCACTGCCAAAAAAGACACTCCCATCCCGCCCGGATTTGTTGGAAAAGCTGTAAGGTCAAAAGTGAGGGGCGGCCCGGTTATTCCCTTTTCTCGCCGCAGCTGTTCCTCCCCGCCGACTGGCGGGTGGCAGAAGCAAACAGAAGGCTTGGCGCACTGGGGACTGTCTGTGACACGAGGCGGGGCAGACGTGTTGGACTCTAGCAGAAAGGGACGGGTGTCCAGAATGGTCCAGTATTGTCCGGCTCTGCCTTTCGAGGTCAAAATTTGCTAGTGTTTTTTATCTTTTGAAGGAGATTTTAATTTGGGGAGGAGAATAAAAAGGAGACGTGCATTTTTTTTTTTTTTTTTTTTTCATTTTAAAGTAGTACTAGTAGAACTTTCTGGGGACAAATATATTAATAGTGTTCTCATACTTGATAGTTATGAATAGTTTTTAAATTTCTGTGTCAAGTAATTTATTTTCTAGCAACATTAAATTAATAGCTCCAGCCTTGAGCAGTGTAATCACATGGGATCAAAATGACCCCAGAGAAAAGAGCCAGAGACTTGGATCTAATAATTCAGAACCAGCAATATCACACACTGTAAAAAAGTCCATCATCTGTGATGGACCTTCTGGCTTTTTGTCTTATTTATAACAACTGTTTTAGAAGGTAGCTGTTTTTATTTTCTCATTTTATTAATAAGAAATATGAAAGGATTCAATTGAAACAGAGAAAGCTAAACAAAATTCATATCCCTTGCCTTTTCTACAAATTGCCTTTGACATACTCCACACAGATTTTGTAGCTGTAAACCATCGTGGCTCCTGGGACATCAGAGTAGTGGAAGATATTTGGGGAATTTGCTGATCTGGCCTAATTTTTTTTTCAAGGTTTCTATGCTCTTTTAGTTTCTTCTGAGTTTGTCATTGTCCATCTTTTGTTAGTGCTCAACAAAATTAAACACACACTGCACCTCATCCCCACTGGCTTTCCCAGCCTCTTTGAACCTGCAAAACCATGTGCTAAAGGGAAAGGTCACCTGTGGTTCTTGGGTAACTGTTTGCACTAGTATTCAGTGGTAGCCAAGAAGACAACTGTTTGACCTAACCCAGTTCAAATTCTGACTCTCTACTGACATGTTTCACATCCTTGGGCAAGTTACTTAACCTCAGTGTGCTTCCTTTTTATCATGTGTAAAATGAGATAATATAGCCTATCTTGAATTTTTGTTAGAAGAATTAAAATAGATGATGATGTAAAGAGTGTATCACAGTGCTTGGCACAAAACCATTAACTCAGGAAGTAAAATGTAGACTTTAAAAATAACACTTAGTAACTATCAGTCATTGCCTACCAAGCATCATTTCTGTTCCTCTCACCCACCCTGCAAACTAGAATAATCAAGAAACAAACAAACCCAGGAGGTTAAGTGATGTGACCAAAGTCATACCACCTATATTTGAGCTGTCACTCAAACCCAAGTGTCGGAGACCAAGATCAACTTTCCAGAATATCACTCCACTATGTGACTATTGGGGGCTGAGGGGTGGGAAGGAGTCTTTGAGCAGTGTAACAATTTTTGAAAATGCAGGATACACTATTGTATGGGTACACTATTGCAACTGTGTAAAAATGGCAAATTCCTGTAGAATGTGACAAAGGATTATGCAGAGTGAGATGATAATAGGTTTTTAGTCCTCTCTGGGTCAGTATTTTAGGTATTTGTTTTTGGAGAAATGTTTTCAGATTTCAAAGTTATTTAATTCAGCCTTTTTGAAGAAGATTTACTCTAATAAGGTGGGAGGGGAAGGGCCAGGAAGTCAGAGAGGGCTCTTGGGACATGCAAAGCATTTTAAAGTCCCCGAAGTCATACTCTTTGGACAGTGTACATATACGGCTGGCCATGTTTGCTAGAAGGCTGTTTGTTTTTCAATTATGGATAATTCAGTCTCTTTGAATTAAAATGGTGCTGTTTTATTTCATGGGGATGTGACCTCTGTGTACCTAGGAACAGGTAGAAGCCAGGGTCCCCACACTAGCATGGAGTGCCATCCAGCATCTGCAGACTCCATAGTCTAGAGTAAGGAAAATAAAAGTAATTTTTCTTTCTCACTCCCAATATAGGGCCTGCCTTCCCATTTCTTATGCCCTGTCCCAAGTACATCCTCTCCTGGCACTATTGATGATGGGAGTCACGACTCCTTTCAGAAGAGATCTACCCATATGGATGTGTTCTGAGCAGGACAATCACATTAAATCATTGTAATTGAACACCAGGACTGGAGATACCCATAAAGAGGCCATTTTCTTACATCTCCTTCTAAGATAATAACAAAAGTTTTCATTTGTAATATTTCTCAAGGTGGCTCTGTCATTTTTAAAAATTTATTTATTTTTGTCTGATAGTAACATCTTGTAACACTAAACATACATTTGTTCAGTTTCAAAGAAAAACAGTCATATATGCAATGTTGCTCATATTCATATTTCACATGAGATTTTACTATGTTATACATCCCATGTTACATTTTTTAGCTTTCATTTTAGTAATATATATGACAGTGAAAGTCCTCCCACATTGCTCCTCTTTTTTAGAATGCTTTTGGCTATTTTGGTGCACTTTCCTTTCCAAATAAACTTTGTAATTGCCTTTTCTATTTCTGTAAAGTAGGCCGTTGGAATTTTAATTGGTATTGCATTGACCCTATAAATCAGTTTGGGTAGGAGTGACATCTTCATGTTAGTCTTTTATGCATGAACACAGAATGTCTTTCCATTTATTTAGGTCTTTGATTTCTTTTACATTGTTTTGTAGTTTTCTGCATTTGGGTACTGTACTTCTTTGGTTAAATTGATTTTTAGGTATTTGGGTCTTTTTGTTGCTATTACAAATGAAATTTCTCCTCTGATTTCATCCTCACATTGTTCAATACAAGTGTACAGAAACATTACTGATTTTTTGTATGTTGATCTTGTATCCTACAACTTTACTGAACTTGCTTATTAGCTCAAGTAGCTTTGCCATAGACATTTCAGAATTTTCTAACTATAGAGTCATGTCATCTGAAAATAGTGAGAGTTTTACCTCTTCTTTTCCTATTCGGATGCCTTTTTTCCTTGTCTAATTGCCCTAGCCAGAACTTTTAGCACAATGTTGAATAACAGTGGTGACAGTGGGCATCCTTGTCTTGTTCCTGATCTTGGCAGGAAAGCGTTCCACTTTTCCCCACTGAGTACAGTGTTGGCTGTAGGTTTTTCATATATGCCCTTGATCATATAGGAATTTTCCTTCTATTCCTATCTTTTGAGGTGTTTTTATCAGAAAAGAATGCTGGATTTTGTTGAATGCCTTTTCTGCATCGATCAAGATGATCATGTGTTTTTTTTCATTCAATTTGTTAATATGGTGTATTATGTTAATTGATCTCCTTATGTTGAGCCAGCCTTGCATACCAGAAATAAATCCCACTTGTTCATGGTGTATAATTCTTTTGATATGATGTTGGATTCTATTTGCAAGTATTTTGTTGATAATTTTTGCATCTGTGTTCATTTGAGAGCTTGGTCTGTAATTTTCCTTTCTTGCAGGATCTTTATTTGGCTTTGGTATTAGGGTGATGTTGGCTTCATAAAATGTGCTGGGTAATTTTCCCTTCTCTTCAATTTTCTGGAAGAGTTTAAACAGGATTGGTGTGAATTCTTCCTGAAATACTTGGTAGAATGCACCTGTGACACCATCTGGTCCTGGACTTCTCTTAGTTGGGAGATTTTTGATGGGAGATTCAATCTCTTTAAATGTGATTGGTTTGTTAAGTTCTTATATTTCTTGTAGCATCAGTGTAGATTGTTTGTGCATTTCTAGTAATTTGTCCATTTCATCTAGATTGTCTAGTTTGTTGTCATACAGTTTCTCATAATATCTTCTTATGATCCTTTTTATTTCTGTGGGATCAAATTTTCCCCCTTTCATTTCTGATTTTATTTATTTGCATCTTCTCTCTTTTTTCCTTTCTTAGTCTAGCTAAGGGCTTGTCAATTTTATCAATCTTCTCAAAGAACTAGCTTTTGGTTTTCTTGATTTTCTCTATTGCTTTTTGTTCTCAATTTCATTTATTTCTATTCTAATCTTTATTATTTCTTTCCTTCTGCTTGCTTTGGGAATAGTTTGCTGTTCTTTTTCTAGTTTTCCAGTTGTTCAGTTAGATCTTTGATTTTAGCTGTTTCTTCTCTTTTAATGTAGGAGTTTAGGGATATAAATTTCCCTCTCAGCACTTCTTTCACTGTTTCCCATAAGTTTTGATAAGTTGTATTCTCATTTTCATTCTCTGTATATTTTTACTGATTTCACTTACAATTTCTTCTCTGACCCACTGATATTTTAGGAATGTGTTGTTCAGCCTCCATACATTTATGAATTTTCCCCTCTCCCATCTATTATTGATTTCCAGTTTCATTCCATTATGATCTGAGAAGGTACTTTGTATAATTTCAATCTTTTTATATTTATTGATACCTGCCTTGTGTCCTAACATGTGGTCTATCCTGGAGAAAGACCTATGAACACTTGAGAAAAATGTATAACCCACTGAGTTTCGGTGCAGCGTTCTGTACATGTCTGTTAGGTATAACTCGTTTATCATATTGTTCAAGTTCTCTGTTTTCTTATTAATCTTCTGTCTAGTTGTTCTATCTAATAATATGAGTGGTGTGTTGAAGTCTCCAACTATTATTGTAGAGATGTCTATTTTTCCCTTCAGCTTTGCCAGAGTTTGCCTCTTGTATTTGTATGCCCTCTTGTATGCCCTGGTTTGGTGCATAGATATTTATGACTGGTATTTCTTCTTGGTGGATTGCCCCCTTTATTAATAAATAACAGCCTTCTGCATCTTTATAACTTTTTTGCATTTAAAGGCTGTTTTGTCTGATATTAGTATAGCTACCCCTGCACTTTTTTGGTTACTGTTTGCATGGAGTTTCTTTTTCCAACCTTTCACTTTCAGTCAGTTTGTATCCCTGGATCTAAGGTGAGACTCTTGTAAGTAGCATATGGATGGCTCATGTTTTTTTTTTTTTTTTTTTTTTAATCCATTATGTAAGCCTATATCTTTTTATTGGGGAGTTTAATTCATTCACATTCAATGATATTACTGTATATGTATTATTTACTTGTGCCATTTTATTCTTTGGTTTTCATATGTCATATCTTATTTTCATCTTTTTTTATGCTTTTGGTTATCCTTTCTGCTATTCTTGTCTTCTACACACTCCTCCAAGCCTCTGTCTCCTGTCTTTTCCTTTTGGGCTGCAAGGCTCCATTTAATATTTCCTGCAAAGCTGGATTCTTTTTTACGAACTCTCTTAGTTTCTGTGTATTTGTGAATATTTTAAACTCATCCTCATATTTGAAGGACAGTTTTGCCAGATAAATAATTCTCTGCTGGCAATTTTCCTTTCAGTATCCTAATTTTGTCATACCACTGTCTTCTCACCTCCATTGTTTCTAATGAAAAATCTGCAGTAAGTCTTACTTGGCATCCCTTGTATGTGATGGTTTGCATCTGCCTTGCTGCTCTCAGAATTTTTCTTTATCTTTGACATTTGATATTCTGAGTAGTATGTGTCTTGGAGTAGGTCTGTTCGGATTTATTCTGATTGGGTATGCTGCGCTTCTTGCACATGTAAGTTCATTTCTTTCATGATAATTGGGAAATCTTCAGCTTTATTTCCTCAAATACTCTTTCTGCCCCTTTTCCCTTGTCTTCTCCTTCTGGAACTCCCATGACATGTATGTTGTTGCACTTCATGTTATCATTCAACTCCCAGAGTCTCTGCTCAATTTTTTCCCATTCTTTTCTCTCTTCAATTTCAGCTCTTCTGCCTTTTGTATCACTTATTCGTTCTTCTATCATTTTGAGTCTACTATTGTATACCTCTAATATGTTTTTTATCTCACCTATTGTGTCTTTCATTCCCATTAGCTCCATTATTTTCCTATTCAGGTTTTTTCAAATTCTTCTTTGTGATGGCTCAGTATTTTCTTGATGTCCTTTATCTCTTTAGACATATTGTCTTTCAACTCATTAATTTGAATTTGGAAATTTGTATGAATCTCATTGGTTAGTTGTCTTAAATCCTATGTCTCCTCTGGGGCTTTGATAGATTCCTTTCCTTCGGCCATTTCTTTAATTTTCCTAGTATGACTTGTAATTTTTTTTAAAAAATTTTTAATTTTTAAATTTTTATTTCCCCCTCCCCCCAAGATGGCTCCCTTGTCTGTCTGTTCATTGTCTGCTCATCTTCTTGAGGAGACATCGGGAACCAAACCCGAGACCTCCCATGTGGGAGGTGAGCGCCCAACTGTTTGAGCCACTTCTGCTCTCTGCTGGTTGTGGCATCTGCTGGTTGCATCATCTGCTGGTTGCAGCATCTGCTCATTGAGGCATCTGCTCTTTGCAGCATTTGCAGTGTCTACTGGTTGTAGTATCTGCTTGTTGCAGCATCTGTTCATTACAATGGTTGCAACATCTGCTGGTTGCAGTGTCTGCTGGTTGCGGTGTCTGCTGGTTGCGGCGGTTGCAGCAGTTGCAACATCTGCTCATTGCAGTGTCTGCTCATTTTCTTTAGGAGGCACTGGGAACTGAACCTGGAACCTTTCATGTGGGAGACAGTCACCCGATTGCTTGAGCCACATCCATTTGTAATTTTTTGCTGATGTCTAGGCATCTGATTATGATGCTCAATTTCTGTCTTTCATAGGAATTTAGTGGCAGGAGGCTGTGTGTTACTGCTGTTCTTTGATTCTTGGTTCAACCTGTTCTGGGTCTTTAGGATTGTCCCAGTTAGTTGCTCAGATCTGGGCCCTAGACTCAGTAATGGCTTTCAGACCCACTTCCAATGGCCTTGTGGGGGTGGCAGGGGTGGTTGGGGGGGGGAGTGGTGGAGGCTGTAAAGGCTAGAAAAAGCCTCTCTTACTTATTTACTTTTAATTTCCTCACATGCACTTCCTTGGTCAGCCAGTAAATGGCAATCAGCAGCCCTCTAACTTCAAAGCCTGTTTAGAGTGTGCTCCCTGTAACACAGACTGGATCAGTGTGATAGAGGATCCTGCCTGGAGGCTAAGGGCCTCATAATTCAAACTTTCTCAGAGGTTGTTTTCCAACCTTTGCTGGGAGACTCCTCTCTTTTTCCAGGTAGGAAATAGTTCCACTCCCCTCTGCTTCCTCAACAACCAGTCCCAGTCAGTAGGGAGGGTGATTGAGAGATCGGATCGGATCTCTTTAGTCCCATGCTGATTGCCAAAGCAAACAATGGTACAGCCCCTCCTGGCCTAGAAGGGCTTGTGGGACCCAGCAGACCAAATCTGTGGGTCAAAAGCTGAGTCAGCCTTAGACTCTTTCCCCCTCTCTCCAATTTCCTGGGGAGGTAGATGCCTGTGGCCCCCTTTGTCTGTAGTTGCATCTCAAAAAGAATAAGCCACAGTGCCTAAGCAGTCTAAATTCTAACTTAGAGCTATGGCTCTGCCTACAGTTTGGAAAAACTATTACATTAGCAAAAAGCAGTTTAGTTCTTTCGAACAGAGCCACTTCTCCAACATCTGCATTTCTGCTATATGTTTCCATATTTGAATGTCCCTGGGGAATTCTAGTCCACTACAAAGTTTACTTGAGACTTTATAATTGACAGTGTCCCCATATTCTACCAGTCCTGTCAAGGTCTCAGAAGTTTTAGAGGTTCAAGCTTAGGAACTGTGTTTACTCCCCTCCATGGGGCTGGAGATAAGCATGTCCTAAGCATATGAAAATGTAAAACATCTGTATAGAGGAAGCCACAATTAAGACAACTGACAGAAAGCATTTGCAGCATATTGTATAATATGTATTATTTAATGCAATCTTGAATTACAAAGAAGAGGTATAAATATATATACCCATACACTAATGTGATGATAGCTACAGTATATTGATAAAAGTTCTAATTCAGAAATACGTATTGTATGATTCATTTAAATCAATGAAAAAAAAAACCACACTAAGATGTGTGTATATATTTGTGAATACATAGGAAAAAATCTAGAAGAATATATAAAGATTTCCTAAGCACGAATAAGAAAAAAGGCAACCCATTTAAAAATATGAACACAGACATAAACTAGCAAATCACAGAAGAAATATAAGTAGTCCACAACCAAACACAAAGATTTCAATATCTTTTTATAGTAATACTACTTAAGAAAATGTAAACAATAATGAGAAATTAGATTGGCTGAAACTAAAAAGATAAATGAGAATCCAGTGTTGTCAAAGGTGTCAGGAAACTATGCTTAAAAGTGTAAGTGGTCCTTTTCAGAGGGCAATTTGATGCTTGCTATCAAATTTACAAGATCATTTTGGCTTTGAATCTCAAAAGTTTAATTGCTTTCCTCTTTAGAAGATAATTGGCCTCAAGTCAACATGCAACGTAGGAGAGAGGAGGGGAAAGGAAAAGACACAGATTCTCTTAGCTTGCTTCTAGTTTCCTTGGTCTACATAGGAAAGATCCTCTCCAGTTGCTGAGCCCCTCCCTGAATAGATAGATGCAGGAACCATAGGGGTTCTTGCTAGAGTTATGTGGTGGAGGTAGTTTATGAAACTGCCGCACCTTGGAGTGCCTTGACCTTATTGAATCATGAGAAGTGTTAGAAACCTGGAACACTGTCCCAGTTGATGGACTTCATCTGTCTATAGAACCTCTCTCCTAATGTCTATTCCAGTCTGATGACTGATAATTCTGTCAAAGTATTACAGGTAACTTTACTCTGGGCTGCACTTAGCCCAGTAATTGTGCTTAATATTTTAAGCTAATACCCTTGTCTGTCATTTTTGGTGGTTTATATAGCTGGCCTTATGCTATATCACTTTGTGTGACTGTTTTTATAGGATGGGCTCCTAAAGGTAAAAATGCTGATCATGTGGGTGAGCACACACTCAAATAACTTCTTTTTATTTTCATACTCAGAAATTCAGGCTTAAAAACAAAACAAGCCCACAAAAATGAGTTTGTACAGCACTCCTGAAGAATAGGGCAGAGGTGGAATTATTACAATGAGCTGTGAGTGGTACAAAAAAGCCTCTGCTTGTTCCCCCAAATCTCGTCTTTCAGCCCAGTAATTCCATTTTCTAGGAATCCATTGTATAGAAATTACATATGAACATAAAAATATGTGTAGGGATGGTCACAGCAGCATTGCTTGTAATTTTTAAAACAAGGAAATAATGCCAAGGAATAGAGAATGCTTAAATAGATTATGAATGTATTATTTAATGCAATCTTGAATTACAAAGAAGAGGTATAAATATATATACCCATACACTAATGTGATGATAGCTACAGTATATTGATAAAAGTTCTACATTCAGAAATACGTATTGTATGATTCATTTATATCAATGAAAAAAAAAAAACACACTAAGATGTGTGTATATATTTGTGAATACATAGGAAAAAATCTAGAAGGCTATACACCAAGATGACAGAGAAAGAAAGTAAAGGAGGATTTTCATTTTTTACTCTAAATATATCTGGTAGCTTAAACTTTTATAATGTATATGAGTAACTTTTCTTATTTTTTTTTTTAAAGATTAAAACAAAGGCACTATTTGCATATTTGGCGAAGAAGAATAAAAAACCCAAAATGAAAATGCATCAGTGTTTAGGCACAAATTTGGAAATTAAGTTCATGTGTACACCCTCTAGTTTGGTGATTCCCTACTTGTGAGCTCTTCATCCTATATAATGTTTTTCTTTTATCAAACAATAGAGATAAAAATACAAATATCAGGTGGAAAAAAAAACACAATTAAAAAAAAAAACTTAAAACCATATTGTAAGAACAAGAAGAAAACTTATATGAATCTTGTTTTAGTTTTGCAGTGGGAAAAAAACTAGGCATGAAGGAAACCTGAAGAAAAAGCACAATACATTTGATATCATAAAAATATAGAGCTTCTGAATGGCAAAACACATCAAGCACTAAAAAGACAAGCTCTAGAAAATACTTGTAAAATAAGGCAAATGGTTAATTTCTTCATATAACAAGAGTTCTTAGAAGATCAAGAACAAATAAAAAAATAGGCAAAATATATCAAAAGCACTTCTCTAAAGAAAAAAGTAAAGCAAGCATTACTCAATCAGTTATAGAAATATGTATTGAATGCTTCTTTGTGCCAGGTCCTCTTCTACGTATTAGGCATTTAAGAGTAAAGGAAACGGACAAAAATACCTGCCCCATGGAAGATTACATTCTAGTGTATTTTAAAAGATGCTTAACATCACTAATCAAGTGGAGATTAAAATTCTGTATAATTTTCACTAATTGGCAAAAATTATGACTAGTGAAAATCAACATGGAGATACAAGCACTCTCCTATGCTGTTGGTGGGAGTGTAAATTGGTGCACTCCAGTTAGAGGATATATTAACAAAAACTTACAATTAAACAGTTGCATACTTTGATGCAGAAATTTGACTGATAGAAACTTCTTTTACAGAAATTCTTGCAAAGTTGTACAAAGTTGTATATAAGAATTATCACTGAGTTGTAGCTTATACTGGACAACTCAAATAGCCATTAGTAAGTGATTGACATCACAGGATACACATACTATAGAATTTCATATAGTTGCTGAAAACATAAGCTAGTCCTACATCTAATGACTTGGATCCATGCCTAAGATACTATTAAATTTAAACAGCACACTGAAAAACAGGTTACCTAGAAGAATCTGTTGTTAATTATTACAAATAGTAGAAATAATGATCGTTATATAATAACTACTTTAGTACCCATACAGAAAGTATCTGAAGGAATATATACAAACTATGAATGTTGACTGCCTCTAGAGGATACATTCATGGGATGGGTCTACTTTCTAAAATTTGCATTTCTCAAAGTTTGATTTCCACAATAAGAACCGATTGACTCTTATGAAAAGGTAAAATTTTCAAATATTTTACCCTCTAGGAGTTTTTACTTGCAATTGCTTAGAGACACAGTACATTTAGCTTTACTTATTGGGAAGAGGGGATTTAATTCTATGCCTCTGTGCTCAACACATGATAAAATTAGTTCATTTTAACCAAGTCACAGAGGTCCTAGACTTTGGAGCCACACAGTTTTGTATGACCAATAAAAGTGCTTTATGCTGGTTGATGAAATAGGGTGATATGACAGAGAATGACAAGTGGGCTTAAATTAGGTCATCAGAAACGATTTCTCTGAGGAGGATGCTTTTAAATAGAGGCTGAAGAATTTAAGGAGAAACAGGACACTGGCTATAAACAGGATGCTGGCAGTCAAGCAGCTAGCTCCCTGTCTAGTCAGGGAGACAGACATATAAACAGCTAATTTTAACACAATGTGATTCTTGCTGTGCTAGCCTTGAGAACAGAGTGCTCTGAGAACTCAGTGGGAGGAGTGATTAATCAGATCTGTGAAAGGGCGGTGCCAAGCAGAGTATATAAAGAGGTAGAGTAGCTCTGTGAAGCTTAAATCTTGTTTCATCAAAGATGTTTGTTCCATACAGATTCCTAGTCTTTACTCCTTATTCACTGAATCAAGATCTCTGAGTTGACTGCATGAGAACCTATGTTTTTTTAAAGAACACTTGGTGATTCTTATGTGAAGATATTTTGGAATCCTCTCGTTTAGAGAACAGGCCTTGAAGTCAGAAAGATGACTTGGGCAGGTGGCTTAACTGCTTCTAAGCCTCACTTTTGTGTGAAATGATCTGTCAAATGAGGATAATAACACTCTCTCCCTCATTGGGTAGTGAGGATTAGAATTTATAAAGTGTTCTCTACTACAGCTATTCTAAGAAAAGTATGACTTTGACTGTAACTGAGTAAAATTCTGATCAAGTTGTCTGAAAGCTCCCTTACAAATCTCAGAAACTTGCCTTATGGAGGAAATGACAGTGGTAAGGTTTCTAACCACTTTCAGGACAAGCAAGGGAGACCAAAAAATCATCACCCAAAGCTGGGGAGGCAGCCAGTTTCCACTGGGGCAAAAGGACAATGAGCAGCTGTGAAGTTGTCAAACTTTGTAGGAAACAGCAAGCTTTGCCTCAAAGGTCTTTTTATTTATTTATTTATTTCAACTTCCTCCTTTAAAATACAAAGTGTTTAAAGGACTTTCCCTCCCTAGAGAAAGACCTTGACTGAATCCCGGAAGAAAGTCATTTTGTTAAGAAAGGAAACCCCCCCTGGGAATTTAGGGAGTTACTTGGGCAAAGTTTGGCAGTGTGGCCCTAGATGGTGAGTCAGGACTGGAAATGACAGACTGACTCAGACCCCTTCTACAGTCTACACAGCCTGAAAATATGCTGCCTGCAACTTTCAGGTACATTTGTTTATTTTTATTTTTATTTTTTAAAAATATTTTAAATTTATTTTTAAAAGATGCTTAGATTACATAAATTGTTACATTAAAAAAATATAAGGGATTCCCGTATGTCCTACTCCCCACACCTCCCACTTTTCCCCACATTAACAACTTCTTTCATTAGTGTGGTACATTCATTGCAATTGATGAACACATTTTGGAGCATTGCCTAAGCATGGATTATAGTTTACATTGTAGTTTACACTCTCTCCCACTCAATTCTGTAGGTTACGGCAGGATATATAATAGCCTGTATCTATCATTGCAATGTCATTCAGGACAATTCCAAGTCCTGAAAATGCACCCATTTTACACCTCTTTTTCCCTCTCCCTGACTTCAAGCACCACCAATAGCCACTGTCTCCACATCCATGATATAATTTCTTCCATTGCTAGACTCACAGTAAGTTAATAGTTGAATACCAGTAAGTCCACTCTAGTCCATATTTTATTCCCCAATCCTGAGGATTCTGGGATGGTGATGCCCATTCTACCCCTAATTGAGAGGGGGCTTCAATCCCATATGGCTGACAGATGGGACTCTCTTGCTTGCAGCTGTAGACTCTCGGTTCCTTGGTGTGGTGGTTGTCCATCCTCATCTCCTTGTTAGTTGTCTTGGGTGAGTCCAATGACCTGGAGAGTAGGTGTTGCAACTCCGCTGAGGCTCAGGGCCCAGCTGGCATATGGACAGACCAGAGATTCAAGTCTCTTGGGAGTACACCTACCAAATCTAGCACCAATTATAGGTTCAAATAAAAGGGACAGAAGAGGCATGTGTAGAGAAGTCCCTTTAGAGCCCAACTTTGTCACACTCAGAAGCACAAACTCCAAAGTACGGCCCTCTGGCAAGGCACCAAACTCTGGAGCTATCTACCATGATCATAGGACCAGCATGTCTCCAGAGCCCTCAAGAGCTCCACCATTTGTGGTAGTATCTACTTTGGCAGTCTATGAGATCCTGCTGAGACATGCATAAGCATTACCTCTGATGACCTCCCAAGTCACTTTGAAGTCTCTTGGCCATATAAACTCATTTGTCTTTATCTTTTCCCCCTTTTATTCAAGGTCTTTTTCCCATTGCATCACCAGCTGGTGCTTTGTAGTAAGCCCTTGGTGCCAGGGAGGCTCATCCCTGGGAGTCATGTCCCACACTAGGGGGTAGGTAATGCATTTATATGCTGAGTTTAGCTTAGAGAGAGGCCACATTTGAGCAACTTGGAAGCTCTCAGGAGGTAACTCTTAGACACCCTACAACACTACGGTAAGTTGCAAGTTCAAGAGCAAAGGCTCTTAAGCATAATTTTCAATATCAAGGGCCCATCAATAAACCATCCTTCTTCATAGTCATTGCCCTTGTACTTGGGGGATGGTTGCTGTTCCATTAGAGAATATGTCAGAGCTAAATGGTTGTAGTCTCAAAAGCCCTGAGGAGGGAACCAACATGCAGTCAAAAAAATACCACTCACTTTGGTATTAGTACCAAAAAAAGTTAGACGGTTTACCAAGATCAATGTTATTTGTAGATGTATGAGATCCTGTATAACCTCCTAGGTTCCAATTAGCTCCAAATAAATAGGAGATGCTGGAAATTCCTTTTTTTTTTTTTCCTGACTGATTTCCTTTAACCCCTATCTTCTCTAGATAGTTCTGATAAAGAAAGAATTAGAAAAAAAATAAATAAATAAATAAAAAGAAAGAATTAGGTGCTCAGTATTGTGGGGAGGAAGAGAAGGGGTTTCAGAATTAGCACTTTGTGATATAAGGGATGGCAGCAGGATGGCATGTAAGCAGGAGCCACTCACACACTTCATTCTGTCATTCAGAAATTATTAGGAGTGATAGTAAGAGGAAGATCATGGGCTTTGGGGTTAGCCAGGCTTAGGTTCAAATTCCTTCTGGGCTCTTTATTAGCTGGGTCATTGAGCAAGGTACCTTCTTGGTACCTTCTCTCTTAGAATTTTATTGTCTGTTATGTGCCAGGTACTGTGCTCCTCTCATGTAGTAGCCTGACAGAACTGGTCATTCCCTTGCCCTTGAGATTTAGCCTGGGACCAGTCATCTGATTATTTAACCTCATGGAAGCCCAGATACTTCTTTGTATTGTGAAAGCAGGTGAAGTTTATTAACAGCTGAAGCATTCTAACAAAAGTATCTGTCAGTTCAAAGCAAAGAAACCCATCCATTTACTTGAGTAGATATCTATAATGTATGCTACTGTATATATATATTTTTAATGACAAGAAAATCTCAGCTTCAGCATTAAATTAGTGCTTAGTGGCTTGTTCTGAAAAGACAACATTCCCTATATTTTGCAGTTTGATTCTTTTATACATGTTCTGAATAACTGCAGTATAAAATAGCCAAATGTCAGAACAAAAAAATCTCTGAATGAAGAAAGATAAATGTAACCTCTGTAGTGTATGGCTATTATTATTATTATTATTATTTTTTTTTTTTTTTTTTTTTTTTTTTTTACAGGGAGGTCCCGGGTATCGAACCTGGGTCCCTCCATATGGGAGACAGATGCCCAACCATTTGAACCACATCCATCCCCCCTATGGCTATTATTGAAGTAAAGGAACAAGGGCTTATGGAAATATTAAGTAGCACCATTGATTAGTAAAATGATCCTGGTGGGAATTTTGGGCCAGGAAATTTTCTAAAGAACACTTTATGTTGACTAGGTGATCTACTGACTATATAATTACTCTCTTTGGTTGATATTTATCACACACACAACATTTGGAAGATATATGATCATAAGGGGCCACAGAATCAAAATAAGTTATAATAATAGTTAAAATCCATTGAGCACTTTTTGTGTCACAAACCATGATTAGTACTTTATATATTTTCAATATACTATTGAGTACTTTACCAACATTCTTGTGGAAGGGAGCTGACAAAAGATTAAATAATTTACCCAAGGTCCTACATCTGGTAGAGGAGAGATTAAACCCCATGCCACATTCTTTCTACTAGACCAAGAGGCTTCAGATTGGAGACCATGTAACATTATGAAAATATAACGTGCCCAGAAAATCCAATATTCACCAAATATTTCTTGGATACTTGCCTACTTCATGTCAGGTTTCATTTCAGGGGAAATAAGTATGAGTAAAACACAATCTCTACCCTTACACATACCCCAGACCTAACAAGCAAATAACCACATCAGCTAGTGATAAATGCTATATAAGAGGCATGACTATGCTTCTTAACAAATGCGGAAGAAAGGTGGATTGCTGGAGAAATGCAGGTTCTAAGGTCTTGATACATCTGAGGTGAGTTTTATTCACCAGGTAGACAAGACTGATTAGGAATGAGAGTGAGAAAATAACAGAGGAAAAAAGCAAAGAAATGTGCCATGGCGGGGTCATCTGATGAAATGGTGAGCAGACTTCATGTCTCATGGGAATGGAACAAGAGTCAGTGAAGGGAGATGACTGTAGAAATCAGCTTCCTAGAATAGTAAGGACTAGATTTTGAGAATCTGGAAGTTCTTCCTTGGCAATGTGGTAGCTTTAAAGGCTTAATAAGGGAAATGACTCACTCTGATCTATATTTTAGAAATGTAGGCTTTTGATGCAGTGTAGAAAAAAGATTATGAGGGCCACTATAGGGCAGTGGAACTCAGAATGAGGACATAGCCACAGACTTGAGATCTATAATTTGACAGGTAAACTCAACATGTATTGGTGAACAATAAGATGTGGGGAGTTAGTAGTTTGGGAGAAATTCCAGATAATTATGCAGTTTATAGCTTCAATATCTGAGTAGTATATGATATTGTTTTCATTATCTATTACTGCATAAGAGTCCACTTATTTAGTGGCTTAAAATAACTGTCTTCTTTTATCACAATTCTGTGGATTGGCTTGGGCTTAGCTGGATGATTCTGTTAGTATCACCTGGGGTCTCTCATGTGTTGCAGTCAGATGATAGATTGGAACTGGAACATTCAATATAACTTCACTCACTATCTGCTGCCCTGGCAGTGTCAGCTAGGAGCATGGGACTTCTCTCTCTTCATGTGCCTTTCTTCACGTGGCTCTCTTGGACTTCTTTATATGGTGTCTGAATCCCAAGCATAAGTGTTCCAAAAAGAAAAGCCCCAAATTGTGGGTGCTTATCAAAGTTATGCTTGCACCATTCTTGCTAATGTTCCATTGGCCAATCCCAGAATCTGTGTGGAGGGGATTACTCAAGGGTGCAATTACTAAGAAGCATGGTTCATTTACAGTAAGAGTCTACAACAAAGATTATTAACTGAGATAGGGAATAGAGGGAGAGGAATGACTTTGGAAGGAAGAAATCATCACCATATCAGCTTCTGGTATGTTTGCATATCCCATATGCATTTAGGATATTTAGATGGAGAGGTCTATTAAACAGTTAGAAACTTGGATCTGTAATTTGGATGAGAGGATAGAGATACAAGGAATCAGTTTTTCATAATTAAAGCCATAGGAATAGGGGAGATGACCCAGTGCCAGAGAATAAAGTAAGAAAGAGCCTAAGGGACTTTTCCCTGGGAGACATGCCTATTAGATGGTGTCTTAGTTTGCCAAAGGCTACCAATGAAAAATAACAGAAATAGGTTGGCATTTGTAATAGGAATTTTATATGGGGTAAAATCTTACAGTTGTGAGGCCATGAAAAGTCCAAATCAAGGCACTATCAGAGATGGTTTCTCACCAAAGTCAAGTACTGGTAATCCTGGCATTCTGCCACATGACAATCCTCATGATCCTCTCCTCAGTCTTGAACTTCTCCATGGGCCCAGCCTCTTCGGGGCTTCGTGCTTAAGCAGTCCTTGAGTCTACTCTCACATGGCAGTATCACCTTTTGCCTGTGTGTTTCTTTCTGTTTGTCTCCATTTATATCAGACCCAGCAAGAGGACAATCAAAAGGGTCTCACACCCACAGAAATGAATTAGTTCAAAAACATAATCTTTCTCTTTTGGGGATTGAATTAGTAAGGGTTCTCTCGGGAAACAGAATCAACAGGAAATATCTGTCAAGAATATGAGATTTTAAAAGAGTCTCTCACGTGACTGTGGGGATGCACAAGTCCAGGTTCTGCAGGCAGGCTGCAAACCAGTGGCTCTGATGAAAGTCTGATGAAAGATTGTTGATGAGTTTCTGGGAGAAGTTGCCTGTCCAACGACGAGCTGGGAAATTCTCTCTGAATGTTGAAATCACTTCCCCTTTTAAGTCATTCAACTGATTGGATAAAAGCATCATCATTGATGATGCAGTCTCCCTGATTGATGCAGATGTAATCAGCCATCCACGCAGTAAACTCACTGGTGATTGAAGTCCATAAATGCTCTTGTATTACAATTGCTGGAACAAACACCTGGACACAATTACCTGGCCGAGTTGACACATTAGCCTAACCATCAAAAGGATTCATGAAAAGAATTTCAAACTGTCACACTCTACCCTCTGAATCCCCAAAAGACCTGTTCCTTTCATATGCAAAATACATTCATTGCATCACAATATTTCAAAAGCCTTAAAGCACTTCAGTACAAAAACACATAAAAATCAGTTATAGACATGCAGTTAGTTTTGGGTCAAAATTCCCCTCTAGCTGTAGACCTGTGAAACTTATAAAACAAGTTATCTGCTTCCAATAAACAAATGAGGGACAGCCACAGGATAAACATTTGCATTAGTATAAGGAAAAATGGGAAGGAAAACAGGTGCCACTGGTATCAAACAGTTCCAAATACCTTCAATGCATAGAGTTCAAAGTCTGAGAGTCATCTCTAGAATATCTTCTCTTCAGGGTCTCATGGGAGCCCACCCATTCCACAGACTTGCCCAATGGCTATTTTCTCAGTTACATACTCATCAAACATCTGGGTGGTGGCAAGCTCCAGACCTCATCCTCCAAGAGCATTAGGGTGATGGCCACACTTTCCCCAATCTCTAAAGGACAGTCTCAATCCCTTTAGTACAGTGGGGTGGCAGCAACATTCTTCCTAATCACTGGCCCAACTCAGAACAATGGGGTGGTGACCTAACTCTTCCCTAATCTATGGGGAATAGGCCCAACCCTCTCAGAGGAGTGGGGTGGTGACCTAATTCTCCCCAACCACTGGGGAGTGTGACCCACCCTCTTTGTGGCCTGGGGCAGTCAAACTCTCCCTGAACAATGGGTTGGAAGATCACCATCTTCAAATGCCCAGGCAGATTCACACTTTCTGCATACATGTGTGGTATCCCTCTTACGGCCCAAGAAGATTTCCAAAGTCCAGACTTCAGCCTCCATGGTTTTCTTCTTGAAGTGGTTTCTCCTTCAATTTTTCCCTTTTCTGTCCCATTTTTTCCAGGCTGACAGTGATTTTGTTCATACAGATCTCACAAGTATGTTGGTGGTTTTGCAAGCAGTTCACAGGAGTCCAGATTAATTAAAAAACATAATCTTTCTCTTTGTGGGATTCATAAAGGAATTTCAAACTGTCACAGATGGGAAAGTTTAGAAAGAAGGCAAAGGAAGCTCAGGAAAAAATGTTGCTGTATATGGAAAGTCAAAGCAGAAGAAAAAGGCTTCAAGAAATAGGAAAGGGGATGGTCACTGTATTAGTCAGCCAAAGGGGTGTTAATGCAAAATACCAGAGATTGGTTGGTCTTTATAAAGGGTATTTATTTGGGGGTAGAAATCCACAGTTACCAGGCCATAAAGCATAAGTTTCTTCCCTCACCAAAGTCCATTGCCACGTGTTGGAAAAAGATAGCTGCTGACATTTGCCTCTCTTCCTGGGGCTACGTTTCTCTCCGGGCTTAGCTCCTCTGTTTCCTCCACAAGGTCAGCTGTAGACTATTAGGCTCTCTAGGCTTTGCTTCTCTCCACAAGGCCAGCTGTGAAGTCTCAGGTGACTGGCTCGTCTCTATCCTGGGGCCTTCTCTCCAACATCAAAACTCCAACATCAAAACTGCTCTCTCTGTCTTTTGTCTTGCCTTTTATATTTGATTCTCCCACCCACCAAGGGGTGGGGCTCAGTGCCCTACTAATGTGGCCCAGTTAACGCCCTAATCATAACTTAATCATGCCCAGATTAACAGACCAGTTTACAAACATAATCTAATATATATATATTTGGAATTCATAATTTCATCAAACTGCCAAATGGCTACAGTCAGTATTTTGAAATGCTGCAAAGTGATTGTGTAGTGTAGACAAAGAAGGGACCACAGGGGCCAGTAGGGCATAAAAGAAGAGAGAAATCAAACCAGCATTTGTTGAGAGCTTGCTACCTGTCAGGTGCTCTATCAAACATTATATAGGCTCAATCATGATGTAAGTGTTCTTTATTGGAGTATGGAGAGGAGAGAGCTTTAACTTATTAGGTAAGCAGGATACCCAAGAACATTGTTTCTTGACAACATCCTGTGTTGAGGGGAGGAGTTATAATATTCTGCCTATTTTGCCTCTGGTCCTAGCTAGGATTACTTTATCCCAGGACATGACCTAACGCCATATTCAATAATGATTCCTAGTTATGTATCATGTTCAGAATGTAGTGACAGAGTTTTTGTTTTACAAAAGAACTTCTATTTAATTCCTCTGGAAAGAGATAGAAGAAATTGGTAAAAGTGGTTGCTCTGGAAAGAGGAACTGGGTAACGTGGAGCCAGGAGTGGAAGGAGATCTACTTTTCACTGTATTCCCTTTTGTCCCATATGAAGGTTTTTAAAGCTATGTATACTTATTCCTATTTTAAAACTAAGAAAACAAAATAGTCTTCTGATTAACCAAGATGTCAGTTTTAGCTTCTTCAGGGTTACATTTCTCCATAGAAACATTGAACAGCTAGCAAAAATTGGCAGAGCCACATTCCTCAAAGTCCCAGAAAACTGGTAAAGGATTGCAGTAACAGGGCTGGCTCCAAATCAAGAAAACACAACTTAGCTGTACAAAATTGTAGCACCCTTTCTGGCCCATCCCTCACCACTCCCCTGTGCTGTGTGGAGCCTCCCTGGCTCTCATTGTTTGTCCCTGGCCCAGTTCCAGAGGGAGTACAGTAACTTGCATCATGGTAAGTGCATATTGGGGTACCTGCATGTTGGTGTCCATCTATCAGGTGGCATCCTGGATGACTAAACCAGGACACTTGTCTTTGCCTCACTATCCTAGAACTTGCCCTGAAAGCAAAAACAACTTTCATATAGTTAAAGCAGTATAGGAAATAAACCAAAGCAGCCTGGGGCAAAGGATTACCGGCTTTAGTACATACAATAGTGCACCTGGGAGCAGGGAGAGGGGAGGAAGAAGTCTATTCCATAGGGAGTAGATAGGGCTTTAGGATTCCTATAAACAAGGGACTTCCTAAGGCTAAAAGCAAATGTAGAGGTCAAGACATGCTCAGAAAAGACAGAAGCGGCACCACATTTTCACCTTGGAATAATTTTCTTGTTGAAGGAAATCACCAGCCAACACAGAGCTAATTCACAAAAACTGAAAGATGTGTTTTTTACATTGGTATGTTTGTTTTTGTTAGTTGCTGACACACAAGGAGATCTCTGTCATATCACTAGCTGGATACAAACTTAAGGAACAAAAATCTCAGGGATTAAGTTCCAAAATGTTTGGTATGCAGAAAAAATTACAAGAAAAAAAACAAAACAAAACAGGAAATGATGGCCCATCCAAAGCCACAAGAAAAACCTTCCAAAACCATCAATGATGAATGCCAGACGTTGGACTTGTCAAAGGCTTATAAAAACTGATGTTCATAAACCTCAAGGAGCTAAAGGAAAACATGGAGAAAGAACTAAAGGATAACAGGAAAATGATAAATGAACAAATGAGAATCTCAATAAAGAGATACAAATGATTAGTGAACCAAAAAGAAATACTGGAGTTGAAGACCACAATAACTGAGTTAGAAGAAAGAATAAGTGAACTCAAAGATAAGACAACTGAAATGATTTAGGGAGAGGGAATAAAAAAAAGGAATGAAGAAAAGTGAACAGAGCTTAATAGATCTGTGGGACACCATCAAGCATACCAATATATACATTATGAGAGTCTCAGAAAGAAAAGAAAGAGAGAAAGAGGAGGCAGAAAGAATATTCAAAGAATTAATTGCAGAAAACTTCCAAAATTTAAGGAAAAACAAGAATATACATATTCAGGAAGGCCAACAAAACCTGAACAGGATAAACTTGAAGAGAACCACACCCAGACATATTATAGTCAAACTTTCAAATGCCAACAACAAAAAGAGAATTTGGAAAGCAGCAAAAGAAAAGCAACATGTCATGTTCAAGGAAACTACAATAAGATTAAGTGCTGAATTTTCATCAGAAACTATGGAGGCCAGAAGGCAGTGGGATGAAATAGTAAAAGTGCTGAAAGAAAATAATTGTAAATCAATTTTACATTACATGAATTGTAATTCAATAATTGTAAATTGAATTTTATATCCAGTGAAGACTGTCTTTTAAAAATGAGGGACCAATTAAGAGATACCTAGATAAACAAAAGTTGAGGTAGTGCATCACCTCTAGAACATCCTTACAAGCAGTGCTAAAGGGTGTTCTTCAGTTTGAAAGGAAAGGACACTAGACAGTATAGTGAAGCAGCATAAAGAAATAAAGATCTCTGGTAAGTGTAAAAATATCATAATTATAAATGCCAGTATTAATGTGTTGCGTTTTTGGTATATAACTACAATCATTACTTCTCATAGGTTCTAAAATGCAGATGCAGTAAAAGTAATGATAGGGGAGCAGATGTGGCTCAAGCAGTTGGGCACTTGCCTTCCACATGGGAGGTATTGTGTTCGGTTCTTGGTGCCTCCTAAAGAAGACGAGCAGACACAATGAGCAGATACAATGAGCAGACACAACAAGCAGAGACAAGGAGCAGAGAGCAAGCAGACAATGAGCAGACAGGTGAGGGAGCCATCTCAGGGGAAAAATATAATGATAAATCTATGGTTGGAGCTATACAATTTATAAAAATCAATTTGTAACAAGTAGAATAAAAAGGTGGGGGAGGGAGAGGTACAGGAACATGGTTTGTGTATACTATTTAAGTTCAGTTGTTATCAAATCAAACATAATTGTTAAGAGTTTAGATGATAAATTAAAACCCACTGATATACAATATTCTTTTACAAAGAATATATGTAAAAACATACACATAAGAAAATGAGAAGGGACTCAAAATGGTTCACTACCAAAAAATCAAACTGAGTGATATCATCAACATGGTGATGTAAGACAGCCCCTGGAAAAGTCTCCTCTCAGAATCAACTAATAAACAGAGAAACCCCATGTGTAGATGTCTGGAGTATGACAGAGAATGAAGAAGGCCTCCACAAATACTGAATTGAAGTAAAAGAAAAACAAGTGTGAAAACAGATATGAGATTTGGGTCTCAGATCCATCAGTCAGGAAGCCTCCCCTTCACTCAGTTCTATGCAGCTTGGAAATTGTGCAGAGGCAGCACAACCTGAATCCCTCCTGCCATGATTGCAGACCATAGAGCCACTCACAGCAGCAAGTTAGAACCCTATGCATATCCAGGCACAGGAACTCAAGTCCACAGAGACCCAAGGTGGAAGACAAGTGCCTGAGGAGTGCCACATACAAAAGTGCCCACAGGGAAAAAAGAGACTAGGGAAGAACTCTTGTCAAGGAGTGCACATGCTTAATCCGTTTTTGTGTTCTGTACCAGCAAAACACAAAACAGACCTTTCTGGATTGACTCCATTTGGATCCCTTGGACAGGGTACCCTAATGGGGAAGAAACCAGAGGCAGAAAAGTGTCATGGAAATAAAGGAGAGGGGAATTGAACTCTTGTAAGACAGGACTGGTCACAGAGCTGAAAACTGAAATGGGAAGAGGACACTGAGTGAAGAAGAGAATTTAAACAAATCATAGGAACTGGGGAGAAATATTTGCACAAAAACACACAGAACAGATCAAGATTCCCAAAGAAGGAACAGAATAAAGGAAGTCTTGGAGGTGAAACAATTATACACAAAGTGCAATTTTTAAAATTGTGCTGCATATCTAGGGAAAGAATCACATACAGAAGACTGAGAAAAACTAAATAGTTAAACACGGGCTACTCTAAAGATCCAGAATAAGTTGGAATAAGTATTGAAGAAGGAGTTAATACAAAACTGACCAAAAATGAAACCCAAGGAAAGAGGGAGAAGAATGACCTTCAGAGTTTACACATTAAGAAAATCAGAAGCCCAGACATCAGCAAAAAAAAAATTACAAGCCATATTAAGTAACAGGAAGATATAATTCAGTCAAGGAAACAAATTAAAACTTCAGAGGAGATGCAGAAATTTGAAACAAATAATCAAGAAATTACTGAAATAGGTAGTGCCTTTACAGTAATAACACTGATGTTAATGGATTAAACTCCCCATCAGAAGACAGATTGACAGAATGGATTTAAAAAAGCACAATCCAACTATGTGTTCTTTATAAAAGACTCACCTTAGAACAAAAGACACAAATAGGTTGAAAGTGAAAGGATGGAAAAAGATAAAAATCCATGAAATAGTAACCAAAAGAGAGCTGAGGTAGGTATACTAATATTGTAAAAAATAGACTTTTGATCAAAAGCTGTTAAAAGAGACAAAGGACACTATATGTTAATAAAATAGTTAATACACCAAGAAGAAATGAAAATTATATTTATGTACCTAATAATGGTGCACCAAAATACATGAAGCAAACACTGGCAAAACTAAAGGGAGAAATAGACACCTCTATAATAATAGTTGGAGTCTTCATTACACCGCTCTCACCAATAGATAAAACATTTAGACAGAAGATCAATAAGGAAATAGATAACTTGAATAATATGACACATAAACTAGACCTAACTAACATATACAGAGAATTGCACCACAAAACATGAGGATATACATTCTAACTAGGTGCACACGGATCATTCTCTGGGATAGACCACATGTTAGGTTACAACACAAGTCTCAATATATTTAAAAAGGTTGAAATTATACAAAGCATCTTCTCTGTCCACAAAGGAATGAAGCCAGAAATCAATAACAGGCAGAGAACCTAAAATCCAAAAATAAATGGAAGATAAATAACATATTCTTAAACAATGAATGGATCAAAGGAGGAATTTCAAGGGAGATCAGTCAGTAAATATTTTGAGATGAATAAAAACTAGAACACAATATATCAAAACTTACAGGATGCAGTAAAGGCAGGGCCAAGAGGGAAATTTTTAGCCTTAAATGCATACATTAAAAAAGAATAAAGAGTTAAAATCAAAGAACTACCTACAAACCTAGTGGAACTAAAAAAAGAATATAAAATCAAGCCCAAAGGAGGCAGAAAGAAAGAAAAAAAAAAAAAAAATAAGAGCAGAAATAATTGAACTAGAGAAAAATAAAAAAAAAATACAGAGCATTAAAAAAAGCAAAGGTTGGGTCTTTGAAAAGATGAAAAAAATTTGATAAACTTTCAGCTAGACTGAAAACGAAAAAAAAAAAAAAAAAAGAGAAAAGACCTGAAATGAGAAGAGGACAGTACTCCTGACCCCACAGTAATAAAAAAGGGTCATAAGAGGTTACTATGAACAACTGTATACCAACAAATTCGAAAACATGGATAAAATAGACAAGTTCCTAGAAACACAAGAACAACCTACACTGACTCTAGAAGAAAGAAAAGACTTCAACAGATCATTTACAATGAACAATCTCTTTGTTAAGAGATTGAGCCCATCATCAAAATCCTTCTAACAAAGGAAAGCCCAGGACCAGAAGGCATCACAAGTGAATTATACCCAACATTTAAAAAATAATTAATACCAATCCTGCTCAAACACTTCGAAAAATTTAAAAAGCAAGGAACACTACTTAACTCATTCTATGAGGCCAACATAAGCATAATACCAGAGCCAGATAAGGATACAAGAAAAGAAAATCATAGGAAAAATGACATTGAAGTAGGTAGATAGAGCCTGACTCTCACAAAAAAGAGTGGAGAAAGGGCAAGGACCTATCTAGGGAGCTGCTTGGATGTATATAGAACAGAAAAGTGCTCTGCGTCATCCAGGAGGGAAATGGACAGATAAAGAAGCCAAAAGAACACTGTGATTTGCTCACCCCTGTGGCTGGAAACTGCACATATACCCCGCTCTCAGGGCATGTAGTCTTGGTGGAGCCCCTAGCTTGCTGCTGCCAACAGAGTGGGAGAGAGAATTTCCTGGGAGGAAGGGTGGTCTGGCTGAGGGTGGAGAGTGGTTTCTTTGTGTTGAGTTTGGCCAGATGAGCCCCCTTTGAATCTCAGAAAGGACCCAGGAGAGGGGAGGGGGGATCTGTTCAGGCAGGCTGTCACACTCAGCCTTGCCTAAATCAGCAGGACCCTGGCAAAATGTTTAAAAGTCTAACCCGCCTGAGGGAAAGGGTACAGATAGAGCCAGATAAGCTTTCTGAAGCTTAATTAACCTGTGGAGCCAGTTTAGTTTAGTGGAGGAATCCTGGTTCAATTCCTGGGTCTCCTAAGAGGAGTGACCCACCAGGTTATCAAGTACTCAGCTGATACCTTATAACAGGGAATATATAGACATTTTCCCTTTGTTTTTAGAATTTCTTGGATCTGTTATTTTTTATTTTTAAAGGTTCATTTTTCCTTCCTTATTTTACTCACTAAAACCCGGTACACCACCTGTGGAGGGCAGGCTGCATGGTGATTGATGAACACCAGCAGTCTGAGAAGCTCCGTAGGGGCCTACAAAGGAAGGCTGTTTCTCCTTGGTTGTTTTTTTTTTTCCCAGTAGTTGCTGTTTTGTTTCTTGTTTGTTGTTTCCCCTTTTTTGTTTCCTTTCTTTCCCTTTTACCTATCTTTTCTACCTACTTGATTTCTTTTCTTTCTTTCATTTTTCTATCTTCTGTTCTCTGTTGTTTTTCTTTCATTCCACCTCTTTTTGTTTGGCCTACAATTTTTTTGGTTTATTTTTTCTCTCTCTCTTCTTTTTTCTTTCTTTTCCTCTTTTCTCATCATTCTGACCATTTAATTCATTCTATATGATTTTCCCTATTTTCTCTCTTGTTTCATCATTTCTATTCCACTTATTCTTATTCCTTTGTATTTCTTATGATTTTTTAACTCATGTTAATTATTTATTTTCCTTGGTTTGTACAGTTTCTCTTCTACCTTTTAAAAATTATTATTACTATTATTCTTTTTTCTCTTCTTATCTCTTTCCTTTTCTCTGATCCTAATTTTTTTTCCCCCAAGGGAACACAGACAACAGCAAGGAAATAGAATAAGAGAATGAAGTGCCAAAGAGAAACCTTACCACACACACAAAAAAAACAACAAAATAAAACCCTGGAGCAGAAAGAGCAGCTAACCAACTGAATAAGCTCATCAAGATAAACAAATGCCTAAACACCAACAAAAAATTACAAGCCATACTAAGAAATAGGAAAACATGGCCAAGTCTAATGAACAAACTAAAAAATAGGAAAAGATGCAGAAACTGGAACAACTAACCAGAGATGTCCAAACAAATATCATGAATCAATTTAATGAAGTGAAGGTAGAGATTAAGGACATTAAGAAGACACTGGGAGAACATAATGAAGAAATTGTAAATATATGTTAAAAGATAACAAATATGATGGTGATGAATGGCATAATGCAAGAAATAAAAAAATGCACTGGAAGCACATAACAACAGCTTTGAACAAGCAGAGGAAAGAATCAATGATGTGGAAAGACAGTACATCTGAAATCAGACAGATAGTGGAACAGCTAGATAAAAAGATAGACAAAAATCCATCAGGGACTTAGGGATTTGAATGATAACACGAAACACACAAACATATGCATTATAAGCATCCCAGATGGAGAAGAGAAGGGAAAGGAGGCAGAAAGAATGTTGGAGGAAATAATGGCTAAAAATTTCCCAATTCTTTTGAGGGATATGAACATACATGTCCAGGAAGAGCAGCTCACCCCAAACAAAAAAAGAACAACAAACTAGTCCCAAAGAAAATATATAGAAAGAAACAACAAAGATCAGAGCAGAGTTAAATGAAATTGAAAATAAGAAAGCACTAGAAAAATCAAAACCAAAAGCTGGTTCTTTGAGATTAATAAAATTGACAAACCCTTCTTAAGACCAACAAAGAAAAAAAGAGAGAAGATGCAAATACATAAAATAAGAAATGAGGAAGGGGATATTACCACTGATCCCACAGGAATAAAGAGTATTATAAGAGGATAGTTTGAAAAGTTGTATGCCAACAAGATGGATAACTTAGAGGAAATGGACAAATTCTTAGAAACACACAAGCAGACTACATTGATGAAAGAAGAAATTGATGAACTCAACAGACCAATCACAAGTAACAAGATTGAATTAATCATCAAAAACCTCCCAACTAAAAAGAGCCCAGAACCAGAAGACTTCACAAGTGAATTCTACCAAACATTTGGAAAGAACTAACACCAATCCTGTTTAAACTCTTCCAAATAAATAGAAGTAGAGGGAACATTGCCCAGCTCATTCTATGATGCCGATATCACTCTAATACCAAAGCCACACAAAGACGTCACAGGAAAGGAAAACTCCAACTCCATCTCTCTAATGAAACAGGATGCTAAGATCCTCAACAAAGTACTTGCTAAACGTATTCAACAACACAGCAAATGAATTATACACCATGAACAAGTGGGTTTCATCCCCGGTGTGCAAGGATGGTTCAGCATAAGAAAATCAATCAATATAATAATACCACATTAACAGATCAAAAGAAAAAAATCACATGACCATCTCTATAGATGCTGAAAAAGCATTTGACAAAACACAGCACCCTTTCCTGATAAAAACATTTCAAAGGAGAGGAATAGAAGGAAACTTCCTCAATATGATAAAAGGTTATGTGGAAAACCCACAGCCAACATCATATTCAATGGTGAAATACTAAAAGCTTTCCCTTTAAGATCTGGAAAAAGACAAGGATGCCCAGTGTCATCACTCTTATTTAACATTGTGTTAGAAGTACTTCCTCGAGCATTTAGGCAAGAAGAAAATATAAAAGTCATCAAAATTGGAAAGAAGTAAAAATTTCACTATTTTCAGATCATATGATCCTATACATAGAAAGCCCTGGAAAATCTACAACAAAGCTTCTAGAGTTTATAAATGAGTTCAGTAAAGTGATAGGTTATAAAATTAATGTGCAAAAATCACTAGCATTTCTGTACACCAATAATGAGCAATCTGAGAAGGAAATCAAGAAAAAATTCATTTACAATTGTAACTAAAAGAATCAAATACCTAGTAATAAATTTAACTAAAGGTGTAAAGGACTTGTATGCAGAAAACTACACAGCACTGTTAAAGGAAATCAAAGGAGACCTAAACAAGTGAAAGAAGCTTCCCTGTTCAATGATAGAAGACTAAACATTATTAAGATGTCTATCCTATCCAAACTGATTTACAGATTTAATGCAATCCCAATAAAAATTACCACAGCATTTTTAACTGAATTGCAAAAGCTAGTCATGAAATTTATTTGGAAGGGTAAGGGCCACTGAATAGCCAAAGACATATTGAGAAAGAAAAATGAAGTTGGAGGAATCATACGACCTGACTTTAAAACATACTACAAAGCTGCAGTGGTCAAAACTGCATGGTATTGGCACAAGTATAGACATAATGACCAATGGAACAGAACTGAGAGTTCTGGTATAGATTATCACATATATGGTCAACTGATATTCTACAAGGCCACTAAGCCCACTCAACTGGGAAAGACTGTCCTCTTCAACTAATAGTACTTGGAGAACTGGATATCCATATCCACACCTTATACAAAAATTAATTCAAGATAGATCAAAGATCTAAATATAAGAGCCAAGACCATTAAGATCTTGGAGGATAATGTAGGGAAGCATCTACCAAGATCTTGTAATAGGAAATGGTTTCATGAATCATACACCCAAAGCACAAGTAACAAAAGAAAAAAATAGATAAATGGGACCTGTTGAAAATGAACAACTTTTGCACTTCATAGGAATTTGTCAAGAAAGTGAAAAGGCAGCTGACTCAGTGGGAGAGAATATTTGGTAACCACTTATCTGATATGGGCCCACTATTTCCACATATAAAAAAAATCCTACATCTCAAAAATAAAAAGACAAGCAACCCATTTAAAAAATGGGCAAGTGATTTTAATAGACACTTCTCCAAAGAAGAAATACATATGGCTAAAAAGCACATGAAAAGATGCTCAACATCACTAGATATTAGGGAAATGAAAATCAAAACTACAACAAGATATCCTCTTATACCCATTAGACTGGCAGCTATTAAAAAAACAGAGGACAAGTGTTGGAGAGGATGTGGAGGAAAGGGAACACTTATCCATTGCTTTTGGGAATGTAGAATGTTGCAGCCATTGTGGAGGACAGTTCAGCGGTTACTCAGGAAGTTAACTTTTTTTTTTACAAACTTTTTAAAATTTTTAAGAAATTTTAATTTTTTACAGAAGGTCCCGGGGATCGAACCCAGGTCCCTCCATATGGGAGACGGACACCCAACTATTTGAGGCACATCTGCCACAAGAAGTTAACTATTGAACTGCCAAATAATCCAGCAATCCCAATGCTGGATATATATCCAAAAGAATTGAAAGCATGGACACAAGCAGATATATGCACACTAATGTTCATAGCGGCATTATTCACTATTGCCAAGAGTTGGAAACAATCCAAATGTCCATCAACAGAAGAATGGATAAGCAAATTCTGGTATATACATACAATGGAATATTACTTAGCTGTAAGAAGGAATAAAGTTTTAACATACGGGATAACACGGATGAATCTTGAAGACCTCATGTTGAGTGAAGCAAGCCAGACACTGGAGGACAAATATGACATAACCTCACTGATATGAATTAAGCAAATGGAGCAGCTTCACAGAGCTAGAGTTTGGAAGACAGATTTACAGGAGACAGAAAGGGAGTAGAGGGTTGTGTGCCAATGCCCATATGGGCAAAATCTATGATAAGGTGGAAGGGTGTAGTTGTGCAGTGGATGGGCATGACAGTGGTGCAGTGATGCTGTTGGGTTTGGCAGTGCTGGTCTGTGATGGGGAAAAGGTTGGTCTATCCATGGAATTTGGGGGAGGGATAGGGGAAGGAGCAGGTGAACTCTTGGGATTTGCAGATCTGTGGTTAAAACTACAACGTTAGGAATATTCTTTTGGCAAATATGGCACGGGAACATTACTGGTAAATGTTATTGGATGTGGGAGGGCATACAGGACAGGGCACACCTGGGGCAGACTTCTATGGAATTTGTAAGTGTTTATTTTGTCATAGTGTGTTATATCAGTGGGTGGAGACTCACACAATAAACAAGAAAATTATAATCTTTTATCCTGGGAGTCCTGCTATGTTCTCAAATAGAGTAGCAATAGCCTCTTGAGAACATAAGAAGTGCCTAATAAAAGAAAACAGACCAATATTTCAAGCCCTCAATATTATTGCAAGTAACTGAATCTTATTCTTCAAAAAGTAAAAGTTAGTGGTTACCATAGGTACCCAGGGGAGGGGGAGGGATGAATAGAATAGATAGAATATAGGTCATTTTTAGGGCATTAGACTTGTTCTGCATGATCTTGCAATAATGGATACAGGCCCTTTTTAAATTTCATCAAAATTTATAAAAGTGTATGGTCCAATATGTAAACCATAACATAAATCATTGACCATGGTATTAGCAATGCTTCAATATTTGTACATCAGTTTTAACAAATGGACCATACACATGTAAAATGATGTTAATAGGGGAGAAGGGAAAAGGGAGAAGATGTTGGTATATGGGAATTCTCTATATTCTATACATGACTTTTCTGTAATGTAAAGCTTCTTTGTAGATAAAATGAAAAAAAATAAGACACTGGGGGAATATATGGAAGAAAATGTCACTGTACATACAAGAGAACAGCTCTTACAGTGATGAAAGACATAATGTCAAAAAATATTTTTTTTATTATTTCAACTTTTTTCAAATTTTTAAAAATTCATTTGTTATTTTTTAAACTATCATTATTATTTCATTTTCTTATTAATATTATTTGGTTATTTTGTTGGTTTCATTTTTTTTAAAGATTTATTTTCCCTACCTTTTCATTGTTTGCACTCTCTGTCTGCTCTCTGTGTCTGTTCATCTTTTTTTAGGAAGCACCAGGAACGGAACCCAAGATCTCCCATGTAGGTGGGAGGTGCCCAAACACTTGAGCCATCACCACTCCCTACTTGTTGGATCTTTGATTGTGTTTCCTCATTGTGTCATCTTCTTATTGTATCAGCTTGCCATGCCAGCCTGTCATGTCAGTTTGCAGTCTTGCTCTTCTTTAGGAGGCACCCGGAAATGAACCTGGGACCTCCCACGTGGTAGATGGATGCCCAACTGCTTGAGCCACATCTGCTTCTCTGGTTTCATTTTTGAAGATGTTTTGGATCACAAAAGGTTACAATTGTGGCAGGGGAGGATCCCTGGTGGAGGGTGTCAGTGATGGGGAATGCATGGGAGGAGATTCACCTGGGGCATACTGCTAAGGCATATGAATGCATTCAAGGGTTCATGGGGCATTGTAATGGTAGATGGAGTTCCACACAAAAACCGAAAGAATATCAAATTCCCATCCTTGAGAGCTCTGCCATATTCTCTAATGGAATAGCAAGAATCCCTCACATACCCAGGCAGTGGCTAGTGAAGTAGGATGGACCATTGTGATGGGTCCTTGATTGTATTTATGAACCTTTTCTTTTGGTATTGAAACTTAGCCTAGTATTTTATGCTGTCTAAGTGTTACCTTCTGAGAGCCTCCTTTTTGCTCTAATGTGGTCTGTCTCTAACCCAAACTCAGGATATAGTGTGCATTATCTCTCCTCCTACCCCCACCTTGGCATGGGACATGACTACCAAGGGTGACTTTCCCTGGCACTGAGGGATTAATACAAAGTGCCAACTAGAAATGCACCTGGAAAAAGACCTTGACCAAAAGGGGGAAAGGGTAAATACAAATGAGTTTTTTTGGCTAAGAGATTTTGAAGTGAGTCGTGAGATCATTCCAGAGGTTATGCCTATGCACATCTCAGCAGGATCTCATTGACTGCCACAGTAAATATTGCCTCAAATAGCAGGGCTCCTGAGGGCTCTAGAGACATCCAGACACTATAGGCAGGGCATACAGCTCAGGAGTTTAGCGCCTTGCCAGAGGGCCCTACTTTGGAATTTACACTCCCCAGTGTGACAGAATTGGATTCATTTGTGGTTTCCTTACACATGGCTCTTCTGCCCCGTCTAACTGAACTTCTGGTTAGTACTAGACTTCATAGGTGTATGTTCAAGAGACTTAAATCTTTGGGCTGAATCTCAAAAGAGTTGCAACACTTACTCTCCAGTTCATTGGACTCACTCAAGACAAAAAACAAGGAAATGATGATAGACAATGCCCATCCCAAGGAACAGAGAGAGTCTGTAACTGCAAGCAAGATAGTCCCATCCATCTGCTCCATGGGATCTAAGCCCCCTCTCAATTCGAGGTGGAGTGGGCATCACCATCTTGGAATCCTCAGGATTGGGGAATGAATGTTGGACTAGAGCAGACTTACTGCTATTTTAACATAGAATTATTACTATTCTAGCAATGGAAGAACTTTTATCATTGATGTGGAGGCAGTGGCCACTGGAGGGTCTGAGGGGAGGGAGAGGGAAAAACAGGTGTAATATGGGGGCATTTTCGGGACTTGGGAATTGTCCTGAATGACGTTGCAATGATGGATATAGGCCGTTATGTATTTTGTCATAACTTACAAAATTGTAGGGGACAGTGTGTACACTATAATGCAAACTATAATTCACACTTAGTGGGAACGCTCCAATATGTATTCATCAATTGTAACAAATGTATCACACCAATGAAGGATGTTGTTAATGTGGGAAAGTGTGTGTGGGGGTGTGTGGAAGTGGGGCATATGTGAATCCCATATATTTTTTATGTAAATTTACATAATCTAAAGAATTTTAAAAAATCTAAGAAGTATTAAAAAACAAAGAAAAGAAAATTATAGGCCAATTTCTCTAATGAATATAGATGCAAACATCCTCAACAAAATGCTAGCTAATTAAATTTAACAGCACATTAAAAGAATTATACACCAGATTCAAGTACGATTTATCCAAGGTATGTAAGGGTGATTCAACTTAAGAAAATCAATGTAATACACCACATTAACAGAATGAAGGGAAAGAAACACACGATAGCCTCAACTGATGTAGAAAATGTATTTGACAAAATCCTACATTCTTATGGACAAAAACACTTAAATAAATAAGAATAGAAGGAAACTTCCTCAATATGATAAAGGGCATTTATAAAAAGCCCACAGCTAACACCATACTCAATGGTGAAAGACAGAAAGCTTTCCCTCTAAGATTTGGAAAAAGACAAGGGTACCCACTATTACCAAAGTTATCCAACATTGCACTGGAGGTTCTATCCAGAGCAATTAGGCAAGAAAAAGAAATAAAAGGCATCTAAATAGGAAAGGAAAAAATAAAACTTTCAGTATTTGTAGATGATGTGATCCTATATATAGAAAGTCCTGAAAAATCTACAAAAAAGATACTAAAGCTATTAAACATATTCAGCAAAGTGATTGGGAACAAGATCAACATGCAAAAATCAACAATGTTTCTATACACTGGTAATGATCAATTTGAGGAGTTAATCAAGAAAAAATTACATTATAATAGCATCTAAAATATCAAGTATCTCAGAATAAATTTAATCAAGGATGTAAAAGATGTATACAAAGGAAACTACAAAACCTTGCTAAAAGAAATCAAAGAAAATCTAAATACATGGAAGGACATTCTGTGTTCATGGATCGGAAGACTAAATATTGTTAAGATGTCAAGTCTACCCCAAATTATTTACAGATTCAATGCAATCCCATCAATATTCCAACAGCCTACTTTGTAAAATTAGAAAAGCCAATTTTCAAATTTGTTTGGAAGAGCAAGGAGCCCTTAATAGTCAAAACCATCTTATAAAAGGAGAACATTTTGGAAGACTCACACTTCCTTACTTTAAAACTTATTACAAAGCTACAGTGGTCAAAAACACATGGTAAGGCACAAGAATAGATATGTGGACCATTGGAATTTAATTGAGAGTTCAGAAACAGACCCTAACATCTATGGCCACTTGATTTTTGGTAAGGCTGCCAAGTCCACTCATTTGGGAAAGAATAGTCTCTTCAACAAATGATGCTGGGAAACTGGATATCCATATGCAAAAGAATGAATGGGGATCTCTATCTCACACTATGTACAAAACTTAACTCTAAATCAAAGACCTAAATATAAACTCATAACCAGGACTATAAAACTCATAGAAGAAAATGAAGGAAAACATCTTCAGGATCTTGTGTTAGGCATTGGTTTCTTAGACTTTATACTCAAAGCTCAAGCAACAAAGCAATCAAATTAAAAACTTAATCAAAATTAAAAATGTTTATTCATCAAAGGACTAAATATTGTGAAGATCTCATTTCTACACAAACTGATTTATAGATTCAATGCAATACCAATCAAAATTCCAACAACCTACTTTATAGAAATAGAAAAGTCAATTACCAATTTTATTTGGAAGGCAAAGGGGTCCCAAACAGCCAAAAACTTCCTAAAAGTGAAGACTGATGTTGGAGGACTCACACTTCCTGACCTTGAAGTGTATTATAAAACTACAGAGGTCAAAACACCATGGTAATGGCATAAAGATAAACACATTGATCAATGGAATCAAATTGAGAGTTCAGAAATAGACCCTCAACTCTATGGCCAACTGATATTTGATAAGCCTACCAAGTCTACTTTCTGGGACAGAACATTCTCTTTTAAAAAAAATGCTGGGAGAACTGGATATACATAATCAAAAGAATGAAAGAGGACCCTCATCTTACTCCCTATACAAGAACAATACAAAATGGAACAAAGACCTAAACATAACAGCCAGGACCATAACAGCTAGGACCATAAAACTCCTTGAAGATAATGTAGGGAAACATATTAATGACCTTGTAATAGATGAAGTTCTCTTAAACCTTACACCCAAAGCACGAGCAACAAAAGAAAAAATAGATAAATGGGACCTCTACAAAATTAAATACTTCTGCACCTCAAAGAACTTTATGAAGAGGGTAGAAATTCAGCTTACTTAATGGGAGAAAATATTTGGAAATCACACATCTGACAAATATCTAATATACATCATATATAAAGAGATCTCATAACTCAACAATAAAAAGACAAATGACCCAATTAAAAAATGTTGCAAAAGACCTGAATAGACATTTTTTTAAAGAAGAAATACAAATGAAAAAATGTTCAACATCTTTGGCTATTAGGGGAATGCAAATCAAAGCTACAATGAGATATTATTTTGATGTGGGAAGTGCCAGGACCCTAACTCCCCCCTCTGCAGAAACCCACAGCTTTAGGAAAGTAAACTCCCCTCAGTCCCTGGTCCCTTTCTCCCCTCCTTTCCCCCTTTTCTCCATGGAATCCACGTCAGGAAGATAAGCAGTCTGGGCTGCCCCTTTGAATTGAAATTTACAACTCTAAACAGATAATGACTCTTTTCCTCCCTAATGGCCTTCTGCTTTTAGAAAGATAAGCTAACCTTGCTTCTCTGCCTTTGTAACCCTGCCTGCCTGCTTGCTCAGGAATTTGCCAGCTTAGCATACCTATATAAACTTATGAAAATTGGAAAACAGGGCTCAGATTTTTTTGGAGACTTGACTCTCCCCTGGGCCCATGCATAATAAAACTTTGTTCATCCATACTCCCAAGAGTGCCGTTTGGGTTTCTTTCTGCTGGCAGCAACATTTGGTTCCCTGACCGGGAAAGACCCAATCAAGCAGGCCCATTGTGCCTCCGGCCTGGGGCTGAAGGGCGCGGCTGACAACGATCTCCAAGCAAATGAGGTGGGTGCCGCCTGTCCTCTTGATGCGACCTCCTTCTGAGGTGGTCCCCACAGGCTGTGTCCCTACACCCTGGCCTGACTCAGTGGAGAGGTGGACTGAACAGTGCCAGAAGACTCCGGAAAGGTAAGGTCCTGGGTGCCAAGTCCTCAGTCAGGCCCATCTCTGTATGGAAGAGGAGACTGATCACCTCCTGAAATCTTGAGTACTGAGATTCCAGAATAGGGCAATCCCTGTGGGAGGGACTGCGTAACCGCTGAGTGACTGTGTGAGTGAGTGAGGACGGCAGAGGCTTGCATCTGCTGTACCAGTCTGTGACTCCAAAGTGTTATGCTACGGAGCCCACGTGGGCCATAACCTGTTTTCCACGGCTACATCATATGGCATAATGGCTACCCCGAAATTTACCTGGGGGGCCTTAGCTAAGACGAGCCTAAGTTCTCGCAAGAGACGTGGACAGGCGGGCATCTGGGTGCCCTTGAAAGAGGCGACCCCTTCCCTTGTCTGTCTTGTGCCACTGATGCAGGGTATGGGCTCATCACAGTCAAAACCTACTGTCTTAAACTGCATGCTCAAGAATTTCAAGAAGGGTTTTCTGGAGATTATGGCATCCAGATGAACACCAACACCCTCTGAACCTTACGTGAAGCAGAGTGGCCCACTTTTAATGTTGACCATTAACAACATTGGAAGGGACCCTGGATATAGCCAGGGTCCGTGCAGTGTGGCTGGTGGTCACAGGAACTCCTGGCCACCTCGATCAGTTTCCCTACATAGACTCTTGGTTGAAGATAGCCCAGACTCTGCCCCCTTGGGTTCGATAGTGTGTTGGAAAAAAGGGACAGAGCAGGGTTTTGGCTGCACAGGGAACAGGGCTCCAGAAGCCAGTCATTCATCAAGGGTCCTTGGAGGAGGACTCACCCTCACCCCCACCGCCATATGCTCCGGCCGCTCTAACCTCTTTTCCTAGCCCAGGAGTGCAGGCAGAACTCCCATCAACACCTCCACCTTCAGTCCCACTGGGAACATTGACCCCCTCTGAGGAAAGCCCTACAACCCCACTAGCAAGGAGGCTCCAGGCGGCACAACCTGAGTTACAGATGCCCCTCCATGAAACACAGGGTCCAGCCCAGATCGGTGAGAATGGGACCATCCAACTCAGGAAGCCTGTATTATACTACCAGCCCTTCACAACTACAGACCTTTTAAACTGGAAGCACCACACCCCCTCCTACTCGGAAAAGCCCCAGGCCCTTATTGATCTCATGGAATCCATTTTCCAAACCCATTGTCCTACTTGGGATGATTGTTGCCAACTCCTCCTGACTTTGTTTAATATGGAGGAGAGATGACAGATCTGACGAAAGCCCAAAAGTGGCTGCAGGAGCAGGCTGCTACTGGCGTCTTAAACCTGGAAGACTGGGCACAAGAAGCGACACCAGTAGCCCAACTGAACTGGGACTTCAACACTGATTAGGGACTGGCTGCACTCCAGCAATATCAGGAAGCACTCCTCTGGGGGGTCTGAGAGGGGGCAAAATGACCCACAAACATGACAAAGATGACTTTAGTTACTCAAAAGCCTGATGAATCTCCGGGAGACTTCTATGACCGGCTTTGTGAGGCCTTCAGAATCTACACTCCTTTTGACCCAGTAGCTCCGGAAAACCAGAGGATGGTGAATGCCACCTTTGTTGCACAGGCAGCAACGGACATTAAAAGAAAGCTCCAAAAATTAGAAGGGTTCGCAGGCATGAACATCTCTCAGCTACTGGAAGTCACCAACAAAGTATTCATCAGTCTAGACAAAGCCGCTGAATGAGAAGCGAAGAAGTGAATAAAACATCAAGCCTCCCTACTGGCATCAGACTTGGGAAATCCTGACCCCACCAGATGAGAAGGACCACCTCGAAAATGGGGGACAAGCACCAGAAGGGTACCTCTGGCCAGAGACCAATGTGCCTACTGCAAAGAAAGTGGACACTGGAAAAATGAGTGTCCCTAAAAGACTCAGGCACATAGAGGGAACATCCCTAAAGGGAAATACTGACCTGAGCCCCAAGACCATAGGATCAGGCTGGCAGGACTCAACCCTGAATAGGAGTGACTGGGCTCACTGGAACTTGGCCCCCATGAGCCCATGGTCAAACTACAAGTTGGGGGCCAGTCAATGACTTTCATGGTGGACACTGGCACTGAACATTCTGTAGTCACAACCCCCATCACCCCCTTTAGTGGAAAAACTGCTAATATCATAGGAGAGACTGGGGACCAGTCAAGCCAATGGCCTTTTTGCCAGTCAAGAACTTGCCAGCTCGGTGGCCATGAGGTGACTCATGAATTTCTGTACCTGCCGGAATGTCCAGTTCCCCTGCTTGGTAGGGACCTCTTAACCAAACTGGGAGCCCAAATTACCTTCAAACCTGAAGGGCCAGCAAGCTTAAATCTCGGGACCGGCCTCACTCTCCTCGTCACCGTGCCCCGAAGCGAAGAATGGAGACTTCATGCAGAAGAAAGTTCAGGTCAGAATCTGGAAAAACTGCTGGAACTTTTCCCCCAGGTTTGGGCAGAAGAAACCCACCGGGAATGGCATGGAACCATGCACCCATCATCATTGACCTGAAGCCTGGAGTGGTCCTGGTCCGGCAGAGGCAGTATCCAATCCCCTGCAAAGTGCAATTGGGCATAGTCAAACATATAGATCGCCTGAAGAGAGTGGCGATTCTAATTGAATGCCAGTCACCTTGGAACAGTAAAAAAGCCAGATGGGACTGGATATTGACCAGTGCAGGATTTACGAGCCATTAATAAGCCACGCTTACCTTACATCAGGTTGTTCCCAACCCGTACACTTTGTTAGGACAGCTGCTGCCTGAAGCCACCTGGTTCACTTAACTGGACCTGAAAGATGCCTTCTTCTGCCTGCAGCTGCCCCCCCCCGCCCCGAGGATCGCAAAACCTGGCAGAAAACTCAGCTAACCTGGACCCGGCTTCTGCAGGACTTCAAAAACTCCCTTACCCTTTTCGGGGAAGCCTTGGCAGCTGATTTGGCCACCTACCCCTGGGAAGACTGCAGATGTGTTCTCTTACAATATGTAGATGACCTCCTACTTGCCAGTGAAACGGAAGAGGACTGCTGGAGAGGGACCCAAACTTTCCTACAACTTCTAACACAGACTGGGTACAAAGTGTCTTGGAGAAAGGCCCAGATCTGTAAACAGCAGGTCAAGTACCTGGGGTTCAGCAACACACAAGGGCACCAGACACTCGGACCTGAATGAAAGAAAGTGATCTGCACCATCCCTATGCCCACCACAAAAAGAAAGCTTCGTGAGTTCCTTGGGGCTGCAGGGTTCTGCTGCATCTGGATTCCTGTGTTTGCAGCTGTGGCCAAGCTCCTTTATGAAGTTCTGGCAGGTCCAGAAAAAGAACCTCTTGCCTGGGGAGAAGCCCAACAGGGGGCCTTTCAAAACATCAAAAGACAACTCCGCTGAGCCCCTGCCTTGGGGCTCCCAGATGTAACTCGAAACTTTAACCTGTTCATGCGTGAAAAGAACAAGTAGCATTGGGGGTTCTCACACAGTCGGCCCCTGGCAAAGATCTATGGCTTACCTCTCCAAGCAGCTGGACTCCGTGGCTGCAGGGTGGCTGCCCTGCCTGAAAGCCCTGGCAGCAACCCTAACCCTCGTCAAAGAAGCCGACAAATTAACTCTTGGACAGGCAATTCATGTGATGGTGCCACATGCAGTCACTGCCCTAATGAACTCACACGGGCATCGGTGGATATCGAATCCTTGGCTCGCACATAACCAAGGTGTACTCTGTGAAAACCCCAGAGTGACAATAGAAGCGGTGCGCAGTCTGAACCCTGCCACCTTTCTGCAAGATGAGGAAGGGGCTCCTGAACGTGACCGTGTTGAAGTGACTGAAGAAGTTTACGCCAGTCGCCCCAACCTCCAAGACAAACTGCTCCCTTCCCCAGATCAGACACTATTTACAGATGGGAGCAGTCTTGTTAAAAACGGGGAAAACCCTGCTGGATATGCAGTCACCACTACCGAACGGGTGGTGGAAGCAGCGTCTCTACTGTGGGGACGGTCTGCACAAAGGGCAGAACTCTGGGCACTGGTCCGAGCCCTGCAGCTAGCCGCTGGGGAAGTGGTAAACAGTTACACTGACTCTAAGTACGCATTTGCTACTGTTCATATCCAAGGGGCAATTTATAAAGAAAGAGGTCTCCTAACTGCAGGGGGAAAGGAAATCAAAAACAAAGAAGAAATCCTCCAACTGTTAGAACAATCTGGAAACCAGACAAAGTCGCCATCATGCACTGCCGGGGACATCAGAAAGGAATGGATATGGTCGTTCAAGGAAACAGGCTAGCCGGCAAAGCAGCTCGGCAAGCGGCTGAAGGAACCCACGGAATATGAGTCCCGAAATTAACACCGCAGCTGTCCCTCTTAGGACAAGAGACTGATCAACTAAGCTATGCCCAGGAAGAACAGGAGTGGGCTAAAAGAGAAAGGGGAAGCCGAACCCCCGAAGGAACTTGGCTGCTCCTGGATGACCAGATTTTTATACCAAAAGGAGCCGCACATGCCCTCATCCAGCGATACCACCAACTCACCCACCTAGGGAAAACTGTGCTAGAAGTCTTGCTCAGGAGATACTACTACATAGTCCAGCTAAATTCTCTCTGTGCCACCATCAGCAGCTAGTGCCAAGTTTGTGCCAGAAACAACCCCTTGCAGGGCTCCTGTACTCTGGCAAGTGTCCAGCACATGGGAACGGCCCCCTTTGAAGATATCACAGTAGACGTCACAGAAGTAAAACCAAGTCAGGGGGCTCTCAATGGGCTGCAAGACCAAATAGACTTGTTGGCAGAAATGGTCTTACAAAACAGATGAGGATTAGACTTGTTCACCACAAGTTCAGGGGGCATCTGTCAGGCCCTGGGGGAAGAATGCTGTTTCTATGCATACTCCTCAGGAATAGTTAGGGACAAATGGCCCTACTGAAAGAACGAGCCAAAGACCGTTTAAACCATGTATACCAGGCATCTGCCAATGGGAATTACTTCCAGTATCTCCTCTCCTAGATTTTGCCATTTATGCCAGTAATAGCCTCAATCTTTTCCCTCTTAACTTTCAGGCCATGCATTCTTCGGTACCTAACACAATACATCACTTCCTGCTTAAATGCCTTAAAACACCAAGTAATGCCTCGTGTTAAATATCAGCCCTTGGGGACTATAGAAAAACCCCCATTTTAGCAAATGACGCACCACAAAGAATTAAAAGGGCATCAAAAGGGGGGAATGATAAGGGAAGTGCCGGGACTCTAGCCCTGCCTTTGGCAGAAACTCACAGCTTTAGGGAAATAAACTCTCCTCAGTTCCTGGTCCCTTTCTCCCCTCCTTCCCCCTTTTCTCCATGGAATCCAGGAAGATAAGAAGTCTGGGCTGCCCCTTTGAATTGAAATTTACAACTCTAAACAGATAATGACTCTTTTCCTCCCTAATGGCCTTCTGCTTTTAGAAAGATAAGCTAACCTTGCTTCTCTGCCTTTGTAACCCTGCCTGCCCACTTGCTCAGGAATTGCCCACTTAGCATACCTATATAAACTTATGAAAATCAGAAAACAGGGCTCAGATTTTTTTGAGACTTGACTCTCCTCTGGGCCCACGCATAATAAAACTTTGTTCATCCGTACTCCCAAGAGTGCCATTTGGGTTTTTTTTCTGCTGGCCACAACAATTTCACACCTATTAGAATGGCCACTATTAAAACAGAAAACTACAAGTATTGGAGAGGATGTGGAGAAATAGGAACACTTATTCACTGTTGGTGGGAATGTATAGCCACTGTGGAAGTCTGTTTGGCAGTTCCTAAGGAAGTTAGATATCTATCTGCCATGTCACCTGGCAATACAACTACCAGGTATATATCCAGAATAACTGAGAGCAGTGACACGAGCAGACATCTGCACACCAATGTTCATAGCACCATTATTCACAATTGCCAAAAGATGGAAACAATCCAGGTATCTATCAACTGATGAATGGATAAACAAACTGTGGTATATACACCTGATGGAATATTATTCAGCTGTAAGAAGAAATGAAGTTGTGACACATATGAGAGTGTGTATGAACCTGGAGGAAATTATATTGAGTGGAGCAAGTCCATCACAAAAGGACAAATACTGTCTGATTTTGCTATTAATAACTAAATACAATGAGCAAAATCTAGAGTTAATAGCTAGAATATAAGTAATCAGAGAATAAAATGTGTTTAGAGAATGGGAAGCTGAGAATCATTCTGTGCAGAATGGGTAAGAGCTGTTCGTAAATATTTGGAAATGAATAGAAATAGTGAAAGTACATCACAGGATTTGTAACTAGTAGCACTAACTCATGCATATGCTAGTGGTTGGTTTTTTGTTTTTTTCTTTTTTTGGAGTAATGAAAATGCTCTAATATTGATTGCAATAATGAATGTACAACTCTGTGATTATACCAAATGCCATTGATTGTACATTTTAGATATATTGTATGGTTAATGAACAAAATAAAATATGGTCGACTGGGGGAAAATACACCAAATGTAAGATATGGACTATAATTAGTAGTAATACTTTGACAATGCTCTTTCATAATTTGTTACAAATGTTTCACAACAATGCAAGCAAGGTATTGATGGTAGGGTGATGTATGGGAGTCGTGTATGATGTTATGCATTTTTGTTATGTAAGTTCACAACTTTTACTATACACTAAATGTTTATGTATGTTCATGTATGAAAAAATGTATTAAATGTATTAAATGAAAAAATGTATTAAAGTTGATTCTTTACTTTACCCCCTTTCCCCCAGCAACAACCATTTTCCCTTTCTCCCTCTTCCCCAATTATACTTACACTACTCTAATACCTTTCATTTGTCCCAGATTTCTAAAATTCTCTTATCTTTTTATTTTAAAGATGAACTCTTTCCTTTCTCCAGTTTTTCAGTTTTCACCTTCTTGGCCACCTTTCAACATAAATTCCAAATACTAATTTGGCAGCGACAGGGAAGACACTCCTTGGGTGTATGGATGGGTATTAAGAAGAGACACTGAGTAGGCAGAGTCATCATTTTCTTCTGTGGAGGAAGGAAAATTACAGGATCATTTACATGTAATTGCATATGTATTAATTTATGAACCCCTTTATGATTAGAATAGCTGGACCTAAGAGCAGGGCAATGAAAAAAATCATTAACAGTTGAGTTTTGATTTGATGTGTGGAGAAAGAAGAGGTTATGTGTCCAGAGTAATTCTGGGGAAGACGTAAGGCAGGCAGTGCTCAATACTTGGCAAGGGGCAGTGTAGCTGTTGGGCAATTTGATGTAATTATGAATTCCAAAAATATATATTGGATTATGCTTGTAAACTGATCTGTTCATCTGGGCATGATTAAGTTATGATTAGGGCATTGACTGGGCCATGTCAGTAGGGTGTTGAGCCTCACCCCTTGGTGGGTGGGGAATAAAATATAAAAGGCATCACAAAGAACAGAGTTGCAGCAGTTTTTGAGTTGCAGTTTTGATGTTGGAGTTTTGATGTTGGTGAGAAGGCCCCAGGATAGAGACGAGCCATTCTCCTGGGAGTTCACAGCTGGCCTTGGGGAGAGAAGCAAAGCCTAGAGAGCTTAATAGTCTACAGCTGACCTTGTGGAGGAACCAGAGGAGGTAAGCCCAGAGAGAAATGCAGCCCCAGGAAGAGAGGTTACCCAAGAAGCCTGAACCCTGGCAAACATCGGCAGCTGTCTTGCTCTAACATGTGGCAATGGACTCTGGTGAGGGAAGAAACTTACGCTTTATGGCCTGGTAACTGTGGACTTCTACCCCAAACAAATACCCTTTATAAAGATCAACCCATTTCTGGTATTTCGCATTAGCACTCTTTTGGCTGACTAATACAGGCAGGGTGGGACTAAAGGAGTTAAAGGGAAATAGTTAGTCCTTACATAAGGCTAGATAAGGCTAGCATTGTGTTCTTTTGACAACACCCTTATCACCAGCTCCTTTTCCCTCCACCCTGAGTCATTTTAAACCCACCATTTGACAAACTAATTTGCTTTCCTTCATAGTTTTGAAGTCACTAAGACACCCACCACAAAGTCTTTTCTGTAACACAAGTGTTCCGAAACATAGATGATAAATATTCTTCAGCTCTGGAAGGAAAATACTAAATTAAGAAGTCATTACTTGGCTACCAAGAGCCCAGGCTTTTAAAAAGAGATAAAAAATCCTTCTCATTACTGGAAGCAATAGCACTCTAGACAAAAACACAGAAGAAATACTGGACTCTGACGCTCTGTGAACTTAGATGATGCATGCATTTCCTATATGTAAAATGTTTCCAAAATAATCCTCATAATTCACATTTTGAATGCCATGAAATTGTAATCTTTTCCTTCATTTACAAAGTTCACTTCTTCTTTTTGGGGTAAATTATTGAAGCATCTCAAAGGTAAGGAAGGAACTGATTACAGAAAGGACATCTATTTCTATTTATATGATTCTGAGTCTTTTTAGAATGACTCAAGTTATTTTAATGTCTCAGGCTTATAGTGACTCAGCTGTTCTTTTTCCAGTAAATGTAATTGCTAATGAATCTTGTTCCTCCTTTCCCTGAGGAAGTTGATGTTTTCATTTAATTAAATCCAATTCAACAAGTAAGGGGCTGTGTGTTAAACTCTGGAATGTGCTAGATATGTTTGTTTGTGTTTCATCTTAACTTTTATGATAGAAATCATTCTATTGTGCCTATGATCAAAATTTCCAAAATAATTCTATCTTGAAAATGTTCTGGAAAAGCTACATCTCTGGGATCTGTGTTAGTTTCTTATTGCTTCTGTAACAAATTATCACAAATTTAGTGACTTAAAACAACATGAATTTATTATCTCATGGTTTTGGAGTTCAGAAGTCTGAAATGAGTTGCACTGGGCTAAAACCAAGGTGTCAGCTGTGTTCATTCGGAAGGTCTAGGGGAGAATCTATTTCTCTGCCTTTAATGGCTTCTAGAGGCCTCCTGCATTCCATGGCACATGGCCCCTTCCTCCATCATCAAACCAGAAAATAGCATCTTCAATTCTCTCTCTGACTCTGACTTTCTGACCCCCTCTTTCATGTTTAAAGGACCCTTTTGATTACATTGGGCCCACCTGGATAACCTAGGATAATCTCCTTATTTTAAGGTGGCTGATTAGCATCCTTAATTCCATTTGTAACTTGAATTCTCCCCTGCAAGTTAATATACATGTTCACAGATTCTGGGGATCATTAGAATGTAGATATCTTTGAGAGGAAGTTATTCTGCCTACCACAGGGTACCACCTATATGCAGGGGTTGGTCCCATTAGACTCTCAATCTTTGTGGTTGTGAATTTTATCTTCTGTAACTGCACTTGTACAAGCACACAAACAGAAACTGAAACTTAAAGTCACTAGGGTCTAGAGATGCCATCAGGCACTGGCTTTAGTGCTTGCCTACCTCTTAGGTTTTTAACTTTCACTTTAAATTTTGTGGATACCTTACTTTCTTTGCTATCTCAGAGAAATATTAAAAATATGTTATATATGTGTGTTTTTCGGAGTTCTTAATTATGTTTATTGGGAGGGACATTTAAGATATAAAGTCCACTGTTGTGCCAGAAGATCCCAGAGTTATTCTTAGGAAGTAAGAATTTGGTCTATTCTAGTAATATTTTATCTCCATTCCCTGCCTGTGTAATAACTCCTTCACAAGTGGGTTACTCCTTTCCTCTAGACTAATCCAGGACAGTTTTCCTCTGCAGGTTCTTATCTGATTCATAGGAAACACCCGTGCCATGATACTTGTGAAAGGGTAGCTTGCTCCCAGCGCATACTTCTCATATTTTACTCTAGTACTCCGGCTAGCTTAACTAGTCTCTGTGTCCTACATTCTCAGTAGTCACATTTTGAGCTCTCCATGGTATTCTCTTAACCCTCCTTTGTCCTCTGGCTTAGATGGAAGGTAGCACCCCTTTTTCTTCCACATGGAGGTGGATCACAGCACACCAAAAACCTTACCCCAAAGAGTTCTTAATACTGACCTCTTCTCATACTGAACAAATTATTCCCCTTCTTTAATATCAGTAAAATGTTTAAGATCAAGAGCAAGACAGGATGCTCTTTATGATCAGGATCAAGACAACATATACAGTGCTAAAAGGCAAGAAAAAGGAAAAAAAAAAAAGTGTTACAATTGGAAAGGGGGGAAACACCAGTACTGCTGGGGAAATTCTGGATGCTAGTAGAGAAAAATATACCTCAGAATTATCCCAACTGCAGGGAGAGAGAACTGGGGTATTTATATGCCAATTTCCATACTGCCTTAGTTACAAGCTCATGGGTTGAGAAGGGGTTAGGAAAGATTGCATTAATTCCCAGGCCTTTTCAACTTCCAGAAGTTAGAAAAGTGGGCTCTGGCAGCTGGAGAAAAGCTCCACATCCAAATCATAGATGGCTGGGCTCACTTCAGAGATGCACAGCAAGCCTGTTAATGTTTTACAAAGAAGGACATTCAGGACTCTTAGGCGCATATGGACTCGTTCTTGGTTTTCCTTGAGGTGTTCTACATCAGGAATTTCAGCTTGGATGATCTGTAAGTCAAGTGAGATCCCAAAGATGCACTTTAAAACCAGAATTTTTTTTTTTTAGGTAAAATTTTTGAGCAGGTTTTTGTTGCTGCAGAAGCCTGGGAAGCCACAAGCCCAGGAAAAGGCTGCCTCCTGCCAAGAGACTTAGTGAACCCTGTCCGGCCTCCTGACCAGAGCCCACATATATTTGTTTACTTTTGTTTTCAGTTTTCAGAAATCACGTTGTTAAAATTTAATTTAAAAAAATTGTTTATATGGTTCCAAAGTTAAATTTACAAAATCAAATACATTCACGCGAGAGAAGCCTCCATCTCTCTGTAGGTAACCATTTTAAAATTTATCTCTCCATTTTTTTTTTTTTTTTTTTAATGTAGGCAAATATGGCATATGCCACAAAAAATATATATATTTTTAAATTAAAAAATTTTGTTTTTCTGCCACTTATTACTATGCCTGATTTTTGAGAGAAAAAACATCATAATTCCTTATGATGTGGCAAATATTTAGTCAGAGGAATGTGGAAGAATAGTTTCTATAGAGATGATATGTAACATCTTGAATTTGTATTAGATGGCCAAGAAGGAACATGACTCATGAGTCTTATGAAAATATTTTCAAAGATGCAAATGTTTCCCATCAACTGTTTTAAATTTTAGGAAGCAAAGATGAAGGTCTGATTGGGTCTTATTTTTTCCCTATAGAGTTTCAATCTTTTGAGGGACAAGGATTTGCAAAAGGGGATTTTCATGTTTTTATTATTCTTGGTAATTGGTAGAAAATCTGCTTTTCTGGTTAGAGGGAATATGAGAGCTTGGGTTTCTTATTTATTCTAAGTTTTTCTAACTTTTTGATGGATTCTTTTATTGAATGTGAATAGCATCAGAAAATTTGCCTATCCAAAATACTTTTATAATCAATATAATAGGAACAAGGGGAAAGAAAAGTACAATGGATGTATAGGCAATCTACATGGACTTTTTCTTTTCTTTTTTTTTTTAACAATTTATTGGAGTATATCATTCATACATGAGCGTACATAAACAATAAGTGTGCAGTAAACACTGTGAACTTACAAAACAAACATGCATAACATTATACAGGGCTCCCACACATCTCTCCACCACAAATATTTTGCATTGTTGTGAAACATTTGTTAACAAATTATGAAAGAACATCATCAAAGTATTACTACTAACTAGAGTCTGTATCTTACTCCCCTATACTTTTTAAAAAAGGATTTATTTATTTATTTATTTATTTACTTACTTTTATCCGTTTTTACCCCCTGCCCCCGTTTTTGCTGTTTTTGTGTCCATTTGCTGGGCAACTCTCTGTGTCCGTTTCCTGCCCTCTCTTCTCATCCTTCTTCTCCTGTCTTCACTGCGATTCGAGCCGCAGAACCTCTGATGTGGGAGAGAGGTGTCCTACCGCCTGAGTCACCTTAGTTCCTGGTTTTTCAGTGCGTCTCGTCTTGGCACTCCCTTGTGTCACTCTCCTGTTATGTCATCATCTTGCCGCGTGGCTCACAGGGCCTGATAGTGCACCCCCTCATGAGGCCTGGGGGGTTCACCCATGTGCGGGGGCTGAGGGGCTCACCCGCTTGCGGGGCCTGATGGTGCACCCGTGCACGGGGCCTGGCAGCCCACATGCCTTCTATATTTTTCTTTTTTAAATTTTTACCGGGAGATCCCAAGAATCGAACCCAGGCCCCTCCATTTGGGAGATGGATATCCAACAATTTGAGCCACATCTGTCGTCCCCCTGCTACATCTCCCAAGGTTGACCAAAGATACCCAGAGCCACAGTCATCTCCCATACAGGATGGTCATATAATAAATTAGGCTTAGTTTATCACCAGCATTCTAAAAACCAGATCTAGGGAGAAAACTAAGTCTGGGGACACATGCATGGTTTCTAATATAGCGAATGTTTAGGCTACCCTGATTATCACAAAATCAGGACAGCAAGAATATTCGCCCTACATGGACTTTTAATAGTATTTTCTTCTTTTGGGAGTACAGTTTGGGCTAGTCCACAGAGGAATTCTCCAGAGCACACCTAAAATATGTCACCAAGAATACAGTCAATCTATTTTTATAGAAAAAAAGGGAAAATATAATTAATATTTTATATAGTTACCTACAACCCAGATATATTTCTTACTCCACAGAATACCTAGAAGATCCTAGAAGTGGAAAAGTTTCCATGATAGAAAACCCCAGCCCATGTTTATTTCTCTTTTCTCCTAGTATTCACATTTACATAGGCCTTATCACACATTACACAATTTATTACTTAATTAAATATTCTTATATTGTTATCTTATTGTTCCATATGATTTAGCCTTATCTCCCCAACTTGATTATAAGCTCTTTGAGAGTAGTGATGTTTTACTACTTCAATGCATTGGTAGATTAGTTGAATAATGTGAAAAAACTGTATTCTGTTGGGCTAATAGTTTAAGGACAGGAAAGGGAACTACTATTTCTACTTAATCACTCTATATCTTACACTTGATGGGCATTCTCTTTCAAAATCCTTAAAACCCTCTGAGATAGATGTCAACACCTTCAATTCAGTGATGAAGTGATGCCTAGAGAAGTTAACCAACTTGTCCAATATCACTCTGCAAGGACATGCAGAAGCCAGAATGAAAACCAGATTTGTATTTCTTCAAAATTTTTTCTTTTTCTATTCATAAATTTATGAAAATTACTTATTAAATAAATTTTATTAAAATATATATCCCAATAAGAGGAGCAGATGTAGCTCAGTGGTTAAGCACCTGCTTCCCATATACGAGGACCTGAGTTCAATCCTTGGTTCCTCCTAAAAAGATCTCTCTCTATATATAGATAGATATAGATATTTATCACAATAAAATTTATATTTCTTATCTTCATTCACTCATCATCTTTCTTCTATCTTAAATAAAACTTAAACTTGTATCACTGAATTCTTAATGAGGTGCTAAGTAAGAATATAATCTAGAATGAAGAAAAGGTAAAACCAACACTTCTTTCTTGTTACTCACAAAGATCAAACTAAAGTAAATCCATGAATTCCCTCTTCCTCCAGGAAATCTGTGTCAGGGTGGGCAAAGCAATAGTCGTAAGAGCCACCACCACTGCCTAGTGGCACACATTATCCTGGTCTGACTAGACAGACTGGGGAGAACTTTCTTCTTCTCATAACTGGGGCAGAGGATAAGGGAGAGAGGCTGGGACGCTATATCCGTGCTCCCTGCGCTCTATGGAATTCTTCTTTCCCATCTGCCAAACTGTCAGCACTTTGCAATAAGTGTTCCGACCTCATAGGGAAAGCTGCCAGCATCATTTCCTACTTGGCTCTGTTTTGTGGAGCCAGAGTGAAGCTGTTTATGTTACCTTTCTCCCAGAACCACTCACATCATAGGCAGGGATGACATGGGGAAATGGGGAAGCAAGAGTCATAGGGAGTTGTATATCGAGAAAGTCCTTTGGAGCATATCTTGCAAGGGGATGTAGAGAGATGTTAGTCTAGGCCCAACGTGCCTGAAACTGGACAGGGCTTTGTAATCATGAGCCCAAGTCCCTGGGCTTGGAGAGGGGGAGGACGTTTTGCTGTCAGAGGAGACAGTAAACTGTAACGTTGCAATAAGTAAAAGCAATACAGTTTGGCACGGTTCCTGCTAGTCCTGCTTATTGTCCTGAAATGTTTGCCCAAGGTATTTTCAGTTTGCTTTGGAACTTATTCTATCACAGCAGAATTGAAAATGATTACAGAACTTTCTGCTTTCCCTTCTTTTGTCTATCTATGTATTTCTTTCTTCTTTCCTCCCCTGCTTCCTCCTCCCTCTCTTTTTTTCTTTTTTTATTCATGTGTTCCATTTAACTGCTTACACCTTTACATACTACATGACCTTCTTAATGTCTGTAAGAACAAAAGGACTGATTGTCACTTTTTGAGGATATACTCATAAGAGCCATCACTATGCCTAGTTCCACACATTATCCTGGTCTAACCAGACAGACTGCAGTAGGAAGTACCAAGTTTATTTTTTCTCTCTATGCGCACACATAATACACAACAGACTTATAGGTATATGGATGATAGAATTTTCTGTTTGCTAATGGAATTAATTTTGGCAAACGGAAGTCAAATCAGGAGCTTTTTATAAGTAGGAGCAATGGGAAACTGAACTTAATTTAATCTTACTGAGAAATGCTGAGGAAGGTGACTAATCATATGTGCTAGGTACACTGTCACAGGTATCTATAGGAAGTACTGACAGAGAAATATGAAGAATGAAACATCAAATTAAACCTGATCAAGAATTATGAAAAACAAGATGTCAGATTAAGCTTCATATAACGACTGATGCAAATTGATTTACTGCTGACTGTTAGCTGAACATAGGGTAATGAGCTGTAGCTTTAATTCCATATAAATAGAGCTGAACCTCCCCTATAGCTTGCAGTGACTTGTTGGCTACCTGGATAAATTCAAGTCTTTTTGTTTTGTTTATTTGTTTTTGCTCAACATTAAATTTAGCTGATTCAATTCTATATTTATGAACTAGACTGTTCCTTTGGGTTTTGATTTCTTTATTTTATTTATTTTTTGTTTCCTCTATATTTGCTAGTTTTGGAATAAGATGAGCCTGGGCTCAAATTTCCTGTTTTGCAACACATCAGGAGGAATATCTGGTAAATTTTAACCTCTTTGAGGTTCAGTTTCCTCATATGTAAAATTGAAATGATAAGAGCTACCTTGCAGGATTGTTCTAAGAATTAGAAGTATTTGTGTAAAGCCTTTGTTGTGGAGTGTTTAATACCCAATAGGGCTGCTGTAAATGAAAGGAATGTTGCTTATTACGTGTTACGTAAACTGTGGTGTTTTTTTTTTTTTTTTTTTTTTTTTTTTTTTGGGTATGGAGTATTATGTAACTATTTAAAATAAAATTTCCAAAATCTAATACTGTGGAACAAGTGTGTATTGTAAAATGTTGCTCATGGGAAAATATAAATAAGTGCAGGGTACTGATATACAATATATACAATATGCTTTATTAAATAATGAAAAAATAAGTCTCCAAGAAAATAAGTTTGGAAGGACATATATTAACATGTAAAATGACCGTGCTGCCTGTGTGCCCCTTTTCCTTATTGGCAGAATATAGCTCCTATGAAATAGGCTGGAAATGGCAGGTGCTGCTTTGCTATACCCTTTGAGATCTGGGCAGGCACGTGATTCAGTTCTGGCCAATGAACATAAGGATAAGTCTGGGAGAAGATAGGTTTCCTCCCTAACAGAAAGTGGGAAGAAACATTTATTTTGGGAGCCCAAATACTGTCGTACTTACACTTGGTGCCTGGAACAGAGGGAGCCATTTTGCAAGCATGATGTACCGTGAATGTGGATGAAAGTTCCCACCCCTTGATAAAACTTGAGCTGCTACCACAAACCTGGAATCATTTTCTTCAAGACTTCTTGGTTTGAAAGCAACAAACTCCAATTATTTAAAACTCTTTTAGCAGAGTCTTCTGTCCCTTGAAGCTCAAAGCACACTAACTACTTTGGAAAATATAGCTAATTTAAAATTTCATCTTTATAATTTTCCTTAGTTTTTCCACTTATCAAAATTTCCAAATATTCAAAGTAAGAAAAAGTGTTTTAAATAGTAAGTTATTGAATATTGAAATAGCAAGTTATTTGTGTGATTTGACCTTCATCGAAAAATGGTTTCCAAGAACAGGTGAGTAATTATTTATTTCCTCTCTTCCTTCCACACCCTCCTGACCTAAAGCAGCTACTTGCCTTTTGAAAACTCCCTCTGAAAGCCTGACAGTTGGAAAATATCTTAAGTGGATGTCAGCCAGTGATTGCTACCATGCAAAACAGTGAAATGCTTGCAGCTCCCTTTTGATAATTTCAGTTTTGACTGAGGCATGTATTACACAAATATTACGAAATCGTGAACAATAAATTGCATCCACTAACTTGGCAATTATAGATGGCTAGTTTATTTTCTTTTGCTCGGTGTGATCACCTACCATAAATGTGTCTCCTGTGATTTCTGGCCCCAGTTAAAAGTCAGCAACCATGATTAACCTATGAAAAAATTTTTTTTTGCAAAAAATATCAGAAACCTTAGAAAAATCACTAATTTTAAAGTTTCTTTATGACCTAATTCTTATCACAGAAGAGCACCCTACTTATTTTTTTTGTCAGTTAATGTAAGTCATAGGATCTTTTTAGATTTTGGTTTTGTTTTTTCACTCTTTTTAAAATTAGGTTATAGGTTTACAGAAAAGATGTGCATAAAATACATAAAATACAGAGTTTCCATATACCTCCCTATTATTAACACCTTGCATTAGTGTGGTATATTTGTTACAATTCATGAAAAACATTTTAATAATTTTACTATTAACTGTAGTCCATCATTTCCAATAGGGTTCACTCTATTATTCAGTCCTAACAGAGCAGGTGTTGTAATCCGGACTCCTTGCTGCCATAACTCTTATAACCAAATATTGGGGAAAGTATGAAATTTCACAGAAACCACTTTTCCTGTTCAACATTTGGTTTTGGAAAAAGATTTTTCTATTAAATGAGGGGTGGCACAGATGTAGATATTTATGGTGACAATATTAAAATTCTGGGGGGCGGGGGGCAAGCAGATTTTATTTGATTTTATACTTTTCCAGAAGAGGTGTTTTACTCAATGTATAACAGTGTGATTTTCTTTTTATACCTCTGTAGAATATTACATGTATTAACTTTGACAAAAATGTCTAAATAGTTTAATTTTTACTTTGGAAAGCATGGATATGGCATTAATGCTATACCGAGGCATTTTATCTTCATAATAGGTTGTTCTAGGCCTACTTAAACCTGCTTGATTCACAGAATGATAGAAAATAATGGCACTAGATAGGACGTTAGACAAGGAACAGATATTCTATTCATTTATTTTATAATCTGGGAGGATTTGAGGTATGGAGTAATAACATCATATCCCCAAGAAGATAAAGCGGGCTAAAGTGAGGCTTTCCAGGACATATGCTATTAAAGAGAAGCAACATATGGTCTGGGGAAAATCACTTAAAATCTGAGAGCCTTATCTTTCTTGTCTGTTTAATAGAGGCAATACAATGCCAATCTAAAAATTAAAGAGATGGTTGTCGTAAAATACTAAGCACAGTGCTGGGCACACTGAAGCTGTTGTGGAGGTCACTTTACTAGTTGTTACTTTCATTTTATCTTCACTTTCCCTCTCCCCTCCAATTAATATATTTTTTAATCCTCTCCATTTTTTCTTTCTCCTTTCTCTTTTCCCCCTCCTTTCCCTCTTCCATTCACCCTTTGCTCTTGCTTTTCCTCTCCAGATATTTCTTCTTTATTTTTTGCCAGATTATAACTTTACCAGATTATGACATTATAACCTGGTAGCACTCACAGCTAAAGAGTTGCTGATTTCTAATCTTCCATATTCCTCTGCATGTTTTTTTTTTTAATTCATTAGAAAAAAGGGCAGGCATCCTTAGTAGTCCATTTGGTGCCTTAGAAGATCTGTAAATTCTTTAAGACCCACAGCTTTAAATATAGATGTTTTAAACTTGTGGTCCATGAAAATGATAAATGTAATTGCCGATGTGGTCACCAAAATCCCTAACATCTATTGAGCACTTACTATGTGCCAGTCCCTGTTCTAAGCATTTCATGTTTATTAACTCATTTAAGGTTCTAGAATAGTACGAGGTATATATGAATATCTGACAAAATGTTTTTTTTTTTTTGTATAAAAAAGAATATACCCATTAACTAAAATTAGGAAAATACAAATAAGTGTGTAGAAGAAATTAGCTTACACCCACAATCTCATTATCCTGATATAATCAGTTAACATTTTAGTATATTTCCTCATACATGCATGCTTATTTTGTAGACCCATATATCATATAATTTACATCTTAATGTATACCTATTTTTTCATACTTATACAATTTTGTATTCAAATATTTCCTAATGTCGATGCATATAGGTTATAGATTAGATTCTAGCAGGGAAACGTGGCCACTCATATTCTCTTTACTGAAGAAAAGACCCACTCCTTTTGGAGAGGCATAATTTTCCATCGGCTACACATCTTTGAATGTGAGAGGATGACCAATGGAGGTGACAAATGGGAAGCCGATTGGCAGGAAGTGGATAAAGTTCACCTAAGGTCTCTTTGTGGTGAACTTACTATATTTGGGAGGAAGTCTTACTGTAAAACACCTCTGGATTTCCATAAGCTGTATCATTAATCAAGTATCAATCAACATTTTCCAAAGTGTGATCCTTATATTAAGAGAGGTACCTGAATCTCAAGTCGCCAAATCTATACTGGGGTGCTATGAGAAGATAGTAAATAGAAGAGACGACCTTTATTAGGGCTCCTAACTGAGCTCCTTACATTGATACTTCCTGTTTGATATTTCATAAAAATATACAACAGAATCAAAGATAAATCCCTAATAAAGAGGTTTTATTAAGAGCTATCTTTGGTCAAGCCTAGAGGAGCTAAAATCTGCAGGGTTCATATAGATAATGTTTTAGAACAACAGGTAGGGAGATTCTGAAATTCTTGAGTATGCTACAAGGAAGTGAATCACAGACTAAAAATCTGGTTACACTAGAGGTAGATTATACTGGGAAAAGGAAGGAGAGATAATAATCAGTCTGAGTTGATTTTTTCCAACAATCAGGATTAAACATATAGTAAACATATAACAAACCAGTTCTGAACCCTCCTGGCTGGGAATGTTGTAACTGCTAAATTTTTATGCCCTTCTTGCACTGCCCCACCTATGATTAATGCTTTAGTCATGATAGGATTTCTATAAGATGAGTAATATAAAAATGGATTAATCTGAGGAAAGTAGGTACAATTAGACATTGAAGACAATATTTTATACCACTGTTATAAGATCTTTAAAAAATACCAGTGTTGTTTTCTTTTCCAGTAATATGGAGTAGCTAGTTGCAGACCAGACCATCCCTTAAAAGCTGGAAATGCAGGAGAAGATAGAAAACCATCTGCCCAAAGCATTGCACCAAGGGCTTTAAGAGGTCAGGATCCCTGAGAGAAAGTATATTAGACACAGCTTACTTCCTCAGACCCTTTAGGCCCTATCTGTCCTCCAGGTCTACAAACTCTTACCAGGGACATGAGGTCAGCACATTTTACCAACAAGCTCTGCAGACTGCCTCAGCCTCCAGGAGGGTGAGTGCCATTCTCCAACAGGGGCTCCATTGTGCCTGATGTAGTATGAGCTGCTGCAGTTGTAATACCAGGTCCCACTGTACCCATGAATGATCTGGTTTCTCTCACTAGTTCTAGAATTGAAGTGGCATGCTGTAGGATGCAGAATCTGGTTTCCCCAAAGGGTCTGAAAAGGCTGGTTGATACAACCTGGAAATGCATGGAAGTTAGTATCTTGTGGGAATAAATTTTGACCAATTAAAGGTAATTTAGAAGGGAGCCATTGGATAAATTCCTCTCTCTTCCTCCCTTTAATAGAGGGATTCTAACAGAATCTGGTTTCCCCAGTGGGTCTGAAAAGGCTGGATGATACAACCTGGAAAGGCATGGAAGTTAGTGTCTTGTGGGTATAAATTTTGACCAATGAAAGGTAAGTTAGAAGGGAGCCATTGGATAAATTCCTCTCTCTTTCCTCCCTCTAATAGAGTGTCCCAAGGCATGGTGTTTCTGGAAGCCTGTCTGGACATTTACTGCATGACTGAGCAGTGAACTGTGACTCTCTATGCAGCTGTAATCAGTTGCAGTAATGCACTAACTTGTATTTGCTTCACCTCTTTTCCTTCCTAACTTTCTTTTTTTATAATTCCTACTGTCGTGGGGTAACAGGTCCCAGTAAACAATTAGCACTTTTGCCTCAGAATTTCTTTTCCAGAAATTTTAGATTAAGAAAAAATGAAAGTATAGAGAAATGAATCTAATATTTGGTACTACTTTCTTCCTTGAAGCATTTGCCTATTTGTAAGCAGGAACCAAGAGGCTGACAGGTAGAGCAAAGTGTTCAACAGTCTTATAGGGCTGGTGAGTAAAAACTGGACTTCAGGTCCACGAGGAAGGAGGGGCTCAGGTCTAGAAGGGCTAGACATGCTCTCTGCATCAAATCAACTAAATCCATTATTTAATTGAAATTAATCATCCTTTTTTTTTACCTAACTGGCAAACAAATATGAATCTTCTTTTGAAGGAGATAATATTAAAGTTTTAAAATATCTCTACAATTTATCATACACACTGGTGGTCAATCAAAACTACTAGGGGGGGAAGCGGCTGTGGCTCAATCAGTAGGGCTCCCGTTTACCATATGGGAGGCCCCGGGTTCGGTCCCCGCGGCCTCCTGGTGAAGGCAAGCCCGCCCACATGGCACGGTTAGCCGACCCAGAGAGCACAAGCAGCAATGGGGGGATAAATGAATAAATAAATAAAATCTTTAAAAAAAAAAAACAAAAAAAACCCTACTAGGGGGACATGGATGTGGCTCAAAAGGTTCGGCGTCCGTCTACCATATGGAGAGACTGGGGTTCGATCACCGCTACCTCCCGGTAAAAAAAAAAAAAAAAACGAAAAAAACTACTAGGGCAAGTGGATGTAGCTCAAGTATAGCTTCCCATGTATAAGATCCTGGGTTCAACCTCCTTAAGCAACCACAACAATAACTACTACTACTACTAAGCATACCAGGAGATGAGACCAAAGTACTGAAAACCAAGGGTAAAAATATATTTTAGAAACATACTCACAGATGATCCAGATAAAGGAATTTTTTATTACACATGGACTTTAAAATAAATGGAAATTCTCAGCAGAAAACTGGAAAATATAAATCTAAAAGGCAAATACCAGAACTGTAAAAAGCATAATAAATAAAATTATAAACTTAAAAAGAGCAGATTAAAAGTAACTGAAGAGAGAATTAATAAATTAGAACATAGATTGGAAGAAAATGTCCAGTACAGAGACTGGAGAGAAAATAGAATTAAAAAATTAACAAAAAAGAAGCAGAAGAGATATATAGGAAATGGTAAAAATATCCAACATATTAACGAAATTGAGCAAAAAAGAAGAGACAAGATGAAGGAGACAAAATCTGAAGAAAAAAGCAAAAACTGAGGAATAATATCAAGGCATTAACTTAGAAAGCATTATAATCCCCATGAAAATTAAACACAAAGAAAACAACATATAGTAACATGTATCATAGGAAAATTGCTAGAAATCAAAGACAAAGAGAAAATATTAAGACCAGCAAGAAGAAAAAGACATGATCTTCAAGGTAGCAACAGGAAGATGACACTGGAATTCTGGAAAATTCTGGAAAGGGAGCTGAAAACATCAAAATGACCTCTAATGTCAAAGCTAAAAGAAAATTACTACTATAGTATTAGAGTACTGAGACACAGAACTGATAGTATATATATATATATATATTAAGATATTTATTATAGGAATTGGCTCACATGAAGGTGGATTGGCAAGCCTGAATTTTGTATGGCAGGCCACAATTTGGAAACTCCAAAGAAGGCAACATTGAATTCTACAAGAGAAGCTGCAAGTTGGAAACTCCAGTGAAGGTGAAATTGAATTCCCCAGGAGGAGCTGGCTGGCTGAAGAAAAGGCAGATTTTCCTCCTTCTGATTTCAGAAATCCTCCATTCTGGCTTTAAGACCTCCAACTGATTGGATGAGAGTACTCCCCTCATTGCTGTAGAGATATAGAATAATTGAACTGCACAATTAACACAATTTATCCAGTTGGCATTTATATTCAGCAACTGTTGAATACATATTCTTTTCACATGCACCTAGAAAATTTACCAAAATTGGTGAAAAATGGGCCTTAAATCAATTCTTAATAAATTCTAAAAGATTGAAATTATACAGGTGTATTCTCTGATCATAATATAATTAAGCAAGATACCAATAACTAAAAGATAATTAAGGTTTTAAAAAAGGTTTCAATTACCTTACTCTTTACAAAAACTAGCTTAAAATGGATTACAGGCCTAAATGCAAAGGCAAAATATTATAAAACTTCCATAAGAAAATATGGGATTTTGTGACCTTTGGTAGGTTAGGCTACCAACCTGGTTAGGCTAATGTGTCAGCTCAGCCAGATAATACTGCCCATTTTTTTGGTCAAGCAAGCACTGGGCTAATTGTTATACAAGGGCATTTCATGGATTTTACTCATCAGTGAGTTGATTGATGGCTGGTTACATCTACAATCAACTGAGGAGACTGCTGTCAGCAGTGAGTGACATCTCATCCAATCAGTTGAAGGCCTTAAAAGGGGAAATGATTTCAGCATTCAGGGAGAGAATTCCCTTCTTTGTTTCAGACATCCAGCATCTCCTGGAGAACTCATCAAGGACCATCATCAGAGCCCCTGGAGTTTGGACTTGTGCATCCCCATGGTCATGTGAGACAATTTTATAAAATCTCAGTTCAGTTCTGTTTCCCTAGAGAACCCTGACTAATATAGTAGGTAAAGTTCTCCTAGACAGGACACAAAAAGTATCTAGGTAATGAATAAATTGGATTCCCTCAAAATTAAAAACTCTGCTTTTTAAAATATATTATTAATAAAATAAAAGACAATATAAACTAAAATTTAGAATTGAATAATAAGAGGACAAACAACTAATTTTAAATGTAAGGTCAAAAGACTGGAACAGATATTTCACATAATAATAAGCACATGTAAAATGATCAACAACATTAGTCATCAGAAGAAATATAAATTGAAAACACAGTAGTGTACCATTACCTCAAAACTACTAGAATGACTAAAAAGAGTCAAAAAAAAAAAACCCAAGGATGGGTGAGGGTGTGGAGCAACTGGAATTCTCATAGAATGGGAATGTAAAATAGTACAATCATTTTGGAAAATAGTTTGGCAGTTACTTAGTAAGAATCATTTCACCCAGCAATTTCACATTAACCAAAGAGAATGGAAACATGCCCACATTAAGACATGTATGTACATGTATTCACAAATGCTCATATCAGCTTTATTCAATATAGCCAAAATCCAGAAAAATACAGAAGGTCCACCAATAGGTAGATGAATAAATTGTGTTATATATCTACACAGAAAAACATTTCTTATCAGTCAATGGGAACAAACCACTGATGGATGTAACAAAATAAGCCAATGAAATATTACATTCTGTATGATTCCATTTATATGAAATTCTAAATTAGGAAATTCTTAATCTATAGTGACAGGAAGCAGATTAGTGGTTGCCTAAGGCCAGAGTATGGGAAAAATGACTGTAAAATGGCAGGAGGGAACTTTTTTGCATGATGGTAATGTACAATATCTTGAATGTAGTTACCCAGGTACATACATTGGTCAAAACTTATTGAACTGTATACTTAAAATGAGTGCTGGGGTGGCTGGATTTGTCCTTCAAAAACAAGACAATTTTCTGGAGTTTCTCAAAAACCATGACAGGGGAGACACAGAATCATATATTTGGGGTGGAATGCACTTTGGTGAGGCAGATCATCAGTGTTAGAGGATCAGCAGTGATGGCGGCAATGCAGATACCAGCCCAGCTCACCCTCGTCAGCAGTGTCCATAGACGAGGAAGGGGGGCTTCCCTTCAGCTCCTGAGTGGTGCACGGCCTGAAGAGTGTGGCAACCAGTCCCAGGAAAATGGGCAGGCGCTGAAACAATTCCTTAATTGTAACTAATGACCTTAATTGGCTTTTTCATGGTTGGTGAGGCCTAGAAAATAAGGCGTGTGTGTATTTGGATCTCAGCTAATGTAAGAGGATTAATAATTATAGTAGTTATAAAGGAATGAGCCTCACCAACATTCCAGCTACTGTGCTAAGTGCTTTATATTCCTCATGTCAATAACCACATTGAAACTAAGTGTTATTAGTCCCATTTTACAAATAAGGTAACTGAGACAAGTGAGCCTCTGAGGAGAGAATAAATAGCAGAGCTGTAAGTTAAATTCAACTCTAAATCAAAAGCCCGTTTGTTTATTCCCCATTTATTCTTAAGAGTAAAGACAATGTGCAGGATGTAATTCCCTTCTTACAAAAGTAACAATGGAACTCAAAATTTTTCCTTTATCTTGTTGGACTTCCTGGAAGAGTTCCAAATAGATATTTGGTTAATAGGCAGAAATTATGTTCTTGGAGGGGGTATAGTAGCTACAATTTGCCAATAGTTCTCAAACAAATTAAAATGAGACTCCTTTCTCTTTGTGCTAGGCAATTAGGTATACTGTTATCTTGCCTCATTCAGAAAAAAGGAAACATAAACAATTATTCAAATAAACATTCTGCAAATGTACTTAAAACCATTGAATTATACACTTAAATGATGAACTTTATGATATGTAACATATCTCAAAGTAGTAAAATGAAACTAAGGTCCTTTCATACTGAAGAATAATTTATATCTCTACACGGCTTTTTCAGTTATACACATGCATACATTGGCTTTACATAGTCAATCACTTCATGTTTGTTTTTAATATAGTAATAGTAGGATTACTATTACTGTAATAGTAATATCAATTTTAATGCCACTAACAACTCTGGAGTTCACACATATTTTGCTGGTCTTACCAAGACTCTTCACTGATTTGACTTGAGTATTTGAGTGACTAATATGCATTCTATAATTTTGGAAAAGCTCAGCTAATAGTCTTTTTTTTTTTTTTTTTTTTTTACCGGGAGGTACCGGGGAACGAACCCGGGTCCCTCCATATGGGAGATGGACGCCCAACCAGTTGAGCCACATCTGACCCCCAGCTAATAGTCTTTATTTACCAAAAATAATTTTTCTAGGAATAAATATTTTAGAGATAAATTATTGCTAACTCTCAGTTAAACCAAAATAAAACAACTTTTATAACTTCTCTAATATTTAAAAGTAATAGGAATAATAATAAATCACTTTGCTTAATTTTCTTCCTTAATATTTTTTTCTTCTGTGTATTACAATTCCTTCTTTTCTTCATAAAGTTGTTTATAGTTTCTCCAAGAAATTAAGAAATATTGAGCCTTTAAAACCACGCTTACCTCATTTCCTAAATAGTTTACAAATTTTCAGAATGTTGGTTTAAATGCCCATCTATGTTTTTTATTTAGCTCTTATCTAAATTCTATATATTTAAATAAAAATTAACTGAGAACAAGGGGGGCACTGAATTTAGGCACTGAAGGCTTAAATTAAGACTCTAAATTGTGGCAATTGGATTATAAGAAACATGAAGTCTGAACTATATCTCATTCATAGCTTGTATTTTTCATAGACTTTAACATGGACTATAGCACCTAGTAGGTGCTTAGTAGATGCTCATTAAATGAAACTGCATTTTCAGTTCTTGGCAAATTCCCGTGATTCCAAGTCAGTAGGAAGAATTTTCCAGTGTGACATGAATCCTGGTTTTACTTGCAGTCAGAATAAGCATTTGATGCTACAATGTGAACAGAAAGGAAAAATTCCTAAGGGCAGCATTTATCATCCAACAACATTATATAATTCATTAAGCAATTACTAGCTGCTTTGGCTTTTACTACAGTTTTAATCAAGGTACAGTGTGATTTGACTTATTTCATAATAGAGAACTTAAAAATAGCAAAATTCATTTTTAAAAAGAAAAATTTAAGAATTTAGTTTAGTCTTATATTTCCTTGTGAAAATAAAGGCAGTTTCCATTACTCACATGCTTGTAAAATGCTTCCAGTAATACCATGTCAAAAACAAACAGGCCTGGGAAGTGGATGTGGCTGAAGTGGTTGAGTGCCTGCTTCCCACATGGGAGGTCCCAGATTCAGTTCCCAGTGCCTCCTAAAAACAGAAAAAAAAAACAAAACAAAAAACAAACAACAAGCAAACAAATGAGAAAACCAACTTAGGGGAACTGATATTGCTCAGTGATTGAGCACTAGCTTCTTATATAGGAGGTTCGGGGTTCAATCCCCAGCCCTGGTAACTCAAAACAAACAAACAAACAAAAAACCTATACAACAAAACAGGCCTACATAAAGCATTTCATTAGTTACTCTACTAAAAGCAAAATAAAATTCATTTGCTGGCTTCTTATTTTGCTCTTAGTGAACTATATTATAGTCCCTCTCATTATGTTAAAACCAATACAAACAGTTAAAAATACAGAAATGTACTCATTCTTTACTTTATATTTCTGAAAATATTTTGGAAATTCCTTGGGTATTTGTGGAGGTGATCATCTGTTATATGCCTCACAACAGAAACGGGGTTAAGAATTGATGTCAGCCCCTTGCCCCCCTCCCCCCCATTTTATAGGTAAGGACTCAGAGTCTAGAAAAGGGCATTACCAAGAATCATTGGCAGAGCACGGCCTCTCATCAGGTCTTTTGTTCCCTTGAAGTTCTTTTTCTACCCTCTTTTGAAGCCTTTCACCTGACCTAAACTGGGGTATCATTTTGAACAAGTTTGAGTTCTTGGAGAAAGCAAACATAAGCACCTTTTAAGAAAAGAAGATGCTGAGAGTCAAAGGGGCACAAATTTTTGGAAAGCCAGCTCTCATGTGCAAATCTCTACTTCATTTTCCCCTTTCCAACTGTAACTGCAGGTAATTCCTGAAGTTACTGGTAAGGGGTAGAATACAATCAGTAGACAAGGCAGCTAATGCAAAAAGCGGAGACAAATTCTTTTCTTTCTCTACAGGGTTACTTTCAAAGAACACAGTCAAATAATATCATGAAATCTTGTACTTTATTTCTGCTGGGTTTCTAATTCAGTTAAGTGCTATACAGACATGTTAAGATTGGACTTTTTATTCCTTGAAACCATTTTGTAAAATTTGAAATGTTAGAGTATTAAAAGTAGAAAAATTCACAAAATTACTACAAAAGCTATAAGGATTAGATCTCCTGACAGTTTTTAAAACTAATTTTTTCTATATATATAAAATGCTGGGACAATTTATCGACCAACTGGTAACATCTCAGGACCTTGAGACAAAAATCATGCCACACTAATAAATATCTGGTGAAATTCCAACAAATTGAATTTCTAAATCCAAGTAAAATAACCAGAAATACTACATACACTGTGAAAACAAAATTATTTCCAAAAAGATGGAACATATTTAAAATGCTGTCAGCATGGTATGCATGTGTCTATTTCAATATAACTTCACTTGCTTTGGTATTGTTATTTGACAAATTTAGCCGTTATATTTTTTGTTCCAATCCAACAGACAAGTAAAATATTCAGGTGTGGACTATTTTTTTTTTTTTTTTTCGCAATCCAGAGTTGATTGATTATGCCAATATGTATGACTAGGTATTATGTGAAGTATCTAAGGCAGGTTAGCATAGGGAATGGGAGAAGGCAGTGGGACTGAAAACAAAGCTGCAAACGTCACAGCTAAATCACAAGACACCATCCAGAAACCTCACCCCCTGCTGAGAAGTTAGCCAGTGAACAAAGACCTAACCACCTCCGCTGAAATCCTGCCAAAAGACTGGTCACTGGGTCCCATTCAAAAGTCCTTGGCTAAAAAAGCTCCAGATAGCTCTAAACAGGAAGGCTTCCCCACTGGTTCCCTAAAAGCTAAAGGGGTACAACCTGAGTGGCCTATAGAGCCAATTGGAAGAGAGAAAAGCAACAATTCAGGACAGCAAACAGCTAGTATCTTCCATGAACATAATGGGGGGACGGGAAGACAGCCTTAATAAAGCCTAACCCCAGTCCCCAGCGCATGACCCTCTCCCTTGAGCATGCCCGCACCCCAGTCTCAGGTGTGTGCTCTCGCTCTTTTGCTTTACAATAACCTCTTTACTTGCTTGCTTAAAATATGGCACATCACTGACTCTTTTCTTGCAATGTAGCCAAGAACCTGGAAGCCCATACCAACAACATATGTATATAGAATATTAAATAAGAAAAAGGAAGAAAGATATACCTTCCTCGTTTTGATAACAAGGCATCATAATTTAATCCAGCTTTCAGTTCTTCCCTTTGTGGTCAGTGCTCTTTCCATCTTCCAGCACTTTGGTTTTATTGAGTGTGTCATTTTTATCCTTTACTGTCCTGTGATGTCTACCTTTTGTCATCTGTTGGCAGTTAATCCTTTCTGTAGACCACTAAATGCCATAGGAGTTTCTGAAGTGCTTACAGGATGGAAGTTGCAGCTCATCTATGCTTTGTGGAGACATAAACATGTTGAAGGAACAGCACTGAAACCTGGAGGCTGATAAATATCCTTCTAAGTAAATAGGTGCTCTAAATCTTAGGTAACAACTCTTTCACTGGATCCTCCACTAGAAAAGAAATAAAATTCATTTGCCGGCTTCCTTTTTGAGTCCCAGTTTACTGTGATATAGATCCTCTTGATGTATGAAAACAAAAAATAAACAGGTTAAAAATATTTAGTCTGATTGAGCACCTCACCTAGGATTTGAATTATTGGGTCTGAGGTGAGGAGAAAAGAAAAAAGGAATAATCTAGAAAAAACTTGGTGGGGCACATGGTTCTGGACATCTCCTTCCTATCACTGAAGCTCAGGGACCATCTCTGAAGTCTGCATGGGAGGGCACAGCCAGCTTCTGCTTCTGAAATGGTTGATTATCTGTATTAAGTATTGCTGCCTTTTCTGCTGCCCATTTTCCCAGAAGATATCTGTACCAGGAATCTCAAATCCTATTTGTCAGGTTCCTGAATTTCTTCCTATGACTCTTTCCAGGAGGTGGCATTTAACCTTTTAAGTGAGAGATCACATGGACGATCAGTGTCAGGCAACTGTAGCTGGGTCTCAGGTCAGTCTTTATCAGGGTCACCATGCCGAGAACATTGTAAAAGATGCTGTCAGCCTTTGGAAAGATAGCCAAGAAGAAAAACAATACTGATTTGCAGCTATTAAGTGAGATAGTTTGTGATCTGCTTACAACAGTGTGGATGTTGTAATGGGCTGAATAGTGTTCCCACAAAATTCATATCCACCCAGAATCTCAGAATGCTACCTTATTTGGAATAAGGGCCTTTTCAGATATAATTAAGTTAAAGATCAAGATAAGGTCATATTGGATTCCAGTGGACCCTAAATCCAATGAAAGTGTCCTTTTACAAGACAGGAAGAGGAGAAACACAGGGAGAACATGATGTGAAGTTAGAGGCAGAGACTGGAGTAATGTGTCTACAAGGTAAGGAATGGCAGTCATCAGAAGCAAGGAGAGAGGTGTGGCATGGTTTCTTTCTCAAAGCCTCCAGAAGGAACCAATGCTACCAACACCTTGATTTTGACTTCTAGCCTTCCGAACTGTGAGAGAATACATTTCTGTTGTTTTAAGTCACCCAGTTTCTGGTAACTTGTTATGGCAGCCCTATGAATCTAATATAAATTTCTATCTTGATTGTATACATATTCTGTACTTGTCAGGCCATGGAAGAATACAGACAAGTTTTGTTCTAGAAGAGTGGGCTGAAAAAGTGTGTCTATAAATACTCTTGTGACCTTAAAGTAAACAGGCTTGCTTGTACAAAATATATCAATATAGTGAACACATATTAGTCTAATAATAGATGTAAATTGGATATTCTGCAAGCCTGTGATAGTCAATTATGGTTTCTAGTTGTTTGGTCAAGCAAGCATGCCCTGATAATCTTACTGTGAGGGTGTTTCATGGATGGATTTGCATCTATAGTCACTTGATTGCATCTATGGCTGATTGCAACAAAGGACAAATCAACAAAAGAGACTGCCCTCAGCAGTGTCTCCTTATTTAATAAGCTGGAGTCTTAAAAGTGAGAACTGAGGATTTCAGAAGTCAGGAAGAAGAATTTCTGCCTCTAGTTCAGCCAGTCAGCTCCTCCTGGGGAAATCAACCTCACCTTTATTTCAGTTTCCAGCTTGCACCCTGCCTTATGAGTTCAGACTTGCCAGCCCCCATGGATACTTGAGCTAATTCCTATAATAAATCTCCTAAACATCACAGAAAAACATCCTGTTGGTTCTGTTTCTCTGGAAAACCCTAATACACAGCCCATTCAGTTATCTGAAAATTCTGTCCTTTGAGCCCCATATTTGTGTAGCTGTGTTTATAATTTGTGACTTTGGCCTCCTCCTGTGGCCACAGCTGTTTGCCCCAATGATGGACACTTGGCTTCTTGGGCTAACTGAAATGTTTTTCACATTGGAATTGGGATTCAAAGCCACTGGTCAGTTTTTTATGGTTCCTTAAATGAAAGACATATCAAGTTGAGAGGACTCGGTTGACTGTGCACTAACAAGGTAGAGAAACTACAAAGAATAAAAGAAAGAGGCAGGCACACAAATAAAGATAGGAAAAAAGACTAAATATTCTTAGAGAGTAAGAGGCCAAGAGATTACTTGTCTTAGTTTCTAATTGAAATTGCTGAGGATCCTTCATAACCAATTCATTACCACTGCAAGGCAGTTTGAGGGTGTTGGTTAAGAGTGGGGTCTCTAGAGTTAGACTGCCATAAGCAAGTTATTTAACCTCTCAGTTTCCTCACTGTAGTTGGGACTAATAACATTACCTCCCTCAGAGTTGTTCCATGAATTAAATGTAAAAAGCACGTAGGATGAGTTAAGATAAATCAAATGAATTAACATAAAGCACTTAGAAGAGTACCTGGCATAATCACATGTATTCAGTAAGTGTGGGCTGCTATTATTATTACCCCTTCCCCAGAAGCTAATTTTTAAAATGCAGCATGCTTCTGCTGCATCTTATGCCTATAAATAAATAGCACACAAGTGCTTTTCCGTATTCGTTTATACTTTCAGCTTTGCAGTAGATCAACTCACAACAGTTGCAGCAAAGCTCTTTTTGACAAAATTTTAAGTCAATAAGCACTCTGAAATGCAAAGTAAGTAGTAAAGAGCTATTTAATTTCTGATTCTATTTATTGTAAATGTGTTAGGGAAATAGTTGTACCTGTTAGGAAATTAAATGAATGGATTTTGGCCTTTGGGTCAAATTCAGATTAAGAATTGTAGTGATTTGCATATCGAAGAAACAAGAAATTTTTTTTCCTCCTAAGTTAATCACGGAGATCCAAATAATGAGAAAATAGACATTTCTCTCTTGGAACAGAGAAAGCATTGGATCCAGCAATATGGTCCCTGAGGAACTACCAGAGACGGCAGAATGGCTAAGGAGCTTTGAGGCAGTGAGACAGGGTAATGTACTTAAGTAAAATGTCTTTTTTTATATATAACTATGGTACAATAATCACAATAAAACAATGAATAATTCCCTGTCATCAAATATTCTGTCTGTTCAAATTTCCCTGATCGTCTCAATGTTTAATTTTTTTTTTTTTTACTTTTTGGATATATAGAAAATTCTAGTTCTCAAAAACATCAACATAATTATTTATTTGCTTTATCACATGATAAACATAGACAGCATTTTGAGAATAAGAACACCATCATCAACAATCATATGATTATTGACATCAATTAAAGATATTTTTGCAGTTCTTTTTGTCCTTAGGGTATATCTCACTAGGAACGTACAATCAAATCACTGTGTTTTAAAGCCACTTGGAATACTTCTTGTCTGTGTGGTTATGCCACCACTTAACACATAGTACTGTTCATTGTTTCATTTTGGTTTTGATTTTAAGGGATTGATTTAAAAATTATTTTTTTAAAATTTTGTAGACTCTTCACAATTTTCCAAAGTTAGGTATTCAAAATAATGCATATTGGAAAAAGTTTAGCTTCCTTAAACTAACCTTGATAACCATTTTGAAAAATGTTATAGTGTATCCTTCCAGTTTTTTTTCTTATTATTATTTCTTATTCTTATATTATGTGCACTTTTCTCCATCTTGCTTTTTTCCACTTAGTATATCTTGGTGATCACTCAGCAGAGATAGAGAGATGTAGAGATGTTTACATTCCTTTTTAAAGTTTCAGAGGACTTGACTATGTCCTCTGGATAAACAGAGATAGAGAGACATTAAGATATTTTGCATTCCTTTTTTTAAAAACTATTTTTTATATATTTTTAAAGAAGATATTTAGATTTCATAAATATTACATAAAAATATAGGGGATTCCCATATGCCCTGCTACCTACTCCTCCCACATTTTCCCACATTAACAACATCCTTCGTTAGTGTGGTACATTTGTTACAATTGATGAAAACATTTTGGAGCATTGCCAGTAAGCATGGATTATAGTTTACATTGTAGTTTACACTCTCTTCCACACAATTTTGTAGGTTATGGCAAGATATGTAATGGCCTGTATCTGTCATTGTAATGTCATTCAGGACAATTCCCAAGTCCCAAAAATGCCCCCATATTTCACCTGTTTTTCCCTCTCCCTGCCCTGTGCCAGCTGGGCCCTGAATCTCAACGGAGTTGCATCACCTACTCTCCAGTTCTTTGGACTCACCAAGGACAACTAACAAGGAGGTGATGATGGACAATGACCATCCCAAGGAACCAAGAGAGTTTACAACTGCAAGCAAGAGAGTCCTATCCATCTACCCCGTGGGATCGAAGTCCCCTCTCAATTAGAGGTGGAGTGGGCATCACCATCCCAGAATCCACAGGATTGGGGAATGAACTATGGACTACAGTAGACTTACTGGTATTCTACTATAGCCTTATTGTGATTCTAGCAATGGAAGAAATTATATCATTGATGTGGAGGCAGTGGCCACTGGAAGCTACATTCCTTTTTACAGCTTTAGAAGACTTAACTGTGTGGATGTAGTTTCCTATTTATGGACAAGTTGGCAATTCTGTTTTATATACAGAAGCTCTTCTGGCTATTCTTTATTTGCCCCTTCAGATCCATTTAGGGCTAAAATTAGAGTGAGGCAAATGAATTGAGCCATGCAATACAAGGTTGGATCTTGCCCATATTTTAAAAGTTTATAGTTTATTACAGATTAATTTTTAAAACTATTCTATTAAATATTTAAAAAGTTGACAGCTGAGTTTTCAAGTGTCTGCTTAACCTGTTCATGGCTCTTCTTTACTCTTCCCCAGGGTGACTGCCTTCCACAGACGGCATCCTACAGGCTCTCTTGCTCTCTGACTTCTGATTGGAATAACTTGTGGGTGGCACTGGCAAGAGATTAGAATGTGGAGAGAGAAGGATGTCAGGGCACTTATCCCCTAGTTCCTCTCTGCTCGGCAGTGGTTTATAAGGGGCGGTTTTCCATTTCCTGAGCCTCTTGTTGGACATCCTCTCTCCCAAGATTACATTTTTGCCACGTTTTAGTATGAGCTCCTTCCTCTTTACCTTCAGGTCTAGGATGGTAAAGAGTTCCTGTTGTAGCTAGTCCCTAGGCTCTTACCATTCCTTGTTGGTTCTCTTAATCCTGCCCATATTTCTATAAGTAGTTTTGTTAATAAACTCTTTTTAATTATCCCTTTTAGATGAGAGTGTTAGCTATTTCCTGTGGGTATAGTCTAAGTGATACAGAAGTCAAATATGCTGTTCCATCTGGTAAGGAACACGTCACTGATAAGTTGGCATTGGAGCCTGGATCTCTTGGGTGCCATTAGTATTCATATTCTCTACATTCTATGTATCTGTTTCCCCTGTTAGCTGCTAAGCCTGATATTGCAAGGATATCATCTAGGTAAGGGGTTTTAAAATTGCAGTATGTGTAACCCCAAACTGGATATTTGGAAACAGTTTCCAAATCCCCTACTTCCATATGTATCCTGTCTTAAAATTGCTCTGCACTAGAAAATACCTGGATGGAGATGCAGATTCATCTTTCCCACTACTCCTTGCACAAATGTCCTTCTTCTAATGTACAATTGAAAGTCTACCTCTCATCTTTCCAGAATCTTACTCTGGCACATTGTACAAGGATGTAAAATCTTCCAGGATGGCAAATAAAGGGACTAGTATAAATATGTGTTGGCATTGGGAGATGAAATGACTAAAGACTGGTAACACATCTTTTTCCAAAGTAGGTGGCTTCTAATTCTTTTCTTTCAATATAATTACAGAAGGCCTAATCGAGTTGATAGTCAAAGATATTTAAAAGTTATTTTTGATGAAAGAGCACATCTGGTGTTTGTCATATAAATTTAGGAACAGTGCAAAGAATTCAATAGCATTGTTATAACAAAACTAATTCCACATCTAACTATAGGTTAAGATCTCAAGTTGAGCAATAGTAAATTCAGTAATCAGAGAATTCTTTCTACCCTGCAGCTCTTCCTTGGCCATTGCGTTTTCAAGAGTGGTCTATTCTTCTTTGCCAATTTGAGTTCATGTATTACAAAGCAATGGTGAGCAGGTTAACATAGGATATTTCTGTGACAGGCTGGGAACAACTTGTGATCAATAACACAACAAAACAAGTCTTCTGAAGAATTTTGTGGATCTAGCTAGTGAAGGTTCCAGAAGGGAAGAAGCCCAGCACTAGATATTCTAACAGTGAAAAAATGGACCAAGGCTGGCCTGTACTCCTGGAGCATATGACACATACATCAGCTGGATTTCCAAAACAACTGTGGCTCAAGCTACCAGTAAGTTTCCAGCTTCTACCAGTGTTCTTCTGATTTATGAAGAAGACTCTTCTTCTCATAGATGTACTGTACAGGACTGAGTTCCTGCAACAAGTAATAGGCATATTCTCTCTTTTATCTACAGGATGTCAAAGGCTCCAGGTATCATGATGTTTTCCTTTAAAATATGACAGAAACTCTGCTCTATTCATATATTTTTGTATGAATGAAATTTGATATCAAGTCATGATTTCATTGGATATATTTAACACAATGATTTAATAACTTTGTTTTAAAATGTCAATTTTTACAACACACTGAAAATTATGACATTTATAATGATAAATTTATGATAAAAATTTAGATATTGACTTTGAAATACATGATGGAGGTATATACAAATTTGTTTTAGTGAATTTGTGAACAAAAGTCTAAATACCAATAACCTGCATTATATTTAACATGGTCCTAATTCAAAAGGAAGGGGGTGGGTGAAAATTATGGGGCAGTATGAGAGAGGGAGCCAAGAGGAGAGTATTCTGATCTGGCTGAAATTTATTAAAATAAGGTGGAAAAATTAAGCAAACATGGCAAAGGAAATTCAGGTTTCTAAAATCATTTTTTAAGTTTGAAGTACATTTATAGAAGGAAAAGAATATAGGATTTTTATTCCATTTTCTTTAAGCCAGGAAGTGACCATTGACTCCTTGACACTGACTATTATGTCCATTGTGTGGTAGTTGGTGAGTGAGCAGTATTTGAATCTAACACATAATATTAAATTATTGTTTTATAACTTCCAAATGATTGTATTATAATATCCTGAGAGATGCTTTTTTATCTTTGATAGTGATGAATTAAAATAGAATCCATTAATTTATATTCTACTAAATTTAAAATTGGTGGACTAAGAGGCATGGCTGAACCTAAGTCCGTCTTTATACTTTATTTAAAAGCATATGAAAAGAATTCCCAGGAAGATGGCATCAGAGTAGGGCAGCATGGCTCAACTCTCTTACAAAAACAGTGGAGGAAGAACAAAAAGCTGTCTGAGGGAGCTTCTTTTGGTGTCTGCAGACCAGGAGAGTAATGGGTATTATCCAGGAGGAAGAGGGACAGAGACATGAAGAGGCCAAAGTGAAAACCACGAGTTACTAGTCCCCTTGGCCAAGAATGGCACCCATTCCCCACACTCAAGGAGAACTGCTTAAGTAAAACCCGTGGCTCACTGCAGCTATCTAAGAGGGAAACAGACATCTTCCTCCCTGGGAGGAGGGAGGGTACGGCAGGGAGTAGAGAGTGGTTTCTCTTTGGTGAGTGTGGCCCGCAGAGTCCATTTTGAATCTTGGCTCTGGTCAGAGCAGAATCACTGGACCAGAGGCTGAAAGAGACACCTCTGGGGAAAGGTTTGCCAAAGAGCACCATCTACTGGCAGAATGAGAAAGTGAAAGAAGTAAACAAACTTTTTGGTCTAGCTCATATTCAGGCACTCTTTGATCTGGTCTGTGCCCCATTAGTGGGTCTCTGGCTCTGTTTTGATAACTTTAGCTGGGCAATCTTAAAGAATAAGTTGAACCAAAAATCAAAGAAAAACCATGAAACAAAACCACTAGGCAAGAGAGAGACCAACATAATTAGAAGACTAGACATTGGCAAAAAATTATAAGCTATGCTAAGAAATAGGAAGATATGGCCCAGTTAAAGGATCAAATGAAAAATTCTGATGAGACACAGAATTAAAGACAAATAATCAATGATATTTACATAAATCTCCCAAATCAATTCAAGGCATTGAAGGAAAATATGGCTAAAGAGATAGGAGATATTAAGAAGACACTGGGTGAGCATAAAGAACAATTTGAAAGCCTTCAAAGAAAAGTAACAGAGCTTATGGGAATGAGAGACACAATGGATGAGATTAAAAATACATTAGAGGCATGTAATAGCAGATTTGAATTGGCTGAGGACAGAATAAATGAATTGTAGAACAAATCATCTGAACTTGACAAGACAGGAAAACAGAAAGAGAAAATAATGGAAAAAATGGAACAGGGTCTCATAGAATTGAACGACAATGCAAAACACACAAACATGCATTATAGATGTCCCAGAAGGAGAAGAGAACAGAAAAGGGTCAGAAAAGCCCCAGACCAGATGGTTTCACAGGTGAATTCTACCAATCATTTAAAGAAGATATAATACCAATCTTTTTCATCAAACTCTTCCAAAAAATTGAACAGGAGGGAACATTACCAAACTCATTCTATGAAGCACTGTTTGTTGAATAGACTACGCTGGCTGAGCTGGGTGGGTTTGATAGCCTTGTCAAAAATCACTTGGCCATAGATGTGAGGGTCTATTTCTGAATTCTCAATTCAGTTCCATTGGTTAATATGTCTATCTTAATGCCACTATCATGCTTTTTCTTTAAAACCACTGTAGCTAAGTAATATGATTTTAAGTTAGGACATGAGAGTCCTCCAACTTTGTTCTTTTTAAAGACATTTTTAGCTATTTGAGGCCCCTTACCCTTCCAAATAAATTCGATAATTGGCTTTTCCATTACTGCAAAAGAAAGGCTGTTGGAATATTTATTGGGATTGTGTTGAATCTGTAAATCAGATTAGGTAGAATCGACATCTTAATTATATTTAGTGTTCCAATCCATGAACGTGGAATTTTCTTTTATTTATTTAGTTATTCTCTGGTTTCTTTTAGCAATGTTTTGTAGTTTTTGGAATATAGGTCTCTTATGCCCTAGGTTAAGTTTATTCCTAAATATTTGATTCTTTTAGTCGCCATTGTAAATGGAATATTTTTTCTGACTTCCTCCTCTGATTGCTCATTAGTAGTGTATAGAAATGCTACTGAATTTTGCATATTAATTTTGTATCCTGCTATCCATCTATTGTTCTAGTAGCTTTTGTTGTGGATTTTTCAGGATTTTCTAGGTATAGGGAATAGCAATAGATCTACTTCTTCCTTTCCAATTTGGGTGCCCTTTTTTTTCTTTTTCTTGTCTAATTGTTCTAACTAGAACTTCTGTCACACTATTGAATAACAGTGGTGACAGTGGGCATCCTTGCCTTGTTCCTAATCTCAGTGGGAAAAGATCTTTCACTGTTGAGTACAATGTTAGCTGTGGGTTTTTTATATATGCACTTTACCACATTGAGAAAGTTCCTTCTATTCCTATCTTTTGGATTATTATTATTTTTTTAATAAAAAAAGGATACTGTATTTTGTTGAATGCCTTTTCTGCATCAATAGAGATGATCAAGTGATTTTCTTCTTTAATTTTTTAATGTGGTGTATTACACTAATTGATTTTCTTGTGTTGAACCATCCATGCATATCTGGTATAGAACCAACTGGATTGTCACGTATCATTCTTTTAATGTGTTTTTGGATTCAGTTTGCAAGTATTTGTTAAAAACAATTATTTTAAAAGATGCTTTAGATTATATAAATATTACATAAAAAATATAGGGGATTACCTTATACCCCCCCCTTACCCATCCCACACTTTCCCCCATTAACAACATCTTTCATTAGTATGTTACATTTGTTACAATTGATGAACACATATTGAAGCATTGTTATTAACCATGGTCTATAGTTTACATTATGCTTTACACTTTGCACAACAAAATTTTATAGGTCTTGACAAAATGTGTAATGACCTGCATCTGTCATTGCAATACCATGCAGAACAATTCCAATGTCCCAAAAATGCCCCATGTTACACCTATTCTTCCCATTTTCTTTACCTCAGAATCTCTAGTGATCACTGTCTTTATATCAATGTTAAAAGTTCTTCCATTATTAGAATAGTAATAAGTACACTATAGTCCATAGTTGCATTCCCCCCTTATGTTTGTTCATTCCTCAATCTTGGTGATTTTGGAATGGTGATACCCACTCTGCTTCCAATTGAGAAGAGGCTTAGATATCATGGGGCAGATGGCTGGAACTGTCTTGCTTGCAGTTGTAGATATTCTCCGTGTTTTGGGATGGGTGTTGTCTACCATCATCTTTTTTTAAGTTGTCCTGGGTGAGTCTGATGAATTGGAGAGTAGGTGATGGCTTTAACTCTGCTGAGATTCAGGGCAAAACTGGCGTATGAACAGCCAGAAGATTTAAGTCTCTTGGACATACATTTAATGGGTATAGTGTTAATTATAGGTTCAAATAAAAGGGCCAGAAAAACCATGTGTAGGAAAATTATATATGAGTCAAACTCTGATACATTGAAGAGATAGGTTATCATATATTCCAAGGTAAGGCCCACTGATGGAGTTCCTATTTCTTGGAGTTGACTGCCCGGCCTATAATGTCTAGATGTCTTTAGAGCCCTCAGGAGCATCCCTACTTGAGCCACTGTTTACTGTGGCAGTCAATGTGAGCCTGCTGAGATGTGCAGAAGCATAAACTCTGGAATGACCTTCTGACTCATTTGGAAATCCCTTAGCCATAAAAATTAATTTGCCTTTAATATTTCCCACTTTTGGTAGCTAATTAGAGCTTGGCACTAATCCCTCAGTGCCAGGGAGGCTCATCCCACACAGGGGTACTGTAGTAGGTTTATAGGGTTTGCAAATATTTTGTTGAGGATTTTTTCATCTTTATTCATTCGAGAAATTGGTCTGTAATTTTCTTTTTTTTAATAGTATCTTTGTTTGGTTATGGTATTAGAGTGATGATGGTTTTTCATTTTTGGAAAGTTTTTGATGAATGTCTCAATCTCATACCTTGTGATTAGTTTGTTGAGGTCTTATATTTCTTCCAGGGTCAGTGTAGGTTGTTTGTGTGTTTCTAGTAATTTGTCCACTTCATCTATGTTGTCTAGTTTGTTATATGGTCTCAGAAATATGAACAAAACTCAATGAGCAAACTCATGGAGTTAAACTATACAGTGTAGGTTATTAGGAGATACAATGTGTATTGAGAAGGGGAAGCTGATGCTGAATGTATATAGATTGTTTAATAAGGGGATTGTAAATGTGGGGAAATGGCTAGAATTGATGGTAATACATTATAGTGAGTATAATCAATACTTGTGATTTGTAACTGTGATTGTGACTGAAAGAGATAGTCTAGGGAGATTAATGTCAGTTGAAAGACAGCTAGAGGATAATCTAGGAACTGTATAACACAGTGATTTCAGTGGTGGATGATGACCGTGATTAATAGTACAAATACAAGGATGTTCCTCTATTATATAAGGTGTTACGAATATTGAAATACATGGGAAAAACACAACTAATTATAACATATAAACTATAGTTAACAGTAATATTGTATTATTTTTACAGCAATGGCAAAGAAGTTACTATATCAATGCTAAGGGTCAATAACAGGGGTGGTAAGTGGAGGTATGGGATTTTTTCTTTTGGAGTAATGGAAACATTCTGAAATGGACTGTGCTTATGACAGCACAACTCTGTGATGAAACTGAGAGCCACTTAGTGTACACTTTGGGTGAACCGTACAAGACAGGGACCATATAACACAGTGAACTCATGGTGAATTATGTACTGCAATTAATAGTACAATTATGAGAATGTTCTCTTAAAAATGATAAGTAAACAATATTAATCCATGGTGTTAAAAATAGGATGGTTTGTGGAAAAAAGACACCAAATATAAGCTATAGACTATAAATAACAGTAATATTATGACGTTGTTCTTTCATCATTTGTAACAAATATGTCACAACAATGTAAGTTGTTGGTGGTGGGGTGATGTATGGGAATCTTGTATGATGGTATGCATGAGTGGTTTTGTTAACTCACAACTTCTGAAATATAAAAAACATATGAATATTGTGTATGTACAGGGGAGAAGATTTAAATAATATAAAGAGAATAAAGTGTTTTTAACATTTATAAGCACATTTAAGATTAACATTTATACGTTAACTATGAATTGTTTTGATTGTGCATGTCTTGATGGCAATGCTCATTCAACTCTGTACTCTCAGCATCTAGATTTAGTCCATGATCAATAGAAGGTGCTCAATAAATATCTAATTGATCTGATTTAGTATAATTAGCAATTTTGTTTTCTGTTGTTTAAAAGCTAACTCTTTTCCACGTTTTAAGACATTTATTTACTCTGGTAACGTCATATTGCTAGGCATTTAACAGGCAAAGATAAATTATTTGCAAAGGCATAAGTATTCTTTTCTCTCCCAGGATTAAAGTAAACACAATGATATTAATACTTCTATTAATATCTATAACCACCAGCGAGCCTCCATGCTGTGACCTTGTAGTCATAAATCTAATGATAACAAGCAGGATCCTGGAGAGCCTTCAGGGTCTCTATGTGGCCCTTCTAATAGCTTGCAGTGGTAGTGATTTTCCTCTTCACCAGGCTCAGTTCTGCCCTCACAGAGAAACAAGGCAGAGAGTAAAAGTATTCCCCTATATCATTTTCTAACCATTTCAAATATTTGCTTTTCATATCCAGGTCTTTAATCCATCTTGAATTTATTTTTCTATGTGATGTGAGTTTGGGACTTATTTTTTTCCACATGAATAACTATTTCCCAGCACCTTCTATTGAATTGTTTGTGTTTTCTCCTTAATTTGTAAAATCATCTTCTGAAATCATAGGTCTATTTTTAGGCTATGTAGTAATTCTGTTAGTCTATTAGTCTTTGTGCTAATACCACACTATCCCAATTACTATAACTTTACAATAAGTTTGGTATCTAATAGGCCACTTTTCCTTCCACCCCCATATCATGTTTTTCAAAATTGTCTTGGTCATTCTTAGTCTTTTGCTCTTCCATATACATTTTAAGATCAGTTTCTTAAGTTCCCTGAGGACCCTATTGGTATTTGGATAGAAATTACATTGGATTTATAGATTAATTTGGGGACAATTAAGATGTTTAAGATATTACCCTTTCCATATAAGAACATTGACTATCTCCCATTTATTTCAGAATACCTTTCATTAATGCTTTATAAAATTCTGCATAAATATTTAAACATAATTGTTAGATTTATTCCTAAGGACATTACATTTTGTTGATCTTGTCAATAGATCTTTATTGCATTTTTCTAATTTATTTTTACTGCTGTATAAGAATGCAATTAATTTTTGTATATTGATCATAGATCCAGCAAAATTGCTAAAATCTCTTTTTTATTCTAGTTTGTGAGCAGAATCTCTATCAGGTCAGAGGAAACCAAGCTAGATAGTTCAACAGGGAGTTGGTAATATGGAAAACTAGTTACAAAGCTATTGAAAGAGTTTTGGAAGCAAACAGGGATGTGAGGCAACCCAGAAATTATGACAGGAAGAGGCCCCTACCACCCTTAGGGTTGGAGGAACAAAGTGATCAATTAAAGTTGTTAAATAAGATATCATCAAAGTTAGAATCTTTTGGTATTCAAAAATTCCAGTTAAAAAATGAAAAGACAAGATTCATGTTGAAGAAAATGTTTGCAATGGTTGTGTGGCAGTTTGAGATTATTTATGAATCCCCAAAAGAGAGATTAAGTTTGTAAACTAATTTATTCCTCTGGGTGTGATACCCTTTGAATGCATTAGATTCAGCTGGCATGTCTTGATTAAATTTACCTGTTAAGATTAGGTCTTTGATTCGACCATGTCAGTAGGGCGTGACTCAGGGTTGAGTCCCTATCCCCTTGTGGGCTAATATAAATGGGCACTCACTCAAGAAGACAAGAGGAAGAGAGAGAGCTCCATAGACATGGCAGAGGAGAGAACTTTAATCCTGAGGACCCAGTAAAAGAGATGAGCCATTCTCCTGATAGTCTGAAGCACTGAGAAAGCCCAGAAAGAAACAAGCCCTATGCCAGCCTGTAGGTGAGAGAAAGGAAGGCTGAATCCTCACAGAGATCACCCGTCATCTTTCTTAAACACATGGCAACAGACTGTGGTGAGAAAACAGCTTGAGTTGGACTCTTTAGGACCTTTTAACTGTAAGGTTTTACCCCAAATAAATACCCTTTATAAAAGCCAACAGATTTTCTGGTACTTGGCATAGGCACCCCTTTGGCTGACTAATACAACATGTATCTGACAAAGGATTTGTACCCAGAATGTATAAAGAACATTTACAACTTAAAAACGAAGGCAAATTACCCAATAAAAAGAGGAAAATAGACACTTTACAGAAGAAGATATAAGAATGGGCAATATACATATGAAAAGATGTTCAACATCATTAGTCATCAGAGGAATGAAAACTAAAATTACAATGGGATAACCCACTAGAATGGTTAAAATTAAAATTAAAATGTTGATTCTCAGTTTTCATCTGTTCCATGGCAAAGTATTCCTCACATGTTAATAAATTGGGCTTCATTTTCCCACCTTTTCTCTAATAGCATGTGTATGTATGTGCCACACCAGTTCTTTTTTATTTTTAAATTTTTTTCATTGTTATGTGAGTTAGGGATTTCTGGATCTGCTATTTGCAATAATTTCCTACAGTTGAGAAGGGGCAAGAATAGCAATCCAGGCGAGGAGATTTTAATTTTTATAATGCAGAAAATCTCTTTGTTGTTGTCACAAAATCAACTGGCTTCCTCCAAATTTAGTTTGTCTTCATGATTCTTTCTGAAACCCTATATCTTTTGTATATCCCTATTAGCAGACAAAGGATACAGTTTTGTCCACAAAATATATTGCTCACTTTTAGGAAGTGTACATTTCTGTGCGTGTGCTTTATACTTATTACCACTGGGATTTTTCTTCTGCACTTCTCTTTCTTTGTGAATCTTGGGTGATGACTGCTTTTGGCAGCTGAAGATAGCAGTATTGGTGCAGGAAAGCACAGCACTGTGGTGAGTGTTGTTGAGAGGAGCTGGATGTGCAGACAGGTTTTAGAAGTAGCAGATGTCAGAAATCAACAGTAAATATTCACTCCCAAAATATGGGGCCCCATTATCTGTGAGAACTGCTGGGATCAAAAGGACAGGTGCAATGGGAGAGTTGGAGACAGAAGCTTTAGGATGTGTTTAGTTGAGGAGACACATGGAGGTGGCAGATTCAAGAAAATAGCATTTATCAAAGAGAAATAGTTACTTTGGAAGTTAGGAGTAGGATCCCTTGGTCAAAGTGGCTCCTTTACCTGAGGTGGTGAAGGAGCCATAGAAGTTTGAAACTTCAGTTCCAAACAAAGGTAGGATTCTTTGTGAATAAAAAACTCAAAGAAAAGAGGAATAAAAAAGGAAAGAAAAAGAAAAAAACAGTACAAACTTCCCTGTAGACTAAGAATCCTCACCAGAAAAATATTGCTCCAAAACAGAGGAAAATTGCAACACAATATTCCAACATGAATGTAGGAGAAAAATTCATGATGTAATTGCAGCTAAGAAGGAAGAAAAAAAAAAAGTAAATATGAGAATCAAGCAAGACATGGCCAGTAAAAAAGGAGGTGATAACTAGTCAACAGGAGATGATAAGCAATAGAAAGATGTGAAATGATAACTAGCAAAATTTAGGAAAGAAATAGAAGAAAGAAACAGAATCATATCATAAGTAAAGACTAAATTATAAGGAGCAGAAGGGAAAATAGACACCATAGAAAGCACAGGAAGACACAGAATGTACAGATATGAGACAAGTTATGAAAGTGAAAGAGAAATAAAAAAATAGAGAAAGTGAAAATTATGAAAGACAGATAGGAGAGAATTAATGCATTATGAGTGCAGACTTTCTGTTTGGGATGGTAGGAATAGATAGTGATGAGGGTAGCACAACGTTGTAAGTGTGATTAATCCCACTAAATTTTATGCTAACAAGTGATTGAGATGGGAAAGCTCATATTGTATATATGTTTCCACAATTAAGAAAGGAGAGAGAAGGGAGCAGAGGTGATGCAAGTGATTAGGGGCCTCCCTCCAACATGAGAGGCCCCAGGTTTGGTTCCTGGTACTTCCTGAAAGGAAGACAAACAGACAAGGAGCTCAAAAAATGAGGGGGTGGGGAGAAATAAATAAATAAATAAAATAAATCTTAAGTAAAAAAGGAGAGAGAGATTAAAGAGCAACAACTAGGGTAATATATGATACTGCATGGGATCTAATAATGGAGGAGAAAATGCTCAAAAGGACATTATTTGGATATATGAAAATATTGGAGTATAGACTGTAAGCTTTATACCAATGTTAAATTTCTTGGAGTTTATTAATGTACTTAAGGTAGTTAAATCGGTGATTATCCTTGAACTTAGGAAATTTACATGGAAGTGTGAAGTGTTCAAGGAACATGATGTATACAACCTACTCTCAAATGTTTAGAAAATAGATAAATAAGATAGATAGCTAGATAGGATTATATGGCAAATATGGCAAAACTTTAAACAATGGTGGAACTGGGTATCTGGGAGGGTGATATGTTGTAATTCTTTATATGAAGTTTGTATTATTTTTGCAACTGGCCTGTATGTTTGAAATTATTTCAAAATAAAAAGTTTATAAAAGGTTCATGGTGTGCACACAAACACACAATAAAAACATAGTTATATGACAAAAACCAATGCTTGCATGTCTGACTTACTAATGAACATGTATCTCATTTACCAATTATAAAAATGAAAGATGGTATCAGAAAGTAAAACATAATCTGTATAAAAGAAACATACCTAAAAGAAAAGGGTAGAAATTTAAATGAAAATTAGAGGTTGTTGCAAGTTGGGGCTTCCATGCCAAAGAAAGCACTATATCTGATATACCAGACAAAGACTTTATGTTGAGATGGCAAAAGCTACAATTCACAGTGAAGATATAATAGTTATGGGTGTCTGTGTAGTCAACAATGAATATATGTCCCTCTGCTACCTCTAGGAAAGTTTTTTTTATGCCATCTTCTCTCATGGCCTCCCATAAAACACAGATGGCAGAGTCAGGATTTGGTAAATTCAGCCCAGAGATCTCAGGAAACTTTCACCAATTCCACACTAATGGAATTAACTCTACTTTTGCTCCAAAAGCAACCTCTTTAAATGCAATTATAGGGGAGTTCTGAGAAAATGGCACAGAGGTGGATAGGCAGAGTCTGACCCTCTCACAACAAAGGAGCAGAGAAAGGGTCAGAGACTTATCTGAAGGAGCTGCTTTGGATATATATAGAACAGGAAGGTGCTGTGAGTCATCTAGGAGGATACTGGAAAGATAAAGAAGCCAAAGGAAAACCAGGACATAGACAACAGTAAGGAAATACAATAAGAGGAATGAAGTGTCAAAGTGAAACCTAACCACATAAACAACAATAACAAAATAAAACCCTAGAGTTGAAAGAGAAGCTAATCAACTGAATAAACCCATCAAGATAAACAGATGCCTAGACACCAACAAAATATTACAAACAATACCAAGAAACAGAAAGACTGGGCCCAGTTCAATGAACAAACTGAAAAACAGGACGAGATGCAGAACATGGAACAACTTATCAGAGATATCCAAACAAATATCATGAATCAATTTAATGAAGTGAAAGAAGAGATTAAGAAGACACTGGGAGAACATATTCAGAAATTGTAAACATAATTAAAAGATAACAGATATGATGGTGATGAATGGCACAATGCAAGAAATAAAAAATACACGGGAAGCACATAACAGCAGATTTGAACAGGCAGAAGAAAGAATCATCAGCGTGGAAGACAGTACAGCTGAAATCAGACAGATAGTAGAAAAGATAGATAAAAAGATAGAAAAAATCCAGCAGGGACTTAGGGATTTGAATGACAACATTAAACACACAAACATAGGCATTATAATAAGCATCCCAGAGGGAAAAGAAAAGGGAAAAGGGACAGAAGGAGTGTTGGAGGAAATAATAGTTGAAAACTTCCCAACTGTTTGGAAGGACATGGATGTACATGTCCAGGAAGCACAGTGAACCCCAAACAGTATAAATCTCAACAGGCATATAATTGTCAAATTGTCCAGTGCTCAAGACAAAGAAGAATACTGAAAGTAGCAAGGGAAGCTCAATAAGATTAAGTGCTGATTTTTCATGTGAAATCATGAAGGCAAGAAGGCTGTGGTAAGACACAGTTAAAGTGCTAAAACAAAACAAAACAAAACAAAACAAAACAAAACAAAAACCCTTCCAACTAAGAATTCTCTACCAGCAAAGTTGACATTCAAAAATAAGGGAGATTTCAAAATATTCACAAATAAATGGAAATTAAGAGTTTGTCAACAAGAAAACTTCCTTTCAAGAAATAATAAAGGGAATTGTGCAGGTTGTAAGGAAAAAAAGAGAGAGAGAGTTGGAGGAGAGTGTAAGAACAACTAAGAAGAGAAAAAGAGAAATAAAAACAACATGCAGCATACATAAATTAAAGAAAATATGGCTAATGTAAGTAATTTCTTGCCAGTAATAACATTGAATGTTAATGGATTACACTATCCAATCAAGAGATACAGATTGCTAGAATGGATAAGGAAATATGACCCATCTATATACTGTCTACAAGAAACCCACCTAAGACCCAGGGATGCAAGGAGGATGAAAGTGAATGGCTGGAAAACAATTTTACATGCAAACAATAATCAAAAGAGGGTGGGACAAGCTATACTAATATTGGACAAAATAGACTTCAAATGCAAAACTAATGTAAGAGACAAAGAAGGACACTATATATTAATAAAAGGGATAATCTGTCAAGAAGAAAGAACAATCATAAACACTTATACACCTAACCAGGGCACCTCAAAATACATGAGGCAAACATTGGAAAAACTAAGTGGAGAAATAGATAACTCTACATATAGTGTGGGACTTTAATGCACCATCATCACCATTAGACAGAACACCTCGACAGAAGATCTATAAAGAAACAAAGACTTTGAATAATACATTAAAGGATCTGGACCTAATAGACATAAACAGAACATTACACCCAAATACAGCAGGATATACATTCTTCTTGAGTGCATATGGATTGTTCTCCAGGATAGACTACATGCTAGGCCACAGAACAACTCTCACAAGTTCAGAAAGATTGAAATTATACAAAGTAATTTCTCTGACCTCTATGGCAAGAAGCTAGAAATCAGTAAGGGGCAGAGAACTAGATTAGGCACAAAGATATGGAAGTTAAGCAACACACTCTTAGACAAACAGTAGGTAAAGGAGGATTCTCAAAAGAAATCGGTAACTACCTTGATCGAATATATCAAAACCTATGGGATGAGCAAAAGCTGTCCTGAGAGGAAAAATTCATAGCCATAAGTGCCTATATTAAAAAAGAAGAAAGAGCTAAAATCAATGACCTAATTGCACACTTGAAGGAATCAGAGAAAGAAAAACAAACTAACCCCAAAGGAAGTAGAAATAAGAAAATAACAAAGATTAGAGAAGAGAAAGCACTAGAAAAAAATAAACAAAACCAAATGCTGGTTCCTTGAGAAGATTAATAAACTTGAAAAACCCTTAGCTATATTAACAAAGAAAAAAAGAAAAAAGATGCAAATACATAAAATAAGAAATGAGGAAGGGGATATCACCAATGACCCCAGAGAAATAGAGTATCATAAGAGGATACTTTGAAAAATTGTATGCCAACAAGATAGATAATTTTGAGGAAATAGACAAATTCCTAGACACTCACAAGCAGCCTACATTGACAAAAGAACAAATGGATGAACTCAACAAACCAATCACAAGTAATGAGATTGAATTAGTCATCATAAACCTCCCAACTAAGAAGAGACCAGGACCAGATGGCTTTACAGGTGAATTCTACCAAACATTCAGGAAAGAAGTAATACCAATCCTGCTTAAACTCTTCCAAAATATAGAAGTGGAGGGAACATTACCCAGCTCATTCTATGATGCCAACATTACCCTAATACCAAAGCCACTCAAGGATGCCTCAAGAAAGGAAAACTATAGACCAATCTCTCTAATGAACCTAGATGCTAAAATCCTCAACAAAATACTTGCTAATCATATTCAACAACACATCCAACAACTTATACACTGTGACCAAAAAGGTTTCATCCCTGGCAGGCAAGGGAGGTTAAACATAAGAAAATCAATCAATGTAATACACCACATAAACAGATCAAAGAAAAAAATTACATGATCATCTGTACAGATGCAGAAAAAGCATTTGACAAAATACAGCCCCCTTTCCTGATTAAAACACTTCAAAAGAGAGGAATGGAAGGAAACTTCCTCAACATGATAAAGCATATATATGAAAAACCCACAGCCAACATCATATTCAATAGTGAAATACTAAAAGCTTTTCCTCTAAGATCTGGAACAAGACAAGGTTGCCCTCTGTCATCATTCTTATTTAACATTGTGTTAGAAGTACTTGCTCGAGTACTTAGGCAAGAAAATAATATAAAAGGCATCCAATTTGGAAAGGAAGAACTAAAAATTTCACTATTTGCAGATGACATGATCCTATACATAGAAAGCCTTGAGAAATCTACAACAAAGCTTCTAGAGCTTATAAATGAGTTCAGTAAAGTGGTGCATTATAAGATCAATGTGTGAAAATCAGAAACATTTCTGTACACCAATAATGGGCAAACTGAGGAGAAAATTTTTTTAAAATCCCATTTACAACAGCAACTCAAAGAATTAAATAGCTAGAAATAAATTTAACTAAAGATGTAAATTACTTGTATGCAGAAAACTACACAACACTGTTAAAGAAAATCAAAGGAGACCTAAATAAATGGAAGAATAGTCCCTGTTCCTGGATAGGAAGACTAAATATCATTAAGTTCTCTATCCTACTCAAACTGATTTACAGATTTAATGCAATCCCAATAAAAATTATGACAGCATTTTTTACTGAACTGGAAAAGCTAATTATGAAATTTACTTGGAAGTTCAAAGGGCTCTGAATAGCCAAAGACATATGGAAAAAGCAAAATGAAATTGGAGGAATCACATTACCTGACTTTAAAACATACTGCAAAGCTACAGTAGTCAAAACTGCATGGTATAGGCACAAAAATAGACATACTGACCAATGGAACTGAATTGAGAGCTCTAATATAGATCCCCACATACACAGTCCACTGATATTCTACAAGGCCACCAAGCCCAATCAACTGGGAGAGAATGGCCTCTTCAACAAATGGTTCTTGGAGAACTCGATATCCATATCCAAAAGAATGAGAGAGGAATACCACCTCACACCTTATACAAAAATTAACTCAAGATGGATTAAAGATCTAAATATAAGAGTCAAGACCAAAAAGATCTCGGAAGATAACGTAGGGAATTATGTACAGGAGCTTGTATTAGGCCATGGTTTCATGAACTTTACACAAAAACATGAGCAATGAAAGAAAAGATAGATACATGGGAACTCCTCAAAATTAAAAACTTTTGCAACTCAAAGAAGTTTGTCAATAAAGTGAAATGGCAGCCTACTTAATGTGAGAAAATATTTGTTGACCACATATCTGATAGGGGACTAATATCCAGCATATATAAAGAAATCCTAACTTTGAAAATAAAAAGCAAACAACCCATTTAAAAAATAGGCAAGTGCTTGAATAGACACTTCAATAAAGAAGAAATACAAGTGGCTAAAAAGCACGTGAAAAGATGCTCAACATCACTAGCTATTAGGGAAATGCAAATCAAAACTATAATGAGATATCATCTTACACCCATTAGACTGTTGGCTATTAAAAAAATCAGAGGGCTACAAGTGTTGGAGAGGATATTGAGGATAGGGAACCCTTATCCACTGCTGGTGGGAATGTAGAATGTTGCAGCCATTATGGAGGACAGTTTGGCAGTTCCTCAGAACTGCCATATGATCCAGCTATCTCACTGTCAGTGTATACCCAAAAGAATTGAAAGCAGGGACATGAACAGATATATGCACACCAATATTCATAGCAGCATTAACTATTGCTAAAAGTTGGAAACAACCCAAATGTCCATCAACCAACGACTGGATAAGCAAATTGAGGTGTATACCTACAATGGAATATTACTCAGTTGTCAGAAGGAATGCAGTATTAACACACAGGATCACATGGATGAATCTTGAAGACCTTATTTTGAGTGAAAAAAGCCAGTCAATGAAGGACAAATATTACATGACCTCACTGATATGAATTAAGCAAATTGAGCGGACTCACAGAGCTAGAGTCTGGAAGATAGGTATACAGGAGACAGAAAGGGAGAAAGTTGTGAGTCATTGCCCATATGTGCAAAATCTATAATAAGGTGGAAGGGTGTAGTTGTGCAGTGAATGGGCATAACAGTGTTGCAGTGATGCTATTGGGCTTGGTGGGTCTGTGAGGCGGGTAGTGTGGGTAGGGTTGGTGGGAGTGTCCATGGAACTGGGGGGAAGGTCGGGGGATGGGCCAGGTGAACTATGGGGATTTGTGTGTATGTAGTTGAAACTACGATGGTGGGAATATTCTTTTGGCAAATATGGCAGGGAAGGGTTACAGATTTAAAGTATTGGATGTGTGGGGGCATGTGGGACAGGGCACACCTGGGGCAGGCTTCTAATGAGTGTGTAGTGTTTATCTTGTCATAGTGTGTTGTATCAGTGGGTGGAGACTCATGTAATGAGCGGGAAGGTGTTGGAATCCCATCCTGGGTAGTCCTGCTATGATCTCAAATATAGTTGCGGGAGTCTCCTGAGAGCATAGGCTCTGCATAACAGGGAAGGATAGGCCAGTATGTCAAGCCCTTAAAATTGTTGCAAGTAACTATGAATCTTGTCCTTCAATGAGTTAATCTTGGTGGTTATCATGGGTCCCAAGGGGAGGGGGAGGGAGGAATAGAATAGATGGAACATGGGGCATTTTGGGGTGATGGAATTGTTCTACATGATTTTGCAATGATGGATACAGGCCATGTTAAACTTCATCAAAATCTATAAAAGTGTATGGTACAAAATGTAAACTCTAATGTAAATCATTGACCATGGTTAGTAGCAATGTCTCAATATTTATACATCAATTGTAACAAATGTACCACCCACATGTAATATGTTATTAATAGGGGAAAGGGGGAAAACAAGAAGATGTTAGGTATATGGGAATCACCTATATTTTGTACATGACTTTTCTGTAACCTAAAGCTTCTTTGAAGACAAAATGGAAAAAAAAAATAAGACACTAAGGGAAAATGGAAGAAAATGTCACTGTACATGCAAGACAACAGATCTTACAGTGATGAAAGACATAATGTCAAAAATTTTAAAAATTTTTATATATTTTTCCATTATTTCAAACTTAAAAAAAATTTGTATTTTACTCGCTGTAACAGTTGGCCAATTTGAAGTAATTATGAATTCCAAAACTATAATTGGATCATGCTTGTAAACTGATCTGTTAATCTGGGCATGATTAGTTAGGATTAGGGCGTTGAGCCCCACCCCTTGGTGGGTGGGGAATTGAATATAAAAGGCAAGGCAAAGGAAAGTTGAAGCAGTCTTTTGAGAAGCAGTTTTGATGTTGGAAAGAAGAGAAGAGAAGCAAGCTGTTCGCCTGATCATCTACAGCTGACCTTGTGGAGGAAACAGGAGCTAAGCCTGGAGAGAAATGCAGCCCCGGGAAGAGAGGAACCCTAGAAGCCTGAACCCTGGCAAACGCTGGCAACTGTCTTGCTCTAACACGTGGCAATGGACTGTGGTGAGAGAAGAAACTTAACGCTTTATGGCCTGGTATCTGTGGACTTCTACCCCAAATAAATACCCTTTATAAAGACCAACCCATTTTTGGTATTTCATATTAGCACCCCTTTGGCTGACTAATACACTCGCTATATTTAAAACTATCATTATTATATCATTTTCTTATTAATTGTATTCAGTTATTTTGTTGGCCTCAATTTTAAAGAAGTTTTGGATCACAGAAGGGCTACAACTATGGCAGGGGAGGATCATTGGTGCAGGGTGTCAGAGATGGGGGATGCATGGAAGGAGGTTCACCTGGGGCATACTTATAAGGCATATGAATGTGTTCAAATGTTCATGGGGCATTGTCCCAGTGGGTGGAATTTCACACAATAACCAAAAGAACCGTTTTTTTTAAAAATGATTGTTAGCATTGTTATAAATGTTATACAGATAGTAAAATATAGCAACTAAACATTGTCAGTGGTTTACAGTATAGTTTACAATTTAGATGGTACAGTTTAATCATTTTTGATGATATTTACTATGTCCTGTGTCCATTACTGTAAGGTAATGAAAAACCTTTCCCATGACCACTAAATACCCCATTTGATTGAATTCCCATCCTAGGGAGCTCTGCTACATTCTCTAATGGGACAGCAAGAACTCCCTGAGTACAGGGGCAGTGACTAGTGAAGGAGAATGGACATTAATGGGCTCTTAATAGTGATGACTGTGCGTATTAACCTTTATTTTTGAAATTGAAACTTAGCCTAGTGTTATACGGTGCCTAAGAGTTACCTCCTGAGAGCCTCCTTGTGCTCAAATGTGGCTTTTCTCTAAACCAAACTCAGTATATAAAAGCATTACCTTCCCGCCAGCATGGGACATGACTCCCAGGGATGAGCCTCCATGGCATCGAAGGATTACTACCAAGCACCAACTAGCAATGCAACTGGAAAAAGACCTTGACCAAAAGGGAGAAAAGGTAAAAACAAATGAGTTTATATGGCTAAGACACTTCAAAGTGAGTAGGGAGGTCATTCCAGAGGTTATGCTTATGCACATCTCAGCAGGATCTCACTGACTGCCAATTAAATATTGCCTCACATAGCAGGGCTCCTGAAGGCTCTGAAGACATCCAGAAACTATAGTCAGGGCAGACTGCCAGGAGTTTGGCACCCTGCCAATTGGCCCTACTTTAAAATTTATGCTCCCCAGTGTGACAGTTTGCTCAGTTGTTGTTTCCCTACACATGGCTCTTCTGCCCCTTCTAATTGAACCTATAGTACTAGAGTTGATAGATGTGTGTCCAAGAGACTTAAAATCTTTGGGCTGTCTATATACCAGTTGGGTCCTGAATCTCAACAGATTTACATCATCTACTCTCCAGTTCATTGGACTCACTGAGGACAACTAACAAGGAGATGATGATGGACAATGACCATCTCAAGGAACAGAGAGAGTTTGCAACTTCAAGCAAAATAGCCCCATCCATCTGCTCCATGGGATCTAAGCTCCCTCTCAATTAAAGGTGGAATGGGCATCACTATCCCAGAATCCTCAGGATTGGGGGATGGACTAGAGTAGATTTACTGTTATCCTACTATAGACTTATTGTGATTTTAACAATGGAAGAACTTTTATCCCTGATGTGGAGGCAGTGGCCATTGGAGGTTCTGAGGGGAGGGAGAGGGAAAAATAACTGTAATTTGGGGACATTTTTGGGACTTGGAATTGTCCTGAATGACATTGCAATGACAGATACAGACCATTATATATCTTGTAATAACTAACAAAAATGTGTAGGAGATGGTGTAAACTACAATGTAAACTATAATCCATGCTTGGTGGCAATGCTCCAAAAAGTGCTCATCAATTGTAACAAATGTATCACCCTAATGAGGGATGTTGTTAATGTGGGAAAATGTGAGAGCGGTAGGGAGTGGGGCATATGAGAATTCCCGATATTTTTTATGTAATATTTATGTAATCTAAGTATCTTTTTAAAAAAATTTAAAAAGTATATTAAAAACACTAAACACTGCAACTGACAGAGAAAAAATACATAAATAAATGTAATTATAGAGCAAAGTATATTTATTTGTGCTGACCTGAGTGAGGATTAGGATAGTACATATAAAGGAAAGCAGTCTTCAGTTAAATAGAGATGATCAAGCCTCTTAGTAGCAGTCTTCTGGACCTGTCTTAATGAGGATATTTGAGATGCAGCTTTTCAAACAGGCCTTCCTGCTGAACCAGCTCTTCTAATTCTTTCTGATAAACAAGATGGTATTCCAGATATTCTATGTTCTTTTCCTGTTTATCCAGGTACTCTCCTATAAAGTCAGAGAGCTACAGATATAGAACATGGACAGTCACACATTAAGTATATGTTATCAATGAGAGGCATTCCAAAATCTTGTTATTCAAATTGTAACCCATGGAGCAGTAGACCTGGGAGCTTATCAGAAATGCAGAACCTCAGTCCTCACCCTAACTTCCCAAATCTGAATCTTCACTTTAAGAAGAGACTAGGTAAATCATATGTATATTGCAGTTAAAAAAGTTCTAATCTAAGATATTTAAGACTTCCAAGTGAATACAAGTATCCACTTTCAATGTGTATGAGTATCAGGGTATCGCATCAAAAGCACAGATTAATTTAAGTAACAATCTATTACTGTAATGGTTTTGACCTTGTTCACAGAGGTTTTGAATAGACTCAAGTGTCCAGACTCACTTCCATTGATTTTGATTTTGAATTTTCTAGCATAAGGCTCAGGAATAATTACCTCTTTAGAGCTCTTCAGTGAGTTCAATATGTGTCGAGGTTTGATAACGTTTGTACTTGGGCATTTTCTTCATTTTAACTTCTTAAGAACATAGGGGATTGGTGAGAAAGAAGTTACCACCCTGAGGTAGAGTGTTTACCAATAGCCAGAAAGACTACAGAGAAGTCTTTAGGATACTATGTCACCATAAACATCTACCTTTGCAGGTCAGTGGTTCACAAAGTGTCATCTCTGGCCAGCAGCTTTAGCATCACCTGGGAACTTATTAGAAATGCAAATTATCAGACCCAACCCTGAACCTCGTAAATCATAAGGTCTGGAAGTAGGGCCCAGCAGTTTGTTTTAACGAGCTTGCTACATGATTCTGGTAGCCTCAAAAGTTTAGTCATTACTGATCTAGGAGTTTTACAAGCCAGGAACAGAACAGTTATTTCACTTAATTGTCCAGAGAAATCATGGAAAAACTTCTCCGTCTTGTACTGAGTTGCACACTTTCTTACCAACGCCCCTGGCCCCAGCCCACTCCTAGAAATACATTCTCATACTTCCTTTGGGGCAAAATAAACACATGTTGGACAAATTACTGCCTACAGTGTATTTCCCAGAAGCAAGTCATAGTCCAAAAGTGAAAGACAACACTACTTGTCAGACCCAGTTACCTACTTGACATCAATTTCACTTTTCTCAGAAGGCAATATCTTCAGTTTATACACGGCCTTGCTTAACATGTTCTCCAACTGCAGAGCAGACTTTAGGGCTTGTATGCCATTTCCCAGTTATCTATATCTGGCCTCTGTTGGAGAAGAAAAGGGGACTCCGTGTACTACATTAGGCACAGCTTTGAAACTGTGTCATAACTTGGTACCATCAGCATCTAGCTTCTAGCACACCAGGATATAATGGGTAATCAATAGAACTATGAGTGGATAATAAGTGAATGGTCAAACATTTTAAATGGCAAATACAAAAAATGGAAGATAAATACAAGAATGGAATGAAAATGTAAAAGAAATATCAAGAAACTTAAACTTTCATACATGTTGGGTTTATGAAAAATTGTGAAAGCTAAGACTACAAAAAGAGTTTTGGGGGAGAGGTTTTTGATCAAGAACAATGTAGGTGACCTTACTGATATGAATTAAGCAAATCAAACAGAGTCAGAGAGCTATTCTCTGGAAGATAGGTTTACAGGAAATAAAAAAGGAGGAGAAGGTTGTGAGCCAATGCCCATATGGATGTAATCTATGATAAGGTGAAAGTGTGTAGTTGGGCATTGAAGGGATATGACAAGAGGGTAGTGATACTATTGGGTTGGGCAGTGCAAGTTTGACAGGTGGGTAGATTGGGGAGGGTGGATTGGACAGTCCATGGAACTGAGGGGAGGGTTGGGGGAAGGACCAGGTGAACACTGGGGATTGGCAAGTATGTGGTTGAAAGTACAACGTTGGGAATGCTTTTATGGCAATATGACAAGGAAGGGTAACTGGTTTAGGGTCTTGGATGGAGCGGGGCATTTGGGACAGAGCACACCTGGAGCAGGCTTCTAGGGAGTGTGCAAGTGATCATTTTGTCATAATGTGTTGTATCAGTGGATGGAGACCCACATAATGAGCGGGAAATAGTTGGACTCCCTTCCTCCTAAGAGTATGGGTGGTTTTTAATACAGGACACACTGGTTTGTCCTGTCCCAGGATCAGTTCCTGGTGCCACCTAAAGAGAAGACAAGCAGACACAGAAGAACACACAGAGAGCAGACAGCGAGCGCAAAAACAGTGGGGGGAGAAATAAAAAAAAAAAAAAAAAACCCTCAGTTTTGTTGCAAGTAACTATGAATCTTGTCATCCATGGAGTGAAGCCAGAGGGTCACCATGGGCCTGGAGGGGTGGGGGAGGAGGGAATAGAATAGATGGAACAAGGGGTATTTAGTGGGCAATGGAAGTGTTCTACATGCTCTGGCAATGATGGACACAGGCCATGTTAAATATCATGAAAATTTATAAAAGTGTATGGTCTAAAATGTAAACCATAGACCATGGTTAGTAGTTATGTTTCACTATTTGTATATCAGTTGTAACAAAGGTACCATCCACATATAAAAAGGTATTAATATGGGAAGGGGGAAAAGGGGGACGATGTTGGTTATATGGGAGTCCCCTGTATTCTGTATGCGACTTTGCTGTGACCTAAAGTTTCTTTGAATACAAAATGAAAAAAAAAAAGCAAGACACTTGGGTGTCAGTGATGGGGGATCCATGGGAGGAAGTTCACCTGGGCATACATATAAAGTATATAAATGTGTTCAAATGTTCACGGGGCATTGTCACAGTGGGTGGAGAATCACATAATAACTGAGAGAATATTGTATTCCCATCCTGGAGAGCTCTGCCACATTCTCAAAAGGAGCAGCAACAGTCCCCTAAGTACAAGGACAATCAATCAATGGTCCATTGATGGGCTTTTGATATAGATGACTATACTTGTGAGCCTTTGTTTTTGAAATTGACACTTAGTCTGATGTTGTAGGGTGCCTAAAAGTTGACTCCTGAGAGCCTCCTTGTTGCTCAAATGTGACCTCTCTCTAAGCCAAACTCAGCATATAAATGCATTACCTTCCTCCCAGTGTGGGACATGACTCCCAGGGAAGAGCCTCCCTGGCATCGAGGGTTTACTACCAAGCACCAACTAGCAATGCAACTGGAAAAAGACCTCAAAAGGGGAAAAGGTAAAAACAAATGAGTTTATATGGCTAAGAGACTTCAAAGTGAGTCAGGAGGTCACCCCAGAGGTAATGCTTATGCACATCTCAGCAGGATCTCAGAGACTGCCAAAGTAGGTACTACCCCCAAATAGTGTGGTTCCTGAGGGCTCTGGAGATACCCAGTTCCTATGGTCAGGGCCGATAGCTCCAGAGTTTGGTGCCTTGCCAGTGGGCCCTAATTTGGAGTTTGTGTTTCTGAGAGTGAAAGAGTTGTACTCAGTTATGTCTTCCCTATACATGGCTCATCTGTCCCTTCTATTTAAACCTATACTCGGTGCTGGAGTTTGTATGTGTACGTCCAAGAGACTGGAATCTTTGGTAATCTGTGTACTAGCTGAGTCGTGAGCCTCAGTGGAGTTGCAACACCTGCTCTCCAGTTCATTGGACTCACCCAGGACAACTAACAAGGTGCTGAGGATTGACAACCACCATACCAAGGAACTGAGAGAGCCTAAAACTGCAAGCAAGAAAGTCTCATCCATTAGCTGTATGGGATTGAAGCCTTCTTTCAATTAGAGCTGGAGTGGACCATCAACATCCCAGAATTCTCAGGATTGGGGAATGAAATATGGACTAGAGTGGACTTACTTGTATTCTACTATAGACTTATTGTGATTCTACCAATGGAAGAAATTACAACACTGATGTGGAGGCAGTGGCCACTGGAGGCTCTGGGGCAGGGAGAGGGAAAAACAGGTGTAGTATGGGGGCTTTTTTGGGACTTGGGAATAGTCCTGAATGACATTGCAATGACTGATATAGGCCATTTTATATCTTCCCATAACCTGCAGAATTGTGTGGGAGAGAGTGTAAAGTACAATGTGAACTATGGTCCATGCTCAGTGGCAATGCCTCAGGATGCGTTTATCATTGCAATGAATGTGCCACACTAATGAAGGATGTTGTTTATGTAGGAAGGTGTGGGAGGTGTGGAGAGTGGGGCATATGGGAATCCCTATATTTTTTGTGTAACATTTATGTAATCTAAATACATTAAAAAAATATATATATATATATATAAAAGAACAATGTAGGGAGAGAAATACACATTAATGGGACAAAGAGTGCAATGTTAACCAAGGACAGAAAAAAAGCAGAACAACTAAATTTGTATATCAGAAAGAAACACGTGAAAACAGATAAAAAATGAAATATCAATAGAGAAATGAAGTCCTAGTTGAGGAGTAGAGAACAAAAGAGTACCTAGATGATTTAAATGTCTAGTTGAACGTCATTCTTCGGTCAAAATAATGACTTATAAGTGACTTAAGCATTGTTGAAACTGCTTAAAGAATATTGAAGAGAAATGGCAAAATACAATTAAACAATTTTAATGCAGAAATTTGCACTGGATGTTAATATAGTTAGGCCAATTGGCGTCTGAAAATCAAAGAGCATTATTTATTGTATTGTAGCATCTTAGCCCAAGTCTCTGATGCCACCTTCCAGGGCAGTATACTCAATCATGCCCTCTTTTCCTTTTTTATTTTTTAAGTCAATGATTTGGATGAAGTGAGTTTGATACTCTAACTCTTTAATCAAATTTATAAATGTAACAAATCTGAAAGATATAATTAGGATGCTGATTGACAGAGCCAAGGGTCAACAGAATAGATTAAGTTAGCTGAAACTAATATGATGAAATGTAACTAAAAATTAAGATAAAATCAATAGCTCATAAAAAGAAAGAGGAAGATATTATTAAATAGTAGTTCATGTGAAAAAGACCTGCATTTTTAATTGATTGGGTGGTCAGTATAACCAAAGAGATGACAGAAAAAGAAATGTAATTTAGTTTTCAATAAGCAAAAATCAAGAGAGATAATAGTACTGTTGTGACTATGCAATGACTGCTGACTCATGCTTTCTTGGCCCACCCATCACGCAGCACCTATCAGAATTAGGTGATCAGTGCTACATGGTGATAAAAATAAAGAAAGACTGTATAAGATTTTTATCTAATGTTTTTAATCACATTTGCATTTAATTCTGATGCCATATATTTGAGATGTGGATGGACTGGACCATAAATGGATGAAGGAGAGATTTATTTATCTTAGTATTTGTGTTAAATTGTAAAGTTGGATTTAGAAATGCTTAAATATTGAAGAAGTTGGTACATAAAAATCCCTCTTAACAACCTTACAAGACAGATAATATTTCTTTTTTTTGAGGGTAAAAATTAAATCTATGAGAAGATGTCACCCATCTACAGTCACACAGCTAGTGAGTGGCAGAGTCAGGATATGAATTCATCTTGGTTTGACTCAAAAATTCCTCCATCTTTTTAATGTGCCAATCATCCCATTGTATTCAAATAAATTCTTTATCTGGTTTACTAATGTAAGAGTATGAAAAGTCCTACAAGGATACAAACATTTGAGGCATATTTTAGTTATACAAATGGGTTCTTTTATATTGAAAAAATGAAATTATAGTAAACAAAATATTAAATTTGATAAACAGCAAATAATGCTGTATATAATATTAGGTACTTGAAACGTGTTCTTTAGTCATCCATGTATGCTGTTTATTTCCTAAATTGTTCTTCACAGGCTGAAACTTTATTACATGTAATTCCCTAAGAGTATGTGTAATTACAGTTTTCATAATGAATACAGTTTTGTGGCTGAATTCAAGATCATTAAATAACTTAATGTATTCCGAGGAAAATATAAATCACACTTTTAATAGGCATGAGGAAATAATAATAAGCATGCATTGTGACTTCCTATGATAATGGATAGGAAATGAAATGCACAGGGAATACATTAGTATTTTAAACTGCATAGTTTCCCTGGAGACATATCCACAAGTGCCAAAACTTGTATCTAAAGTCACCGTAATAGCCACTTCCATAGCTTCACTTGACAAATGTTAATTTTTTGTCCATTAAATGCATGTTTCAATTAAAAAATATGAAAAATACATTTGTATATCCCCCTCACCCACCAAAAGGAACTTGACAATCTTCCCACAAAAGGGAAATTGTGATTCTCTCAGAACAGAATTTAGAGTCTTTAACATATGAAACTGTATGGGCAATCATTTCACTTAAAAGGAGAGCAGACCATTTCATGCACTTTTCCACATCTATTTCAAACACACACACACACACACCATCACCATCACCACCATCACCACCAAAAGCAGGAGCAACAAAATATCGTCTAAACTATTATCTCTAGTTGGAAAATGAATTTCTTGGTGAGCATCCCTGAACTACTGGAGCTCCTGGACTGCTGGAAAAACAAATATTCTCAGTATTTAGTGTGAAGGCCCATCTGTCTTCTTCTTAGAGGAACATGTGCTTGCTTTTGATATCAGTTTAATATGTCCCAGTGGCTGGAAACAACTGCTGAGCTGACAGCACCAACATGTCTTTCAGCTGAGATAGGGTCACACAGGTACTAGGCTTGGGTGTTGGAGAAGGGTAGGTTTCTGTAGTGTGTGAAAATCATTGGCAAGGGCTAAAATGGTGGCTGAGAAGAGAAGACTATGATATTGAACAAACCTGGTGGGAAAGAGAATTATTTTAAACATACTTAGAATGTTTCTCATGTTCTCCTTTCCTCTAAGAAATCTAGATCAATGGATGAAATCTTGTAATTATTTTTCATTTTCCTAGAATTTAATTTTCTTCTCTCTTACAGTCTGAATCTACACTGGAGGTTTTAAGTGAGCAAGTGATATTATTGGTTGTACAGTGCCATGGTTAAGAATGCAGTCTTTATCAAAGACAGTCTGGGTTTGAATCCTGTCTTTTCCATTTTATTCAATTAAGGACACTTTTCTAGGCATTATGGATGTAGCAGTAAATAAAAGAGACAAAAATTCTTGTCATAACAAACCAGACTTAATAGCTTTAGGACAATAGCATTCTGTAACTCAGTCTCCTCCTCAGTGGGGGTTTTAAGGCATGCTTTGAGGGTTAACTGAGTTGATTCACAAAACACAAAAGAACAGTTTATATGTATGTTACTAGAATAAAAAACATTTTTAAAAAATGTAGCACTGTACAACACAAAAAGTAAACCCTATTGTAAATGATGGACTATAGTTAATAGTAGAATTATAAAATTTTTCTTTCATGAATTGTAATAAATGTGCCATACTAATGCAAGGTGTTAATAATAAGGTGGTATATGGGAACACTGCATTTTATGCATGATTTTTTCATAAACCTACAACATCTCTCTTTAAAAAGAAAAAAAGAAACAGAGCCTAGCACATAGGAATATTTAATAAATAAAGGTTAACTATTATTCTTAAGGCCATGTTCTTTCCCCCCACCCCTTTTTTGTCAATTGTTAACCAGTACCCCAGAAGCCCTTGCATCAGAATCCTTTCTCAGGCTCTATTTCCAGGGAAATCCAAATGCAGACATAGCCCTTTGTTGATGATAAATACTCCACATATGTTCTCCCACTATGTGGATTGCATTTCACTAGTTTAGTGGGATCTTTTGATAAAAAGAAGTTCATTTAATGTAGGCTAATTTCTCATTCTTTATATTAAGTGGTTTTTATGTCCTGGTTATGAAATCCTTCATTATACCAATGTTTGAAGATATTTTTCTGTATCTCCTTCTGAAAGTCTTATATTTTACTCTTACATTTGGGGTCAGAGTCTATCGATATGTATGTGTGGTGAAAAGTAGAGAAAACTGTCTTATTTTCTACATAGGATTGTCTAGTTGGTTGGTAGGCAGAATAATGACCCCACAAAGGTGTCTATACCCTAATCCTCAGAACTCGTAAATACGTTTTCTTACATGCGCAAAAGTTAAACTGAGGCAATTAAAATTTTTATTAAAGTTTTTCTGGGCAACAACGATTTGCAAACTGGGCTGTGCTAAACCGAAAGTGGTAAGGAGCTCCACTGTGGGAGTGGCAAGAGTAAGTTTATATAAGGCAAAGGTGGAAGAAAGTGAAGATATGTTCTTATTGGATACCTAAGCTGAGTTGTCTTTTTTGGTTTGTTTTCTAGTGGAAAGCCCCCTTTTAAATCATCTATTTTGGATTGACTGGTATTAAAATTTTATTGCTTAGTAAAGCAGGCATTTACAGAATGGCAGCCTCTCCAAAGTTTCAATCTTGCTACTTGGGTTTGTTGATCACAGACTAGCCAAGGGCAGTCACCAAATTCTAATAGCCTCCTGAATTTTATTTTAGCAATTTGCCCCCTTTTGGTTATCCTCTCAGCTCTGAGAGATTGACCAAAGTTGGGTTTAGCGCCACTCTGTCACCACCATTTTATCGATATTTGGTCTCATTGTAGAAGCTGCAGGTAATGATGTCGGCTTCATCAGTCTTATCTCCCTTTTGCCTTTATTGTTGTTTCTGTTGTTCAAGTTATATCCTTACCATCTGATGGATAAGTAGCAGCAAAAAAACATTTAAAACTCTCAAAAGAATACAGAGAAACAGGGAGACCATCCTGATGACTACAAAGAGAATAATACCAAGAAGCTGAAGGGAATCCCTCTGGACTCCCCAATGTCCCCAACTTCCCAACTAATTGTTGCTGAACAGATAAAAAGAAGGAGTTGGAAACAGGGAACTTTTGTATCCAAGTGGCTTGTTCAGTAATTTTGTGCAATTGAGTTTTTACAGTATCAGAAATGTTTATCGAGATACAAGTCATTTTAGCTCTGGCACAGACTTCCCCCTATTCAGCCAGTAAATATTCCAAGGATATCGTGTTGTCCCACACTACTTGAGCAAGGTAGTCAAGAAAATTTTGTTGAGTAGCTATGGCTTTAACGGTTGCATCAGCAGGTTCTCTTAGACTTGTGGATAAATTTATAATTATGGCTTTTTTAATATTAAATTTTAGCCAAGGGAGAAAAGACTGGTCAAGGGGAGGAAATCCTAACTTATGGATGCTCTCAGACAAATATCATTTTACTCAATTAGGTAAACTTAAAGGAGTGATTCAGTGCTCAGTTTTTTATTTATTAAATATGGATAAAGGAGCAGTGAGGAGACCAAGTGTACATTGTCCATCCATTTGCCAACACTAAAGCAATTTAGTGCCCAAGCAAATGGGGCAGTTGTTTTCATAATGCCTTTGCAAGTGAAAACATAGCCTGGTGGAGCACATATAATTCTAGCCAAAGTGGTTGTGTTTATAGATTCATTGCTGGGAATACTATCTCTTGTCTTTAATAACCATGAGTCTGTGGCATTAGGAATAAAAACAAAGAGTTGACCAAAGTGTATTCTCCTTTTAAATTTTTACACAATTGGGGTTTTGGGCCTGTGATTAAACATGCATTGTTAAGAAAATTTGTATTTCAAGGAGATATGTGAACTATTACAGAAAGTTCTCCTAGTTTTGTTAAGACATTTTTATAATTTTTAAAGACCAGTTATATTTAAAGTAAGGTTACAAATCCAAGGGAGGTCAAAACATGGTAAAAGGAACTTTACATCTAGTATTTGTACTCTATATGCAATAATTGGTGCAGTACAATTAAAAGAAACTCAAGTGTTTGGAACAAGGGATAAAATTGTAATTGGATGGACTTAGGGTTGTTATGACAGATATAACATTCAGATAGATTTTCTGCTGTGGTTATTGCTCATTAAACTTTAATAACTGCATTATCTTTCCAAGAATAGGTAGGAATAGGAGAAAAGGGAAGAAGGAGAGTATTGTAAGAGGAATGGCAATCCTGGTGATACGAAGGCTGCTTGATCCATGATCTTGGGAAAGCTATCTACTTCATGGTTTCATCTGTCTCTTGAAGTTTGGCTGCGGTTTGAGCTGTCAGTAGTAGTTGATAGAGTCTTTTTCAGTGGGCTCAAGGGCAGTCTTTCATTGGTGTCATTTCCAGAAGACCTAGTCTCCAGGCTTTAAGGTATGTGAGAAGTTCTCATCAAGTGGTGGGTCCTGGGATCCTTTTTACTCTTGATGGAAATATTCTTTGGCATATTGCATTAGAGCTTTATCATATTTAGACATATCAGAATTTATCAGAGCAGGTGATGTATGAAGCTCTATCATCAAGGATATTGGTCTCCCAGTTACTATTTCATAAGGAGTGAGCTTGTTTCCCAATAGGAATAGATTATGTAGCCATTAAAGCTAAAGGAAGAACTTTAAGCCAGAGCAATCTTATAGAGTCTGTCAACTTTGGCAATTTTAGTTTTAATTACCATTTCCAGATAATTTGGCAAGGGCAATGGTAGTGCTAGACTGTCTAGAGGACTTTATTAAATTTGTTTAATTATTTGGTCCATAAACTGAGTCCCTTGACCACTTGATATTTCATGACGGATACCCTACAACAGGAAAACACTTTTTATACAGTCTCTTTGCCACTGTGATCACATCTGCCTTCCTGCAAGGAAAAGTGTTCATCCATTCTGAAACAGGCATACTATAAGAAGTACATATAGTAACCCATAGAAGGGGCAGTTAATGAAATCCATCTGTTGATGTTCAAATGAGTGAGCAGATGGTGGAAACATGCCATCTGAGACCTTGGTAATTTTTCCCAGATTGTGAGTTTGGTAGACCAGTCATTCATTATAAATTATTCTGGCCACTTAGAATAATCCCCCACCAATATTTTGCCATGACCTCTTTCATTTTTTGTATTCCATGATGGGTAATTTCATGGAATGCTCTTATTATAGAATCTTTTAGGAACTCTGGACAGAACTAGAGGACTATCTGGACCCTCCCAGAGTCCATTCCTAGAATTTATTTTACCACCCTGCAGATGCCACTTGTCTTTTTCAAATTTAGATGCCTTAGTTGACTGTTAGCTAAATCATTTGGTGAGGTCTCATGCGGGACTTTTGTCAAGGTACAAATTTGGTGCCTTTACTCTTTGTTGAGATACTAGTTGTGCATAATGACCAGTCAATGCCTTTACTTTATATTTTGGCTCAGTTTTGCAAGTGTGAGTCTCCATTTTTATCATGGCTATTTTTTTCAGGTAACAATAATGCTTCCAACAATTTAGGTACTAGTTTACTAATTTTTATTGGGGCTCCTAATGAGGTCAGGAATACCAGTTGTTTCTGTAACGTACTAAAATCATGAACTATTCCAAATGCACATCTATCAGTATGAAAATTAACAGTTTTTTTTTAAACTAAATGGCAGGTTTTATTTAAAACTTTTCACTCAGCTTTCTGGACTAAGGTGAGCTCAGAAGATGGTTAAACGTCAGTTACTTTTACTGCAGTGGTTACTACCTAACCTGTCTGATATTTCCCTATTCTTGTTTTAAGATAAGACCCATCTACAAATAATATCAAGTTGGGGTTAACTAAGGTATTTTTAAAGATGTAGGGATGATAAATGAGAAACCACAATCTCACAATCAGGCATCAATCTTTTTCAGGCAGGGCCACAGAGTTGTAGGGTGCGGTGGCTTGAAGTTGCACATACCTCAGAAAAACATGTTCTTAAACTTAAACCATTCCTGTGGGTGTGAACCCACTGTAAATAGGACTTTTCAATAAGTTTTTTTCAGTTAAGGTGTGTCCTACCTCAATCAGAATGACTTTTAATCCTATTTCTGGAGTCCTTTATGAGTGGAATGAAATTCAGACACAGAGAAAAAGCCACAGAAGAAGCAGCCAGAAGCTGAACAACAGAACCCATAAGAGAAAGGAGAGACCAGGAGATGCCACAATCTGCTTTGCCATGTTGTAAAGTACGGACCAAGAATCACTAGCAGCCAGCCCCAGAATGCCACAGTTTGAGGAAGAAAGCATTACCTTGATGATACCTTGATTTGGACTCTCTTTTACCCTCAAAACCGTGAGTTGATAAATTCCCATTGTGTAAGCCAACCCATTACATTGATATTTGCTTGAGCAGCCCAGGAAACTAAAACACAGGGTTTAAAGCATTACAGTGGTGGATTTGGATATTGAAGGGAAGAACAGTAGGATTTCATAAGAAATCAGTCTGCCAGCTGACATATGTTGAGATTTTGTCCTTTTTGTTGTTATTGTAGATGTTGTCATTGTTTTTTAGATTATAAGCTGGTGAAAGCATGTGGTGCATTTAACTTCAAAGTCTGTCCTTGGACTAAATTAGCCTTCTCTTAGCTGTGGCTGCAGCCGTAAGACAGATGGGATGGGAATGCTACAGCCACTGCATCCAATAGAAAACTGTATTATGCTGTGGGTCTCTGTTGACCCCCATGTCTTTGAGTGAGGATTCCTAAAGCTTGATTTTTATTTTTATGCACAAACAATGAAAGAAGTAAATTAATTGGATAAGCTCAAAGTTGGGAATTGCAAGATGTTTAAAGGACCCTTTCCATTGAAGTAATTGACACTGTCCCACCTTTACAGTTTTACCAGCATTTTGTGATTGATAGTTAGAAAATGGTTTATATACTTGTCTTGCTTCTCCTTTAAAGTCTCTTTTTTGCTGCTGATGAAGTTCAAACATGTAGCTGATTGCAAGCACTTTCAGAGAAACATCAGAGTGAAACAAGGTAACTGAAAAGGAAATTTTGTTTTGTGGCATATAACAGCTTTTAAAAGGATTACTGAAATATAACCAATAATATTACACTGTTGTCTAATATCAGGCAGATCAGTGCAGGACATATCATGGACAGTAAGGATGTTGACAAATCTCTAGGAACTTTATATCATTTTTGAAATAATTGTATTAATAATATTTTATCCATGTAAATCCAACCATCAGAAGGTTAGAAAATCCCTTTTAATTTGACACTTCCCATGAAAGTCCTAACATATCAAATAAACCTAACTAATTTTAGCTTCTCTCTTTGTACAAGATGCTAGGACAAATCTTTTGTGATCTGGCAGGGACCCTCTGGAAAATCCCAAAGACAGTTTGAAATAAAAAAGGACATCATTTAAGGTTTGATTTGGGAAGGCAAATATCAAAAATTGTCAGGAGGTTTAACACTTGGTTAAATAGAATTATGGATTACTGTGAAGCAATACTTGGCTCTCTAGTCAATCAAAGTGGCAATAAAAGATTTTGAAAGTAAATATAGGGAGATAGCATAATGGTTAAAAAAACTAGTTTTTCTTTTCATTTTTCAAAAGTGAGAAGACTTGTTTCCCTTAGACAATCAAAGACACAATAAAGTCAACATAACCTATAAGAAGTTATTCTGATAAAATACAGATCTGCCTTTTACACAATTATTCAGAAAGGAAAAAAAAAAAAAAAACTTTTAAAATCTCTTACTAAGAACAGACCTGTAATCCAAGAAAACTGTCATTTTAACAGAAAGAAAATCAAACTCTAGTCTTTTTTTAATTAAAATGCTATCTGATAATAAAGTTATTTAAAATATTGTAAATAGACCCATAAAATTTACCCAACTTTGACCAAGAAATAAAATTATTTTTCTGCAAACCTACAATTTTCTATATCCATTCAAGTTTTGTCCTATATTTTCCTCTTTCTCATTCTGCAACAACCAGTCATTTATCTTTAGGACAAAACTACTCTATTTTTCCTTAATAAAAATATTTCCTCTATATCTTACATACTTAAGTTATCAAAAAGATCTTGGAAATGATTTTCAGGTTCACATCCTATAAAACACAATAACTGTTGAAACAAATCTTGTCAGAATAATGACTCAATTCAGATAAATGCAAACTTAGATTTTTCATCATAATAAAAATCTAGTAGATATAATGCTAGCTTATTTGATCAGTAAACCTGCATAAGTTTAGAAAGAATATCTCCAAAAAATGCATGCTTGCTTTGTGCTTAACACTGATAACTCAGAAGATAGAGCTGTTTTCCTTTTAAACTAATATTAAATTAGTTCTCCTGTTTGCCAAAGATTTATGTAAATCATGTGGACTTGAATTTTTAAAATACTTGCTTTAGTTTTAAGAACATTTGAAGTATTAGAAGTTCAGTATTCTAAATTTCAGGAATTTTAGGAGTATTTAATTTATACAGGCACACACTTATCTTTATGCCAATTACAACAGAGCTCCTTTAAGAGATTTTATAAACTAATTTGGAATTACAATCCAGAGGTAAGAAAATATCATGGCTATAATATATATCACAGACAGACAAAAATAGAGGAGTTATAGCTTCAATTTTTCAGCCATGAGTCTGACAAGGTGACCCAGAAACAGAGAAAGATAAAAACAGAGATAGAAAAGTTACTAGTTTATTTAAAAGAGCTGAGCTTTTGTCCTTGCCCCACTTTTTTCTTTTTCCCAAACACGCTTAAAGGAATCTTTTAAAGAGGCTATTTCAGAATCATGTCTTTTAGAAGCTTTTGAATATTACTCAACGAATGCACCCCATTCCTTGGTGGAGTACAGGAACTTGTTTTTTTCAAGTCTACCTCTCAACTAAAACCTCCCCTTGTAGCCACTATATCTCCAAGCTAACTTTAGAATTAAACACTGTAAGGAAGCACATGAAGAACCAATTTCAAATCAGGTCTCTTATGGGCCCTGCACTTGCTTTCTTCCCTTCCAAAGGATGGGTGCCTTACTTGAAACCTCTTGTGGACCCAGTCCTGTGTTTTTTTTCTTTAAAGATGTATTTATTTATTTACTTTTAATCCATTTTAAACCCCCCTCCCCACGTTTTGTCCATTTGACACGTTGTGTCCATTTGCTGGGCAATTCTCTGTGTCCGTTCCCTGCCCTCTCTTCTCATCTTTCTCCTCCTGTCTTCACAGGGATTCTATCCTGGGAACCTCCGATGTGGGAGAGAGGCGTTCTGTCACCTGTGCCACATCAATTCCTGATTTTTTGGCGAGTCTCGTCTTGGCTATCCCTTGTGTCACTCTCCTTAAGTGATCATCTTGCTGCATGGCTTGGAGGGGCCTGGGGGCTCACCCGCTCATGGGGTCTGATGGTGCTCCAGCATGCAGGGCCTGGCAGCCCACACATCTTCTGTATTTTTCTTTATTTTACCAGGTAGTCCCAGGGATGGAACCCAGGTCCCTCCATATGGGAAACGGATGCCCAACCATTTGAGCCACATCCGCCCGAGAACTCAACATAAGGGCATGGATTTTGCATCTGAGAGGAACTTACCTGTGACCTCTGTGTGCAGCAAGAAAGTAGTGAGTGCAAAATGTGTTTAATTTGGGCTGTGTTTTGGTAGAATGTCCCCTCTTAATGTGTCCATTTTTAATTGGCTAGTGTTAAGATTTCATTTCTTAGTACAGCAGGTGTTTTTAGAAAAGCATCTCTCTCAAGTTTCAATCCTGCTACTTGGGTTTGTCAGTCAGGGACAGGCCAAGGTTAGTCAGCCCAGGCTAATGGCCTTCTGAATTTTATTTTATGGATATAAAGGGGACTTTGCTATGGGACCTTGAATTCAGGAGATTATCCTGTATTATCTGAGTGGGCCCAATCTAATCAAATAGGTCTTTAAATTGGAGAGACTTTCCAGGTTGTGGTCAGAGGATGGATGATGTGACTAGGGAAGAATGATCAGAGAAATGAAACATTCCTGGCTTTGAAGATGGAGGGAGCCATGAGCCAGTACGGAACATGGCTGGGTAATGTAGGTGGCCTCTAGCAGCTGGGTATGGCAAGGAAATAGATTGTCTCCTAGAGCCTCCAGAAAGGAACACAGCCCTGCTAACACTTTGAATTTTGCCAAGAGAGACCTATGTCAGGCTTCTGATCAATAGAACTGTAAGGGAATAAATTTGTGTTGTTTTATGCCACTAAATTTGTGGTAATTTGCTACCATAGCAAAAGAAATCTAATATATTAACTAGGCACTATTTACTGAAAAGACCATCTACCTACCACCCTTCTGCAGTGCTCCTTTTATCACAGTTGTGTCGATCTATGAATTGTCTGTTTCTGCATTTTCTATTCTTTTCTAGTGGTCTATTTGTCCACATTGTGCTAGTACTACACTTTTTAAATTTCTGTAGCTTTCTAAGTCTTGATACTTCGTAGAGCAAATTCTCCCATCGTGTTCTCATTTAAATAGTGATTTGATTATTCTTGCCTTTTTACATTTTATTTTGAATTATATAATCAGCTTGTCAGTTTTAACAATGCCACAATTTATTGGGATTTTTTATTAGGATTATATCATCCCTATAGGTAATTCAACAGTTGGCATTTTACAATAGATTTTAAAAATCCATTTACAGCATATTATTTCATATCTTTAGAGCTTCCTTAATTTTTCTAAATAATTCTTACAGTTTTCTGTGTAGAGGCCTTGGACATCCTTTGTTAGATTTATTCATAAGTATCTAATCATATTTGATTATATGATAAATAGGATACTTTTATTTTTCCTTTTGTTTTGCTAGTGTACACAGAATTGATTTTTGTATGTTGACTTTGCATCTAGAATCTTTGCTACCACACATTAATTCTAATAATTATCTGCGGATTCTTTTGTGATATTTACATATATAATCATTTGATCTGTGTATAATGACAGTTTTTTATTTCTGTCCTTATATATATATTTTCCTTTTTCTTATTTGAAAAGTTGCAGGTTTGAAGAGGAATCATGCATAAAGCTCAAAGTTCCTATATACCACCCTATTATTAACATCAGCATTAGTGTGGTACTTTTATTACAATTCATGAAAGAATAGATTTATAATTGTACTATTAACCATAATCCATTGTTTACAATAGGGTTCACTGTTTGTGTTGTACAGTACTATTTTAAAAAAATTTTATTCTAGTAACATATATAAAACCTAAAACTTCCCCTTTTAACCACATTTAAATATATAATTCAGTGCTGTTAATTACATTCACAGTGTTGTGCTACCATCACTACCACTTATTGCCAAAACTTTTCAATTGACCCAAATAGAAACTCTACGATTTAAGCATTAACTCTCCATTCCCTACCCTCACCCTGGTAACCTATATATATATATATATATACATATATAAACATTTATCTATGAATAATGACCGTTTTTATTCTTTCGTTCATCCTTACATATTTTATTTCATTTTCTTGTTTTATTGACTGTTAATGCAGTGCTGAATAAAAGTGAGAAGAGCAGGCACTGGTCCTGTTCTTCATATTAAAGAAAAGTGCTCTGTATCTCCTAATGAAGTACGAAGGTTTTGTATGCTTTTAGAGCTAATTTTTGTCAGATTTGGAAGACCTCATCTATTCTTAGTTTGCTAGGAGTTATTTTTAAATTACACTTTTTAATCTGAGATCATTGTAGATTCACATGCAGCTGTAAGATATAATACAGAGAGATCCTGTGTAGCACCTACCCAATTCTTTCCAATGGTAACATCTTGCAAGACTATAGTACAATATTATAACCAGGATATTGACATTGCAATCTACTATTATTTAGATTTTCCGAGTTTTACTTATATTCATTTTTGTGTAGGTTTAGTTTTACACAATTTTATTTCAAGTGTAGGTTCCTATATCTACCACCACAGTCAAATACAGAACAAGTCATTCACCATGAGGATACCTTAAGTTGCCCTTTTATAAACATACTTTCCTCCCTTCCATCCAATCTCCTCCCACACCCCCCGACAACACTAATTTGTTATTCATTTCAAAACTTTTGATTTTTAAAAATTTACATAAATAGAATAATACAGTATGTAACCTGAGAATTGGCTTTTTCCATTCAGCATAATTGAGGATTTCAACTCCTAGTCAAACCTGTGTGTGCATTTTCAGGAAATTCTACCTGTATTCATATTTCACATAATATATTTATATTTTACATAAAATATTTCATTCATAATAGGGCAATCATACAGTATTTGTCCTTTTGTGTATGGCTTGCTTCACTCAACATAATGTCCTCCAGGTTCACCCATGTTGTCATATGTTTCACGACTTCATTTCTTCTTACCACTCCATAATATTCCATCCTGTGTATACTCCACAATTGGCTTATCCATTCATCAGTTGATGGACACCAGGGTTGTTTCCAACTTTTAGCTATCGTGAATAATGCTGCTCCCTAACATCAGTGTACAGATGTCTATTCATGTCACTGCTCTCAGTACATCTGGGTATATACCTAGCAATGGTATTGCCAGGTCCCATGGCAAGTATATATTCAACTTTCTTAGGAACTGCCAAACAGTTCTCCACAGTGGCTGTATCATTCTACAGTCCCAACAACAGTGAATAAACATCCCTATCTCTCCACATCCTCCCAACATTTACAGTTTCCTGGCTTTTTCATAGTGTCCAGTCTAATAGGTATGAAATGATATCTCATGGCAGTTTTGATTTGCATTTCCCTAAACACTAGTGATGTTGAACATTTTTTCATGTTACTTCGCCATTTGTATTTCTTCTTTGGATGGTTGTCTTTCCAAGTCATTTGCCCATTTTTCAATCAGATAGTTTGTCTTTTTGTTGTTGAGTTGTCTGATCTCCTTATAAATCATGGATTTTAACTGTTATCAGATATGTGACTGCCAAATAGTTTCTCCCATCGAGTAGGCTGCCTTTTCACCCTTTTGACAAAGTCCTTTGAGGTGCAAAGGTGTTGAATTTTGAGGAGGTTCAATTTATCTATCATTTCTTTTGTAGCTCATGCTTTGGGTGTAAGGTTAAAGAAATTACCACCTACCACAAGATCCTGAAGATGCTTTCTTATATTTTCTTCTAGGAGTTTTATGGTTGTTGTTTTTATATTTAGGTCCTTGATCTATTTTGAGTTAAATTTTATATAAGATGTGAGATAGGGGTCTTCCTTCTTTCGTTTGGATGTGGCTATCCAGTTCTCCCAGCACCATTTGTTGAATAGACTGTTCTGGTTCAGCTGGGTGGGCTTAATAGTCTTATCAAAAATCACTTGACTTGGGAAGCGGCTGTGGCTCAATCAGTAGGGCTCCCGTTTACCATATGGGAGGCCCCGGGTTCGGTTCCCAGGGCCTCCTGGTGAAGGCAAGCCCGCCCGCACGGCGTGGTTAGCTGACCCAGCGAGCACAAGCAGCAAGGGGGGGATAAATGAGTAAATAAATAAAATCTTTAAAAAAAAAAAATCACTTGACTATAGATGTGAAGTTCAACATCTGAGTTCTCGATTTGGTCCCAAGGTCAATCTCTCTGTTCTTATGCCAGTACTATGCTGTTTTTACCATAGTACTGAAGTCCTCCAACTTCATTCTTATTTAAGACATTTTTGGCTATTCGGGGCTCCTTACCTTACAAAAATTTTTGATTACTAGCTTTTTGGTTTCTGCAAAATAGGCCATTGGAATTTTTATTGGAATTGCGTTAAATCTGTAAATTAGTTGGGTAGAACTGACATCTTAACAATATTTAGTCTTCCAATCCATGAACACAGAATGTCCTTCCATTTATTTGAGCTATCTTTGTTTTCTTCTAGCAGTGTTTTGTAGTATTCTAAATACAGGTCTTTTATGTCCTTGGTTAAGTTTATTCCTAAATATTTGATAGTTTTAGTCGCTATTATAAATGGAATTTTTTTTCTGATTTCCTCCTCAGATTGCACATCAGTAGTTTACAGAAATGCTGTTGATTTTTGCATATTAATCTTGTATCCCACCACTTTGCTGAACTCATCTATTAATTCTAGTAGCTTTGTTGTGGATTTTTTAGAATTTTCTAGATATCGTATCATGTCATCAGCGAATAGTGAAAATTTTACTTCTTCCTTTCCTATTTTGGTGCCTTTTATTTCTTTGTCTAGCCTAATTGCTCTATCTAGAACTTCTAGCACAATGTTGAATAATAACGGTGACAATGGCATCCTAGTCTTGTTCCTGATCTTAGCAGGAAAGCTTTCAGTCTTTCCCCATCAAGTACAATGCTTGCTATAGGTTTTTCATATATGCACTTTACCTTATTGAGAAAGCTTCCTTCTATTCCTAGCTTTTGGAATGTTTTTATCAAGAAAAGGTGCTGTATTTTGTCAAATGTCTTTTCTGCATCAATAGAGAGGATCATATGTGTTTTTTTCTTGAATTTATTGATGTGGTTTATTACACTAATTGATTTTCTTGTGTTGAACCACTCTTGCACACCTGGGATAAAACCCACCTGATCGTGATATATAATTCTTTTAATGTGCTTTTGATTCTGTTTGCAAGTATTTTGTCGAGGATTTTTGCTTCTATATTCATTAGAGACATTGGTCTCTAATTTTCTTATTCTGTTGTATCTTTATCTGGTTTTGGTATTAGTGTGATGTTGGCTTCATAGAATGAGATTGATAGTATTCCCTTGTGTTCAATTTTTTGGAAGATCTTGAGCAAGATTGGTATTAATCATCTTTGAATCATTGGTAGAATTCGCCTATGAATCTATCTGGTCCTAGGCTTTTCATCTTTGGGAGGTTTTTGATGACTGTTTCAATCTCTTCACTTGGGATTGGTTTGCTGAGGTCTTCTATTTCTTCGAGGGTCAATGTAGGTGGTTTGTGTGCTTCTAGGAATTTGTCCATCTCGTCCAGATTTTCTAGTTTTTTTTTTTTAATATAGTAGTTCATAGTATGTTCTTTTTTTAAAAAAGAATTTATTGAAGTATATCATTCATATATGAACATACATAAATAATAAGTGTTCAGTATACATTGTGAACTTACAAAAAAACATGTATAACATCATACAGGGCTCCCATACATCACCCCACCACAAATACTTTGCATTGTTATGAAACATTTGTTAACAAATTATGAAAGAGCATTGTCAAAGTATAGTCCATATCTTACTCCCTTATACTTTTTTTAAAAGGATTTATTTATTTATTTATTTATTTATTTATTTATTTATTTATTTATTTAATGCATTTTTAAACCCCCTTCTGTTTTTGCTGTTTTTATGTCCATTCGCTGGGCAACTCTCTGTGTCCATTTCCTGCCCTCTCTTCTCATCCTTCTCCTCCTGTCTTCACTGGGATTCGATCCTCTGAAACTCCAATGTGGGAGAAAGATGTCCTATAGCCTGCACCACCTTAGTTCCTGTTTTTTTGGTGTGTCTCATCTTGGCTTTCCCTTGTGTCACTCTCTTGTTATGTCATCATCTTGCTATGCAGCTTGCGGGGCCTGACGTCACACCCACGCTCGGGGCCTGGTGGCCCCTGCGCCTTCTATATTTTTCTTTTTTTTCCTTTTTACTGGGAGGTCCCGGGGACTGAACCCAGGTCCCTCCATATGGGAGACAGATGCCCAACCATTTGAGACACATCTGTCCCCCTGCTATATCTGTTAAGGTTGACCTAAGATACCTAGAGTTACAGTCATTTCCCATACAGGATGGTCATATAATAAATCAGGCTTAGTTTATCACCAGCATTCTGAAAACCAGACCTAGGGAGAAAAACTAGGTCTGGGGACACTTGATGGTTTCTAATATAGCAAATGTTTAGCCTACCCTGATTAACACAAAATCAGGACAGCAAGACTATTCGCATCAAAATATCTGCTTACGAGGTCTCATTTCTCTGGGGTCAGTGGTAATGTCCTCCCTCTCATTTCTGATTTTATTTATTTCTTCTCTATTTTTTTCTCTGTCAGTCTAGCTACAGATTTGTCGATTTTGTTGATCTTCTCAAAGAATCAGCTTTTGGTTTTGTTGATTCTCTCTTTTATTTTTTTGTTCTCAATTTCATTTATTTCTGCTCTGATCTTTACTATTTCTTTATTCAGCTCTTGGTTTTGAATTAGTTTGCTGTTATTTTTCTAGTTCCTTCAGGTTTGCAGTTAGGTCTTCAATTTTAGCTCTTTCTTCTTTTTTAATGTAAGCATGGGGGGGCTATACATTTCCCTCTCAGCACTGATTATTCGGTGTCCCAAAAATTTTGTTATGTTTTCTTCTCATTTTCAGTCATCTCAAGATATTTGCTGAAATCTCTTGCAATTTCTTCTTTGACCCACTGATTATTTAAAAGTGTATTTATATTAGTCAGCTAAAGGGGTGATGATGCAAAATACTAGAAATCTGTTAGCTTTTATAAAGGGTTTTATTTGGGGTAGGTAGAAGTTTGTAGTTACCAGGCCATAAAAGCGTAAGCTACTTGCCTCACCAGTCTGTTGCCATGTGTTGGAGCAAGATGGCTGCCCATGTCTGCAAGGGTTCAGGCTTCCTATTCCTTTTCAGGCTCTGTAGCCATTGGGCAAATTGATGTCATTATGAATTCCAAAAATATAATTGGATCATGCTTGTAAACTGATTTGTTAATCTGGGCATGATTAAGTTATGATTAGGGCATTGACTGGGCCACCTCAGTAGGGCGTTGAGTCCCACCCCTTGGTGGGTGGAGGAATCGAATATAAAAGGCAAAGCAAAGGACAGAGGGAGCAGGTTTTGAGTAGCAATTTTGATGTTGGAGTTTTGATGTTGAAGAGAAGGCCCCGGATAGAGACAAGGCATTCGCTGAGAGTTTACAGCTGGCCTTGTGGAGAGAAGCAAAGCCTGGAGAGCATCATAGTCTACAGCTGACCTTGTGGAGGAAACAGAGGTTCTGAGCCTGGAGAGAAATGCAGTCCCAGGAAGAGAGGAACTCAAGAAGCCTGAACCCTGGCAAAGGTCGGCAGCTGTCTTGCTCCAACATGTGGCAATGGACTTTGGTAAGGGAAGAAACTTAAGCTTTATGGCCTGGTAACTGTGGACTTCTACCCCAAATAAATACCCTTTATAAAGACCAACCCATTTTTGGTATTTCACATTAGCACCCCTTTGGCTGACTAATACAGGCTCCATGGTCCCAGCTTCTTCCAATATCAGCTGTAGGCTGGGATAAGTCTTGTGTCTCTCCAGGGGCTCATTTCTCTCCAGGCTCAGCTGCTCTGCGCTCTCCCCAAGGCCAGCTATAGACTATCAGGCTAATAGCGTGTTTTCCTTCCTAGGCCTCTGCCATGTCTAATGGAGCCTTCTCTCCTTCTTCACAAATCTGCTTCTTTGTGTGTTTTCTTCCCAGGGCTCCAACATTAAAAACTCCAACTAACTCCTCTGCCTTGTTTTTTTTTTTTGTGTGTGTGTGTGTGTGTGTGAGTCCCCACCCACCAAGAGGGTGGGGACTCAACTTCCTACTGAAGTGGCCTAATCAAAACCTTAATCATAATTTAATCAAGTAAGAGTGAAACCTCTGAATCCAATGCAATCTAATGTACCCAGGGGAACAGAACAATTTGCAAACATAATCCAGTATCTATTTTTGGAATTCATAAATAATATCAAACTGCTACAGTGGTGTTTAATCTCCATATATTTATGAATTTTCCTTTATCTGTCCATTATTAATTTCCAGCTTAATTCTGTTATGATCAGATAAAGTGTTTTGTATAATTTCAATCTTTTAAATTTATTGCAACTTGTTTTGTGACCCAACATATAGTCTATCTGGGAGAAGGATCGAAGCGCACTTGAAAAGAATGTATATCCTACTGTTTTGGGTGCAATGTTCTATAGATGTTTGTTAACTCTATTTCATTTATTATATTATTCAAGCTCTCTGTTTATTTATTTATCCTCTTTTCAAATGTTCTATCCAATACTGAGAGTGGTGTATTGAAGTCTCCAAATATTACTGTAGAGACCACTATTTCTCCCTTCAGCTTTGCCAATGTGTACCTCATGTATCTTGGGGCACTGAGGTTAGGTGCATAAATATTTAGTATAGTTATTTTGTCTTGCTCATTTGCCCCCCTTTTAAATATATAATGACCATCTTCATCCCCTATAGCAGTTTTGCATTTAAAATCTATTTTGTCCAATATTACTATTGCTAATCCAGCTCTTTTTTGGTTAATATTTTCGTAGAATATCTTTTTCCAAACTCAGTTTTAACCTGCTTGTGTTCTTCCATCTGAGGTAAGTCTCTTGTAGACAACTTATAGATGGCTCATATTTTTTAATCCATTCTATCAGTCTATGTCTTAGAATTGGGAGTTCAAGCCATTAGCATTCAATGTTATTACTGTAAAGGCATTACTTCATCCATTTTGTCCTTTGGCTTTCTGTTGTCATATTGTACTACTGTCTATCTTTTTACCCTTTAATCTACACTCTTCTCCAAGTCTCTTGCCCTTGTTTTTCCCTTTCAGGTTGTAGCACTCCCTTTAGTATCTTTTGTAAATCTGGTCTTTTGGTAATATATTCTATCAGTTTTTGTTTGTCTTTGAAGACTTTGAATCCCCCTTCATTTTTGAAAGGCAGCTTTGCCAGATAGAGAATTCTTGGCTGGCACTTTTTCTCTTTCAGTACCTTAAATACATCATACCAATTTATTCTTGCCTTCAAGGTTTCTGATGAGAGGTCAGCACTTAATCTTATTGAGGTTCCGTTGAATGTGATGCTTTGCTTTGGTCTTGCTGCTTTCAGAATCTTCTCTTTATCTCTGATATTAGTCATTCTGAATAGTAGGTGTCTCAGGGTAGGCCTATTCGGATTTATTCTATTTGGAGTGCATTTCCCTTCTTCAATATTGATATTCATGTATTTCATAAGGGTAGGGAAGTTTTAGGTCATTATTTCCTCAAATATTCTTTCTGCCCTTTTTCCATTTTCTTCTTCTGGGACACTGATAAAGTGTATATATTTTTGCTTTTCGCATCGTCATTCAATTCCCTGAGACCCTGTTCCATTTTTTTCCATTCTCTTCTCTTTCTGTTTTCCTTTCTTTTCCAGTTCAGATGTTCTGGCTTTGAAATTACTAATTCTGTCTCGAGCAATTAAAGTCTTCTCTTACGTGCCTCTAATGTATTTGTAATCTCATCCATCATTTCTTTCATTCCCGTAAGATGTGTTACATTTCTTTGAAGATTTAAAAATTTTTTCTTTATGCTCACCTGTGTCTTCTTAATATCTTTTATCTCTTTAGTCATATTTTCTTTCAATTCTTTAAATTGATTTAGGAAATTTATGTGATTACCATTGATTAATTGTCTTAAATCCTAGATCTCTTCAGTATATTTGATGTGTTCCTTTAGTTGGGCCATTTCTTCCTGTTTCCTAGTATGGCTTGTAATTTTTTGCTAATGTCTAGGCATCTAAATATGTTGGTGATTTTACTCTGCTGGCTTATTTCTATCTCTTGCCTATTGTTATTATTTTTTTCACAGCTCTTCTTTGTTATTTGGTTCAACTTATCCTAAGTCTTTAAATTGCTCAACTTAAATTATCAAAATTGGGCCAGGGACTTACTAATGGGGCACAGATTTTTCTCCCAGAGTTAGAGAACAGAGAAACACAATTGCATTTTTGTCCATGCAATTTCCAGACCTGCAAGCAGATGGCACTAATTGGTGTACATTTCCACAGAGCTGTATTTCTCAGTTTTCCTTTGTTTTTGTCTGGCAGGAGGTGAGATTCCAAGCAGACTCTGCTGGCTGAGTTCACTGAAGAAAAGCCCCCTGACTCCCCCTCCCTTTTCCCTTGTAACAGCTGACAGGGAAGAAGACGTCTGCTCACCTTTCAGTCAGGTGCAATGAGCCAAGGGTTTTACTCCCACTTAATATTTGGAGGTGGGGGAGGAGCCCTTCCTGGCAGCCAGGTGGTTTAGTAACTCAGTTTGTTCTTTATGGTTCTTTGTCTCTCTGTCCCTCACCCTACTGGGAGTTTTGAAGCACTGTTCTGGTCTGCTGACCCCAAAGCAGGTTCTTTGGGCGGCTTTTGGCTCTCAACGCCATCTTCCCCTCATTCATTCTTGTAGCTCTGACTTTCCTTCTGACATCTATTTCTTTTAGCTGAACAATTTACTTTAACAATGCTTGAGTTCAAGTCTGATAGTGATTAATTTTTTAATTTACCTTCATATTTAAAGGCTATTTTCACTGGATATAGAATTCTAGGTTAATATATATTTTTTTCTTTCAGGATCCTAAATATGTAATTTCATTGTCTACTGGCCTACACTAGACATAGAACATTATTCATATTATTTTAAGCTTTGTATGAAATGTGTCCTTTTCTCTCATATTTTCAATATTTTTTCTTTATCTTTGATGTTCATCAGTTTGACTATAATGTTTTAAGTTGTGATTTTCTTTGTATTTATTTTGCTTAGCATTTGCTGGGCTTCTTTTATATGTAAACTGATGTTTTTCACCAAATTTGTAAAGTTTACAGCCATTATTTCTTTTCTTTAGTAGTTTTTTTTCTTTATTAGAGAAGTGGTTTACAGAACAATCATACATAAAATACAGGATTCCCTTATACCACCCTATTATTAACACCGTGCATTGATGTGAACATTTGTTACAATTGATGATAACACAATTTTAATAATTGCACTATTAACTATAGTCCACGGTTTAACTTAGGGCTCACTGTTTGTGTAGTGTAGTGTAGTTCCATGGATTTCAAAAAATTTTTGTTGTGTTAGCATATATACCAGGGGTTCTTAACCTTTTTTGTTCCATAGACTCCTTTGCCAATTAGGTGAAAACCATGGATACCTTACTAAATCCACACTATACTGTGTATTACTTAAAAAATATATGACACCTGCACCAACACATCCCCAAAAGAATAATGTTTTTTGAATTTAAATTCAAGCACACAGACCCCTTATCAAGAACCCCTGATACATACAATGTATTTCCTCTTTTAATCACATTCAGATATCTATTTCAGTGCTGTTAATTACATTCACAATGTTATGCAACCATCATCCATTACCAAAACATTTCCATCATTACAAATAGGAACACTGTACATTTTAAGCCTTAACTTCCCATTCTCTATCCCCACCCTGTTCCCTGGTAATCTATATTCTAAATTTTGACTCTATGCATTTGCTTATTCTAATGGTTTCAAGTTAGTGAGATCACTCAATATTTGTCCTTTTGTGTCTAGCTTATTTCACTTAACACAATGTCTTCAAAGTCCATCCACATTGTAGCATGTATCAGGACTTCATTCTTTTTTTAGAGTTAAATAAATTCCATTGTGTGCATATACCACACATTTTATTTATCCAGTCATTGGTTGATGGACACTTGTGTTGCTTCCATATATTGACAATGGTAAATAATACTGCTATGAGCATCAGTATGAAAATATCTGTTTGAATGCCTACTTTCAATTCTTTGGTGTATAAACCTAGTGCTAGGATTGCTGAGTCATATGGTAGTTACATACTTAGCCTTCCAAGGACTATAGTATTCTGAGAAACAGCAAAACTGTCTTCCACTTTGGCTGCACCATTTTACATTACCACCAGCAATGAATGAATGTTCTTAATTTTCCATGTCCTCTCCAACATTGTTTTTTTCCTCTTTTTTTTTTTTTTTAATAACAGCCATTCTAATGGGTGTGAAATGGTATCTCACTGTGAGTTTGATTTACATTTCCAGATGGCTAATGATGGATAAGATCCCATTTATTTATTTTTTTATTTTGTTGCTTATGCTTTAGGTGTAAAGTATAAGAAATCATTGCCTAAAACAAGGGCCTGAAGGTGCTTCCTTATGTTTTCTTCTAGGAGTTTGATAGTTGTGGCACTTATATTTAGGTCTTTGATCCATTTTGAGTTGATTTTTGTATAGGGTGTAAGATAGGGGTCCCCCTTCCATTTATGGAGATCCAGTTTTCCAGTAACATTTGTTGAAGAAACTATTCTTTCCCAATTGAGTGAACTTTGCCCCCTTGTCAAATATTTTTTTGGCTGTGGATTTGAGGGTTGATTTCTGAACTTTCAGTTTGATTCAATTGGTCTATATGTTTGTCTTTGTGCCATGCTGTTATGATTACTGTAGCTTTGCAATAAGTTTTATGATCACTAAATGTGAGCCCTCCAAATTCATTCATTTTTTTTTTCAGGATTACTTTAGCTGTTGGGGCTGCTTACCCTTCCAGATAAATTAGTTGATTGGCTTTTCAATTTCTGCAAAGAAGGTTGTTGGAATTTTTAAATATAATTATTTAATCCTTCCCCTTCCTTGTTGTTGTTTGTGCTCACTGTCTGCTCTCTGTATCCATTCACTGTGTGTTCTTTCCATGTCTGCTTGTCTTCTCTTTTCGTCTTTCTCTTTAGGAGGGGCCAGGAATCGATCCTGAGACCTCTGGTGTAGGAGAGAAGCATTCAATTGCTTGAACCACCTCAGCTCCCTGGTATGCCATGTCTCTCATTCTCTCTCCTCTGCATCTCCCTTTGTTGCATCATCTTGCTGTGCCAGCTCTCCATAGCATGGGCTGCCAGCTCTCAGTGGCACAGTTCAGCTTGCCTTCACCAGGAGGCCCCAGGAATCAAACCTTGGGCCTCCCATATGGTAGACAGGAGCCCAATTGCTTGAGCCATATCTGCTTCCCAGGTTGTTGGAATTTTGACTGGTATTGCTTTGAATCTATAAATTACTTTGGGTAGGTTTGGCATCTTAATGATATTTAGTCTTCTAATCCATAAACATGGAAAGTCCTTCCATTAATTTAGGCCTTCTTTGATTTCTTATAGCTGTATTTCATAGTACACATCCTTTACATCTTTGGTTAGATTTATTCCTAGATATTTGGTTCTTTTACATTCCATTGTGAATGGAATTTTTTTCTTGATTTCTTCTTCTGATTGTTTTTTGCTCTTGTGTATAAATACTACTGATTTTTGGGTGTTGATCTTGTACCCTGCTACTCTGCTAAATTTATTTATTAGTTCCTATCAGGAAGGTCTGCCTAAGGCAAGCAGTGTGCAGGATTTTCCCTGTCTTTATGGGCTGCTTTCTTGTCCTGGGCTTTTGATTTTTAGTTGTTTTGGACTTCCCCTGTTTACAGGAGTTTGGTTGTCCTCTCTGTTTCCCAGGAGACAGATCTTCCCCTCTTGGGTGTTTGAGGCTGGCAAGTCTTTGCCCCAGACTGTCTTTCTCTATTGTTTCTTATATTCCTCTTATTGTCTCTAGCTGCTTTCGCCTGGAGGGAAAATTCTGGAAGGAGGAGCATGTCTGGAGGGACTTTCCCATGTTAGTATTTCCCAGCTGAAACAGGGCCAGGGACCCATGAAGCAGCTCCAAAGTGCCCTGGTGAGGATATTAGGAAGGGTGACAAGAGCTTCTCTTATGGCTTTCCATAGCTGAGCTTTCTTGCCCTGCCCAGCAAATGCAGCCCTTGAACTAATTGTTCCCTGCAGCCCTGAGGAAGTGAAGTGTCTTTAAGTCTCATCCAGTGAGGCCTTTCTTTGGGGCAGGTTGAAACAATGGCTGCCCTATAGCCAGGTCCCCAGTGATCTGAAGTCACTAATCAGAAGCTGTGATCAGTGATTGGTCATTCGCACCCTTAATTTTGGTGAAGAGGATTTTTATGTCTCTTCCTGTCACCATCACAAATGAGCAAATCGAAGAATGGGTGTTCATGGACTTACTTTTCTTCACCATAATGTGTCAGCCTCTTTCTGCTCTTCCCTGGATTCTGTACAGTGTTCTTCTGGCCTACTGTCTTTCAAAATACTTGTTACAGACAGTTCTTGCCTGTTTAATATTGTTCTGATGGAAGGACTGAGTCCTGAAGCTTCCTACTCTGCTATCTTCCCACAATTTCTTTTTTTAAGATTTATTTATTTATTTCTCCCCCCCCCCCATTATTTTGCACTTGCTGTCTGCTCTCTGTGTATTCTTCTGTGTCTGCTTGTCTTTTCTTTAGGCAGCACTGGGAACCAATCCTGGGACCTTCCGGAGTGGGAGAGAGGCACTCAATCTCTTGCGCCACCTCAACTCCCTGGTCTGCTGCGTCTCTTATTGTCTCTCCTCTGTGTCTCTTTTTGTTGCTCTCTGTGTGGTCCAGTACTTCCATGTGGGCCAACACTCCTGCATGGGCCAGCACTCTGTGCAGGCCAGCTCTCCACTAAGGCTAGCTTGCCATGTAGGCAAACTTACCTTTCACCAGGAGGCCCTGGGAATTGAACCGTGGACCTCCTGTATAGTAGACAGGAGCCCAATCACTTAAGCCACATCCATTTCCCTCCGATGATTTCATAAAATGTATTTTTTTCTGTCTCATATTCTTTCTTATCTCTCTCTCTCTCTCTTTGTGACTACAAAGATATTTAGAGTTCTTTGTATTGTCCTATAGGTCACTTAGGCTCTTCGCATTCTTATTTCAATCTTTTTCTCATTCCTCTCTTCATTTTGGATAATTTCTATTCATCTTTCTTCAAGTTCAATAACCCTGTCCTCCAAAATCTCTGCTCTGTTGTTAAACTCATCTTTGTGTTTTTTATTTCATATATTGAACTTTTTAGTCCTAGAATTTTACTTGAATAGCATGCTATAATTTCAGCTGTTCTGAATGGACCCCATGCTTAACTCCAGAGCTACTTACCCTTGGCCAATGCTATATAATGTATGAATTAATGATATAAGATATTCTCTAATCATCTAGAGATGAAATAGGCATGAGAAATAAATACCTCTCTTGTGAATGTTTCAGGGAAGCACTTCTAAAAATATTTTAACCAAAGGCAAGCTATAAAATGGATATCAGTTTTACCCTGCATTTTGATTCTTAACATAAAAACCCCAGGGTTTAAAAATTAAGTGTATTCTAAAAGAAAAGATGGGAAGATACTTAAAGAGTAATTTAATCTTTTTCAAGCTCTTATTAATTTGAACTTGGCCAGACCCATGCCAGAGAAGAAACTAAACATTTTTGAATAATTGCTATGTGCCAGGAACTGTGATTAACAGCCAACATATCTTATTTCCTTTGACTCAAATAAAGACACTGAGATTTTCATCTTATTTTCCCCACTTTGTAGGTGAGGAACAGAGGTTTAGTGAAGTAAATTAAGAATAGAAGTTAGTGAGCACAATGATGGACAAAGTCAGGTGACTAGAGAGTTCCAGGACCAGGGGAGTTTTGAGCTTGATTGTGAAGGCAGAAAGGAAAATGAGGAAGGCTTAGAACTGGGTAATGTTTCTTTCATTAATCCTCAGAAAATTGCCATATTGCTGTCTGTCTCAACTATTGTTCTGCAAAATGGTTTCCAGTAGGAAAAGCACTTTTGTGTTTAACTTGCAAAGGCTCTTAGAAATTGTTTGATAATGCCAAAGATGATAATGACTGATGGCTGGTAGGGCTGAAGTTCTCTACCTCAATGCACAACTGCAACTAAGATCTAGTTTTGTTTCTTTCTGGATAGATAAGCAGCTTTGCTACATTTAACAGATTACAGGGCAGAGACTTCAAAATTCCAAAACTCCTTCTCTGGATTTGGTAAACCTTCCTCTCACCCTTCATACATTTCAATTTGACTTTTTTTCTTTTTTTGAAAATTCTTTATCTAAACCCAAAGAAACTATTAATTCTCTCCATTCTCTACTCTCTGCCATGAATTTGAACAGTAATCTTAAATTTTATTTCTGTACACCTGCCTGTTTCTTTTATTCACTCTCTACTTAAATAATTGTTAACTCTTTTAAATAGTTATTAACTCTACTTAAATAAAAATTATTTTTGTTCCTCTAAAATGGAGGAATTGGTTTAATCATAACTTTTGGACTGTGCTCCTCCTGGTCCTAAGAGTTCAGTGAAGTGCTTAATATGATAGTACTTCATATTGAAGTGAACAGAAGAGGAATTGCCAAGCCAGAAACCCCATTCAACAGAAGCTGCTCTCTGTCCTGTTTACATATTAACCAGGATTCATAGGATTTCATTTGAAGGGATCTGGTACGAAAACAAATTTGAAAACCATTAGGTTAAGGTTCCTTCTAGATCTAAGCAGTCTAAGATAGTATTCTAAGATAGTATTCTATGATTCTGCAATCTTAACAACTCTAACACATGGAATTGCTGTTTTGTCTATTTACATTTTGCATACTTACAGTTTAGAACCTAGATATCTGGGTAATACATAAGGCTTGCTGTGTACAGAATTAAGAATTGCTCCAGAAAGAAGTCCCCCTATTGATGAATGCTTTTCTTATGAAATCATTCATAGTCATTCTTCAAGTATTGGAAAAGAAAAAAAAAAAAAGATTTATTCAGCTATTTTCCCTGACAATGTTGATGCTGCTCTTTTGAAGGTAGCAGAACAGCGTTGGTGAATTCTAGGCAGAGCCAAGGAAGAGAGTGTGACCTTAGCTCCTCCTTTGGCAGTTCTTCTATTCTGGCTGGGGGCTTGATAGAGAACAAAAGTTTACTTTAATATCTCTTAGGTCAGACACATTAAAGCTGTCCGGGTTCCTGGAAATCCACCCCAATATCTACAGGACCACCAGATGAAATGCTGATTACATTTCCATCTCACTTTCTGGGGCTGAAGAAGCAGTCCAGTTTTTCATTGGTGCCTGTACAGCTCACAGGAATTCTCTTTGTAGGATCAGCCACTTTGTCCCCAAACTTAGGGAGGATGCCTGCCAGGCACTGTATTCTATATGGTGTGTGTGAATCATGGGAGGAGTAGTTTGTTACAAATAGGATTCTCTTTTGAGCTTCTAAGAAGAAAAGATTTATAAGGTTATTATTAGAATTAGGAGTGAATAATCTCAATGTTCTCTGGAAACCCTTACTTAAGGTGGAAAAGGAGCAGCTTTACAGCTACCTGAGCTCTCCTATTCATCTGCCCAGACCCACACATTTCATTAATGGAGTTCCACTGATTTCTGAATTAAGTGCATATTATTTAGTAGAGCATACAAAGACCAGCTTCATCCCACTCCATTCTCCATTCTGTACCTCTGATTCCTGCCATTCCATGACACTTGAGCTGAGAGTCAGAACCTGAGATCTTAACCTAGCTAGTAGAATATTCTCTCCTTTATTTTTAAAATAGTTCTGTTTCTCAAGGGTGGTCCTCAGATTTCCCCTGAACAAACTCAATGAATGTGCTTATGGAAGTAGATGTGGCTCAAGTGATTGAGCTCCCACTCACCACATAGGAAGTCCCAGGTTCGGTTCCAGTACCTCCTAAAAAAGACGAGCAAGACAGCAAGCTGACGCAATGGGCTGGCTCAGCGAGCTGAGGCAACAAGATGATGCAATAAGAGACACAAGGAGGAAAACACGTGAGAGGCTCAACAAAGCAGGGAGCGGAGCTGGCTCAAGTGATTAGGTGCTTCCCTCCCACATGGGAGGTGCTGGGTTCGGTTCCCAGTGCCTCCTAAAATGAAGACAAGCACATGAAGAACAGACACAGCAAGTGCAAACAACGAGGGGGTGGGGAGAGAGAAATAAATAAATTTTTATAGAAAAAAAATAATGCTTGTGATAACAGAGCTGATATTTATTAACAGACACTAGGTTCTGTTCTAAGTTGACTTATTTAATCATCACAACCTAAGAGGTAGGTGCTATTTCTAATTTCATCCGACAGATGAAGAAACCTCAGCACACAGAAGTTAAATAATTGCTGAAGATCACAAGTGGCAAAGACAGGATTCAAACCCTGGCAGTCAGGCTCCTTAAGAATCATGCTCCTATTATTACCTCTCATTGAAAGTGCAGATTCATGGGCCCCTCCACAACCTAGAAAAATACATTTTTGATAAGATCCCAAGGTGATTCTTTTACACACTGTAGTTTGAGAACCATTGCTCTACATTTTGTTCAAACAGAAAATAATAGAAGATGAGTGACCTCTAGTGAATAAATATTAGAGTCACACATTTTTTTATATATCAGATAATTTTTTTAATTTGTTCCTTTTTATGATATACAATTTTTAGGGTCTGTAGCAGGATAAATTATTTCCATGTCAATAATTTAACTTGTTAATACCACCTTAAACTTATTTTTTACCACAAAGAAGAATTATATAATTATCATCTGAATTTACCAGATAATTATCTCTCTCATCAAACCTTAGCAGTTCCTGGAAATTCATTTTAAATATTGGAAACTTCTGCCCAATACCTCTGGTTGTTTCACAGTAATTGCTAAATGAGAAACACCCAAATCCATTCTGTGCAAGCCACAGATTTCACTCATCCTATATATGGATGGCATCACTTATTGTCTTTGGTAGGTCTATTCAGTTTATTCTTTCAGAAGGGAATGCCATTAGGCTTAAGGCCCTCTGTTTTTCTCTGGTCTTCAACATAAAGTTGGGAGGAAGGAAAATCTATTAACTATTTAATCTAGTATGTATAACCTCCTCCCCCCATGTCACTATGTTAGGCTATTGTTTTTCTCCAAACAGGAAACCATCCATGTAGTAATGAGGCTATAGTTAACTCACTATAACAAAACACCCCAAAATGCAGTGGCTAAAACAAGATTGAAGTCTATTCTCTTTGGCATGACCATCCAGAGATAGTAGTCCAGGGCATGTAGGGGAGCTCAGTCATCCTCAACATGAAGATTCCATCTCTGGATCCAAAGTGGCTGCTCTAAGACCTGGCCTTACATCTGCATCTTAGTCATTGGAGAAATGGTCAGGGAAAGGCACATCCATTATTATTGTGAACAAACCCAGAAGTGGCACACAAAGGTTTTGCTCACCTCCTACTGACCAGAATTTGGTCATAAGCTACAAGAGAGGACAGGAACATAATCTTTAGTGAGACCATCAAATGCCCCACTAAAACCCTGAGCAATGTTATTCAAGGAAGAAGGGAGACAAATAGCTGTCTCTACCAAAAACCACTTCTTATACATGTATATTTCTTGTGTGATTCTCTAAACACCTAATTAGTCACAGAATATAGGCAAGAAATTATCATTTATTTTACCAAATCCAATTAATGAGTGATGGAATTTTAAAATAGATTCTTATGATTCAGTTAAGAATCTAGTTTTCTTTGCTTCATAATAAGGGCTTTTATCACCACAAAACCAATCAGTTCAAAAGTAAGGCAGTTCTCTCAGTTCATGGGTTCAATATGCATGAATTTTGGTTGTTATGGTTTAGTTAAATAACACCATTTCCCCCAGAACACAGTTAAAATTTCAGTTACCATGTAACTCTGGATAATTACATAAAATACAAATTTTCATGAGAGCTCTTTAGTTCACATAGCACTACATAACTAACAGGTACACATCGTGACCAGTAACCAATCACAGTGCTTCTGTTAAAGTCTGTCCTGATTGGTCACCGAATATCTCTTACTCAGTTCATTCACAAAGATGTGAAGTGTAGTTGTGTTGTTTTTCTCCCAGTGATGATCTTACAAGATATTTTACAAAAATGGATAATTGAAAGAGAGAATTGGCCAATAAAGATGGAAGTGCAGCAAAGAAAAAAAAAGTGATAATGCTGCAAGTGAAATTCAAATCAAACATGTTGTTAGAGAAAGAATAGTCACCCATGGGAATGTTGACATTGCTGCCTGTATATTTCCCTCTGTATTTGCTGTAGATCTATAGTAATAGTTTCTAATGTTTTGACAAAAAAAATTAAAGTTCAAAGAACAATCATAATTTTTCCCACTGATTAAGATTGCTTCGCATGGTTTCATCATTTCATTTCTAGGTCCTACATTATCCTGCAAAGTCAGGGCTTCCTGTACAGTAAATCATCTGAAGAGGTTATCTAGCAGCTCAAAGGAAATGGAAAGTTTTAGGAGAGTAGAGGAAGACCAGTAATTTATGTACCTTGAAGTTCTTAGTAAAGTGTAGGTGTTTAAAAAATATGAGTTTCATTGTATTAGTGGATAAAGATGCTGGGTCAAATGAAGGACAATGCAGTAAAATTAAGAAAGCATTAGAGGGGAAGCGGCTGTGGCTCAATCAGTAGGGCTCCCGTTTACCATATGGGAGGCCCCGGGTTCGGTTCCCGGGGCCTCCTGGTGAAGGCAAGCCCGCCCACGCGGCGTGGTTAGCTGACCCAGCGAGCACAGGCAGCAAGGGGGGGATAAATGAATAAATAAATAAAATCTTTAAAAAAAAAAAAAAAAAAAAAAGAAAGCATTAGAGAAGGAATTCCAGGAAGATGGCTTTGTAATAGGCAGGCAGGGCTCAAATCTCTCACAAAAGCAACAGAGAAAGAGACAAAAGCTGCCTGAGGGAACTGCTTTGGGGGCGAGCAGACCAGGACAGTGCTACACAATACCCAGGAGGGTGAGGGATAGAGAGATGAAGAACTCAAAACAAAAACATGAGTTACCAAACCCCTGTGGAGGCCGGAAAGGTCTCCGCTCCCCTACCCACAAGATATTAAGTTGGGGTAAAACCCATGGTTCACTTCAGCCCAAGGAGAGGGGAACAGACATCTTCCTCCCTCTCAGCTGTTACAAAAAAAGGGATGGAGAGTCGAGGGGTCTTCTGTTCAGTGAATTTGGCCATCAGAGCCCTGCTTTGTATCTCAGCTCTGGCCAGACCAAACTATAGGAATGCTGAGGTTGAAATACTTCCTTGAAAATGTGTGCCAGTGAGTGCCATTTGCTGGCCAGTATGGAAATTAAAGGGCAAAAACTGATTTTGGGTTTCTTTGTACCCCAACTCTTGGGAGAAAATCTGTACTGCATTAGTGAGTCCCTGGCCCAATTTTGATAACTTAAGCTGGACAATATTAAGTCTTAGAATAAGTTGAAGTAAATATAGAAGAGCTATTTAAAAAAAACAAATAGGTAAGAGAGAATTTGCCCATCAGAGTAAATTCACCAACATATTCAGATGCCAAGACATCAGCAAAAAATTACAGGCCATACTAGGAAACAGGAAGAAATGGCCCTGCCAAAAACAAATCAAATCTCCTGAAGAGATACAGGATTTAAGGCAATTAATCAATGATAATCACACAACTCTCCTAAAACAATTCAAAGAATTGAAAGAAAATATGACTAAAGAGATAAAGGATATTAAGAAGACACTGGGTGAGTATGAAGAAAAATTTGAAAGACTGCAAAGGAAAGTAACAGATCTTATGGGAATAACAGCCATGATGGATGAGATTAAAAATACATTAGCAGCACATAAGAGAAGATTTTAATTGCTTGAGACAGAATTAGTGATTTCAAAACAGAACATTAGAACTGGAAAAGACAGGAGGGAAGAAAGAGAAGAGACTGGGAAAAATAGAACAGGTTCTTAGGGAATTGAATGACAACATGATACACAAAAACATATGCATTATTGGTGTCCCAGGAGAAGAGAATGGAAAAGGGTCAGAGTTATTTGAATAAATGATGACTGAAAAGTTCCCAACTCTTATGAAATACCTAAATATTGATATCAAAGAAAGATAACACACCCCAAAGAGAATGAATCCAAATAGACCTACCTCAAGACACCTTCCAGAATGACTAATATCAGCAATAAAGAAAGAATTCAGAAAACAATAAGAGACAAAAAAAGCTTCACATACAAGGGAACCTCAATAAGATTAAGGGCCAACCTCTCATCAGAAACCATGGAGGCAAGAAGAAAGTGGTATGATATATTGAAGGTTGAAAGAGAAAAGATGCTAGCCAAGAATTAGAATTCTGTATCTGGCAAAACTGTCCTTCAAAAATGAGGGTGAGTTCAAAGTCTTCACGGACAAATAAAAACTGACAGAATATGTTACCAAAAGACCAGAATTACAAGAGATACTAAAAGGAGTGCAGCAGCCTGAAAGGAAAAAAACAAGGGAGAAAGACTTGGAGAAGAGCATAGAAATGAAAATTATTAAGAAGGACAAATTGAAGGGTAAAACGACAGACAATATGACAACAGAAAGCCAAAGGACAAAACGCATGAAGTAAATAATGGTCTTACATTAATAACATTGAAATTTAATGGCTTGAACTCGCCCAATCAAAAGGTATAGATAGAATGGATTTTTTAAAAATGAGACATCTATATGTTGTCTAATGCACACAATCCTTCTCCAAGATAGACCATATGTTGGTACACAAGACAAGCCTCAACAAATTAAAATAGATTGAAATTATACAAAACAACCTACTCTGACCATTACAGAATGAAGCTGGAAAATAATAATGGATTGAAAAAGGGAAAATTCATAAATATATGGAGATTAAACAACACACTCTTATATAATCAGTGAGTCAAAGAAGAAATTGCAAGAGATTTCAGCAAATATCTTGAGATTAGTGAAAATGAGAACACAACATATCAAAACCTATGGGATACCACAAAGGCAGTGCTGAGAGAGAAATTTATAGCCCTCAATGCTTACATTAAATAAAGAAGAAAGAGCTAAAATTGATGCTCTGACTGCACACCTGTAGGAACAGCATACTAATCCCAAACCAAGCTGAAAGAAATAAATAGTAAAGATCTGAGCAAAAATAAATGAGTTTGAGAATAAAAAAACAATAGAGAGTATCAACAAAACCAAAAGGTTTTTTTAGAAGACCAACAAAATGGATAAATCCTTAGACTGACCAAGAAAAAAAGAGAGAAGACAAATAAATAAAACCAGAAATGAGAGGGGAGACATTACCACTGACCCCACAGAAATAAGAGAGATCATAAGAGGATTCTTTGAACAACTGTATGCCAAAAAACTAGACAATCTAGATGAGATGGACAAATTCCTAGAAACACACAATCCACCTACACTGACCCTAGAAGAAACAGAAGACCTCAACAAGCGAATCACAACTGAAGAGATTGAAACAGTCATCTAAAACCTCCCGAAGAGGAAAAGCCCAGGACCAGATGGCTTCACAGATGAATTCAACCAATCATTCAAAGATGATTTAATACTAATTTTGCTCAAGCTCTTCCAAAAAATTGAACAAGAAAGAATGTTACCAAACTCATTCTCTAAACCAACATCACCATAATACCAAAACTAGATAAAGATACTATGGAAAAAGAAAATTACAGACCAATATTTCTAATGAATATAGATGCAAAAATGCTCAGCAAAATACTTACAAATCGAATACAAAAGCACATTAAAAGAATTATATACCAGGTTCAAGTGGGTTTTATCCCAGGTATGCAAGGGTGGTTCAACACAAAAAAATCAATTAGTGTAATAAACCACATTGATAAATTGAAGAAGAAAAATCACATGATCCTCTCTATTGATGCAGAAAAGGCATTTGACAAAATACAGCACCCTCTCTTTATAAAAACACTCCAAAAGCTAGGAATAGAAGGAAGCTTTCTCAATATGGTAAAGTGAACATATAAAAAACCAACAGTTAACATTGTACACAATGATGAAAGACTGAAAGCTTTCCCACTAATATCAGGAACAAGACAAGGATGCCCACTATCACCATTATTATTCAATATTTTGCTAGAAGTTCTAGCTAGAGCAAATAGGCTAGACTAAGAAATAAAAGGCACCCAAATAGTAATGGAAGAGGTAGAACTTTCATTATTCACTGATGACATGATCTTTTATCTAGAAATTCCTGAAAAATCCATAACAATTCTACTAGAATTAATAGCTGAGTTAAGCAAAGGGGTAGAACACAAGATTAATACTCAAAAATCAATAGTGTTTCTATTTACTATTGATGCACAGTCTGAGGAGGAAATTAGAAAAAAATTCCATTTATAATAGCAACTAAAACAATAAAATATTTAGGAATAAACTTAACCGTGGATTTAAAGGACCTGTGTGCAGAAAACTAGAAAACATTGCTAAAAGAAACCAAAGAAGACTTAAATAAATGGAAGGACATTCTGTGTTCATGGATTAGAAGACTAAATATCATTAAGATGCCAATTCTACTCAAACCTATTTTCCAGATTAGATGCAATCCCAATAAAAGTCCCAACAGCATTTTTTTGCAGAAATTGAAAAGCCAATGATCCCATTTATTTGTAAGGGTAAGGGGCCCAGAATAGTCAAAAATGTCTTTAAAGACAAGAACAAAGTTGGAGGAATCTCAGGCCCTGTCTTAAAGCATATTACTTAGCTACAGTGGTAAAAAACAGCATGGTACTGGCATAAGGACAGACAGATTGACCAATGGACCAAACTGAGAACTCAGAAATAGACCCTCACGTCTATAGTCAAGTGATTTTGACAAAGCTGTCAAGCCCACCCAGCTGGGCCAGAAGTCTATTCAGCAAATGGTGCTGGGAGAACTGGATAGCCATATCCAAAAGAAAGAAGGAAGACCCCTATCTCATACCTTATCCAAAATTAACTCAGAATGAATCAAGGACCTAAATATAAAAATAACAACCATAAAACTCCTAAAAGGAAATGTAGGAAAATGTCTTCAAGGTCTTTTGGTAGGCAGTACTTTCTTAAACCTTACACCCAAAGCACGAGCAACAAAAGAAATAATAGATAAATTGCACCTCTTCAAAATTAAACACTTTTGTACCTCAAAGGACTTTGTCAAAAGGGTGAAAACGCAGCCGACTCAAGGGGAGAAAATATTTGGCAATCACATATCTGATAAGAGTTTAATATCCATGATATATAAGGAGATCATACAACTTAACAATAAAAAGAGAAACTATGCAGTTAAAGAATGGACAAAAGACTTGAAAAGACAACTGTCCAAAGAAGAAATACCAATGGTGAAGCAACACATAAAATGTTCAACATCACTAGCAATTAGATAAATGCCAATCAAAACTACCATGAGATATCATTTCACACTTATTAGACTGGCTGCTTTTAAAAAGTCAGAAAACTGTAAATGTTGGACAGGATATGGAGAGATAGGAACGCTTATTCACTGTTGGTGGGAATGTAGACTGGTATAGCCACTGTGAAGGACTATTTGGCAGTTCCTACGGAAGTTGAGCATAGCCTTGCTATGTGACCAGGCAAAAATTTGCTAGGTTCAAACTCAGAAGAACTGAGAGCAGTGACACAAATAGACATCTGCACACCGATAATCATAGCACTGTTATTAACGATAGCCCAAAGTTGAAAACAACCCAGGTGTCCATCAACTGATGAATGGATAAACCAGTTGTGGAGTATACACACAATGGAATATTATGCAGCAGTAAGAAGAAATGAAGTCGTGAAGCATATGACAACATGGATGAACGTGGAGGACATTGCATTGAGTGAAGTAAGTCAGACACAAAAGGACAAACACTGTATGATTGTGTGACTATGAACTACATATGTTGTGTAAACTCAAGGAGCTAATAATTAGAGTATAGGTCACCAGAAAGTAGAATAAGGGTAGAGAATGAAAAGCTGATGGTTAATCTGTGCAGAATTGGTTAAAATGTTGTTTGTAAATCTTTTGGAAAAAAAAAAGAGATGGTGAGAGCACATAATGCTGTTTGTGACTAGCAGAGCTATTTTAAGGGTTTGCAGTTGTTGAAAGAGGAAGTTTAAGGAAATGTACATTACTAGAAGGAAAGCTTAAAAATGTAACTTGGGAGCGTATAACATAGTGAAACCTCATGTAAAATACAAATATAGGTTATATTGCATATATAAGACTGCTTTTACAAAATGTAAATACAAATATTCCAGAGAGAAGGAAACAGAATAGCAGCTATGTATGGAAGGAGAAGCACAGAGAGATCGAGAGATGGTGAGTTTTTTTGTTTGGTTTTTGTTTTTTATTATTACTGGAATAATGAAAGTGCCCTAAAAATGATTGAAGTGTTGAATGCACAACTATGTGATTATACCAAATACCACTGATTTTACACTTTGGATGGATTTATGCTTTATTAATGTGTACCAATAAAATTTATTTGTTTTTTTTTTTAAAAAGAAAGCATTAGAGACAGGGTCTATACTTGCTCTATCACTAAATCTATCTAAGTTTCCATGAGAATAATAATAGTGGGCCTCTCTACCTGACAGTTTTGTTTTGATCATAGCACATATCAGGTGCTAAGTAAATGTTTATTGAAAAAAGGAGTGATCTAGTACTCTATTTGACCAAGAGTAGTTATCCCACAAAATTCTCCTAACATTTTTTTTACAGTTGAGAGCACGGCACTAAGGCTGGTTGCATGCTGGTTAGGGTGAAGGTAAAGGTGAGGGTAAATATTTGGAGCAAGAAAGCTGGGTCCTTTTCAGGAGTATATATTAAGACCCAAAGGGGCCACTCTTCTGCCCCAATTCTCTTCTTCTTTTGTCTTGACCTTTGTGCTCCCTGAATGGAGTCTGAAAGTTGCATGTTAGGAAGAAGGGCACAGAAAATAAACCTTAGATCTGAACTTGAGGTAGCCCAGTGGTGTGCATTCTTGCAGCTTTAGTGTTCTCCTTCAGGAAAAAAAAAATCATGCTCAAGACATCCACTCCCAAATAATCGATCAATTCCATAACTTTCCACCCTCCACTACTATTGCTTTCTCTATTCTTCCAATTTAGCTGCCACCCTGTCATGTTTTCTAAAGTTCTTGTCTCAAAAACAGCCACTGACTTCAAAATTTCCATTGTCTTCTATTCAGCACTTCTGAGTTGAAGTTCTGGGTGGTTTCTTCATTCCATTTCTAGCTTCTGCACCCCTCTGGTCCCATATTTTCATTGGTACAGCCCACCATCATTTTAAGTTCAATGTGTCTGCAGTAAGAGTGTACTTCAAATGTGCTTCTTTCTCCCTCTGTATTCATTCAACCTCAACACTTCAACAGGGGGGTCCTGGCTTCAAGCCAAACAGATATGGGGAAAAGCATCATTATAAATAGAGAAGGAGAACAAAAGGAAGAGATTCTATATTCCTAAGCTTAAAAATATGTTGACATGGGTTTAAGGTAAAGTTTTTCAATGTGTATTTTCCAAGAGAGTTTTCCAATCCATTAGACTAGATGAACTCTTTATGATGTAATTGGAAGGAGCTTAGCATTGTTTAATCAAGTTCCAGTGGTTGAAAGTGTCATGAAAGCATCATGGAAGCAGGTACCCAGGAGCAATGTTAGATGTCTTTCTTATTGCTGTCTGATGAGGACTACTCCACAGTAGCCCAATGCTCATTGTTTCTTGATGGCCTTAGCTGAAGGAACACCTGCATATATATAGCCCAACACTTTGTCCCCAACTTCCCAACACCTTCCAAAATGACCCATCCTGTTGGTTATCTCATGATAGCCTTAAGCCTCCTGGAATAGATGTTGAGAGAACTATACACTAAAAGGGTAGGGTGGGGTGGCCAGGATACTCTGCATCCAGGCAAATGGAACAGCAGGAGAGCTTCCACCAAACTGCTAGAAACGTCCATTTTGATAACTATCTAGATCAAACTGATTACTTCCCATCTTCCTTATAAACTCCTGCCCCATACTTGCTAATTCTTTTTTCTGAATTCCTTATTTGTGTTAATCTTAGATACCCAGATCTAATACCCTGGAATCATCTTTAAAATTTATCCTTATAGTGGGCATCTATGATATTGTCCCATTTCCATTTTTCTAGAAATGACATCCCACATACTCACCAGCACCCAAACATTAATTACAGTGGGAACATGTTCTTACATGACCACACCTACCACCTCTGGTCATCAATGATTGGTTCCAGGGTGTTTGACCCAAGGTAGAAAAACTAGAGTCTATATTAGAAAGAGTTAAACTGCAAGCAACACAAAACCAAATGAACAGTACCTTAATTATTTTTTCTCATATAAAAATAAAGTCTTAATGTATGCAACTCAGAGTTGGTGCATCTGCTCAAGAATGTCATCAGGATTTAGGTTGCTTCCATCTTACTGCTCTGAAAACTTTATCATGTAATTTTCATTATCTTTGTCACAAAATGGCTGCTGCAACTTCAGACATCACATGCATATTACAGTAGGGAAGAATTGGGGAGAGGTTAAAGGCAAAGGTAAAGGGCTAAAAGGGTGGGCCAGGTGAGTCTGTCCCTTTTATAAAATATTTCTGTAATATTTGGGTGGTATCTATACCTCTGTGAGAATCTAATTTTAAAATTACTTCAGTTAAAGAAAAAGTGAGAGAGCAACATTAATTTACCTTGCAAACTCAGCATATAAATTTACTAACGTCTTCGACAGATGTGGGACATGACTCCTGGGGATGAGCCTCCCTGGCACGGAGGGATTTTACTAAGTGTTAACTAGCAATGTATTTGGAAAAAGACCTAACCAAAAGGGGGAAATATTAAATACAAATGAGTTTTTATGCCTAAGAGATTTCAAAGTGAGTCAGGAGGTCATTCCAGAGGTTACATTTGTGCATGTCTCAGGAAGATTTCACTGACTGCTCCAGTGAATAGAGCCTCAAGCAGGGGTGCTCCTGAGGGTCCTAGAGATATATAGACACTATAGGCAGGGTAGACAATCCCAAGAAATTGGCACTTTACCGTTGGTGGACTTTACCTTGGAATATATGACAACCATCTTCCCAATGTATCAGACTTAAATTCTAATAATTTTCCTACACGTGGTTCTTCTGCCCCTTTTATTTGAACCTATAATTAACACTATACCCATTAAATATATGTCCCAGAGACTTAAATCTTCTGGCTGTTCATACACGGGTTGAGTCCTGAATCTCAGCAGAGTTGCAGTCAACACTTACTCTCCAGTTTATCGGACTCACCCAGGACAACTAACAAAAGGATGATGGACAATGCCTATCCAATAAAACAGAGTATCTGCAACTGCAAGCAGGACAGTTCCACCCACCTGCCCCATGGGATCTAAGGCCCTTCTCAGTCAGAAGCAGAGTGGGCATCCCACCACCCCCAAATACTCAAGATTGAGAAATGAATAATCATAAAGGGGGAATGCAACTATAGACTAAAGTAGACTTATTATTCTAGTAATGGAAGAACTTGTAACATTGATATAAAGGCAGTTGTCTCAGAGGTTCTGAGGAGAGAAAGAGGGAAGAATAGGTGTAACATAGGCCATTTCTGGGATATTGGAATTCTTCTGCATGACATTGCAATGATGGAAACAGGCCATTATACATTTTGTCAAAACCTATAAAATTGTGCAGTGCAAAATATAAACCATAATGTGAACTATACACCATGGTCAGTAATATTGCTCCAAAATGTGTTAATCATTTGTAACAAATGTACCAACACTAATGAGAGGTGTTGTTAATGGTGAAAGTGTGTGTGGGTGTGGGGGGGTGTTGGGTATATGGGAATCCCCTATATTTTTTATGTAACATTTATGTAATCTAAAGCTCCTTTAAAAATAAAGAAAAAAAGAACCAATTAATTTTAATGATTTATTTAATCATTTGGCTCTATAAAGAGCGAAATTTTAAAATGCAAATTCTAGGACAAAAATAGAGTAAAAATCTCAAAGTTTCCATTTCTTTGCTAATCTTACTACCACCACCCGAACCCCATCCCCATTATAGTCTCTGATAAGTTAGATGTATGTGCCAAGGCAAACACATCTGTTGGGAAATACTTTGGTGATATTTAGTCTGAGTTTCTGTACCTATCTGAAAGTAACAGAACGGAGTCACTTAAACAATACATTTCCTATTGACTCCAGTTTCCGGTGCTGTCTTGCATCCAGATCTGAAGCCATGAAGATCTCTGGGATGTTAGGAGGGCTCCTCATGCTCTTTGTTTTAACTCATGGTTTTGAGGATGTGCGTGTAACCTGTACTGAAAACTGGCTCTGAGTCAGAATAAGACGATTGCCTATTTTGGAACACCGGGATCCTGAGACTTATGAATTATATCTGGGAACCTGCTGTCCTGTCACCACAACAATGCATAGATATTTTGAGTTCCTTTATCCTCTTTCTAGTTGCGGCATCAGGAAATACGATCGCATCTGGGGCATTCTTATTGAGAGTTCACTCAGGTATGTACCATGGTCTTCAACTACCTGGGCTTACTACCCAATAGCTTGATTTATTAAAATAAATTTACTCATCATTGTGGAAGAAAAGCCAGCCATGTTGTCCTACGATTATTGTAACATGCTCACAGCCGTTGGGAGAGGCAATCTCAACATTATCTCAAGTGGAAAACACTGGGATCAATCTAGGGTGCAGGAACAATTTTTCCCTTCTTGGATTCTATCATTTTTAATCCCTTGCTCTAAGGGAGAGGTTAGCTCATAAATTCTGAATTGTGGGCAACTTTGTTAATGCTGGTACTACGGCTGCCTGAGGATTGCACTAAGTCTTAGAAGTCCACTAATGCCTATGGATAGCATCTTTTATCTTTTTAATAGTAGTTTTTAAATGAATTTGCTCTGTAGTTCATGTTTATGAATTCTTTGAGGGAAAAGGGAAATCCCCCAATTTTTTATTTGAAATAAAGGCATTAAAAAAAAAAAGAAGAAAAAAAAAAACCAATACATTTCTTAAGTTTGGCCTTCAAAATTTGGGATTTGGTGAAAATAGCATAAATAATTTAGTAAAGCTAGTGGGAACTATGTGTGAATGTGTGTATTAGAAAACAGTAAAGCTTCTAGAGGGAGGAAGTCAGAGGCCCTTTAAATTCTCTCTAGAAAAGGGCAGGCTAATATACCACAGCAGGCCTAAAGTCAGTGATGTTCAACAGTGCTTTGGGTGAAGGAGGAGGGATGAAGCCGATAAGGATTGGGAGAAGCCTGTGGAAGTTGAAAAAAACATATACGTAGTTGTATAAGAATACTCAATTTTTTTGACTGGGGATTTTGGAGAAGTTAAAGTTATAAAACAGTGAAGGAAACTGAGCTGGAAAAAAAAAAGCTGAGAACCTCTACCTCACACCTTATGTTTTATCATTTATTTTGCATAAATAAATATTTTCCTGGTCAGCTTTCTATTGTTTGAAATTGCTTGAATAGGGGACACCTTTTATTTCACACTGACAAGTAAGACTTAAATATAATTATCCCTCTTGGAGATAATTTGAACCCCCAGAAAAATGATTGAAAGTCACATCAATCAGGCTGTTAAGGTTTTTCCTAAGCATGACATAATAGGGCTGAAGATATGGGGGGCCCTGGGAACCAGAGGAGAGAAGAAAGAAGACGCAGTGCTTGGAGAGGCTAACGATGGGGGACAGAAGTGTTCCTTTTCATTAATAAGGTTTATTTATCACCAAGGCCAGGCCCAGCCAAGCCCCATCACAGGCATCCACAAGAGGCAAACAACCCTCACTAGAGTGATGATTCTTATCTTTCCTGTCCTCCCCAACGCAGCCTCCCCATAAGCTACACTATTGCTAAGAGTCAATGGATTTTCTTCCCCAGAGTAGTTTATTTCCTTCTAAATCCAGGCCTTTACCTTCCACTGAGTCTTAGCTACTAGGCTTGGGCAGTTATGTCCATCTAGTTAACATTAATTGTGTCTCCAGTATGAGAATTGCCAGATGCAATTGTGGATGGATAAAATACACTGGCTTGAAGAAATTTCCAGACCAATAGCCCCAGAAGTTCCATCACTGCATCTAGCCACTAAGAAAAAAGAACTTGTGGGAACAATCAGGGGTGACAAATTATTATCTATTACTAGAAGGTAAAATCATCCTGAAGACTTAAAGGACAAATTAGTCCATGTCAATTGTTCTTACACTTTTATGTGCAAGCACCATCAGGCTGTGAGATGATTGCAAGAACAAAAAACCCTAGTATCAAATGTTGGCTTCTTTCTTCATATCTTTAAAGTGTGTGTGTTGGTGGAGAGAAAAGGGAGAGGGTGAGGGACTGTAGATATTTGCTCTGTTTAGCTTACAGGAGTTGTCCAGAGAATGAAAGATGCGAAATATTTGGCAATGCCCCACAACTGTGGGATAAGAATTTTTAAACCTCTTATTTCTCAATCGTCCAAATACACCAGGTCAGGAATTTTAGCCTAAGTAAAACAGTCAGTCAGTTTGTCTTTCCTATTTCTAGCATAATCAAGAGGGTAATGGAGGACCAAGACCTGGTAAGATTTTAGGAAAAGAACTGTGATGCGGGCTCCATCCCAGAACATCTTTCCCTAGGATTCTCTTTGGAGTCCTTTGCTATTTAACTACTTTACTCCCTTTAGAACCTCGCCCTTAAGTGAGTTTCCCAGGTTCCGTCCCCAGCCCCAGCCCCCACCCCTCCGACTACTACCTAGTCTATAAATTCTAAAGGGCTTGGGCCAGGCGCAAAAGGGCACTCCAAAAATACAGAGCAAGGATCTGTATTCTGGAAACCCTGTTGAAAATATAAGTCAGGCCATATTTTTGCTCGGTTGCGTCCTCGACCTCCCAGCTGTACTTCTTCTGGTTGCTTAAACGGAAGATCAAGGTTGTACGTGACAAGAGAACCTCTTTTATCTCCTTTTTCGCTTCCACAGCCCTCTGGCATCCTCCACGCCCTAGCTCTCTTCCCGACCCACCCGAGGGCGGAGGATTCTTTATCGCCGAGGCGCGGCAGGCGCAGTTCCCTGCAGGCGGCGATAGGGCCCGGGACTACAGCTCCCAGCATTCCCCGCCTCCCGCCGGGCAGGCAGACCCGGTAGTAGAGCTTCTGTAAAGGTTCGCTTTTTATGCGCAGCTCGCTGGCTTCCCGCTGCCGGGGTCAACAGAGCTGGTTTCCTGGACGCGGTTATTGCCCAGGTTGATAACGTGGGGAGCATGGCCTTGCACCTGTGTAGACAGAACATGGGCCCTTGCTGGCGCGCGGCGCGCGGGGGTTGCGGAGAGCTGCGTGCTTGGTCCCAGCGCTTCGCAGCCGGACGCATCTGCCGGCCACCTGGAACGGCTGGCACTGTGCAGAGCCGCGGGCTGGGCCACGGCTCGGCGGCGGGAAATGGTCCCTGGCTGGCAGCCGGGCTGGCGGCGGGGCTGGCGGGGCTGGCCCTCGCCGCCTTCGGGCACGTAAAGCGGGCGGACATGGTGTCCAAGAGCGGCGGGGCGCAGGGTCCCCAGACGAGGAGGCCGGCGGAAGAGGACGCACTGGCCCGCCGCTGCAGCTGCTTCATGGCCTCGCCCGTGACCGACCTACGCGAGCTGCAGCGGAGGCCTGGCGACATGAAGACAAAGATGGAACTGCTGATCATGGAGACTCAGGCCCAGGTGTGCCAGGCACTGGCGCAGGTGGACGGGGGCGCCAGCTTTTCCGTGGACCGGTGGGAGAGAAAGGAAGGTGAGGAAGTTGTCCCCTAGCGGGAGGTGGAGGTGGAGAAAAGAGGTCCGGCTTTAGGTTGCAGGCACCGAAGGACCAAGGAATAGGAAGGGATTGGCCCGCAGAGGTTCCTCTTGGTTAGCAGGGACACCATTAAAACTTTTGTCACTGAAAGAGTGTCACTGAAAGAGTCATCAACTACTCTTTTTCCAAGTGTGAACCCAGATCTGCTGTCACTGGTACCTGACAGTTAAAAGTCTTTACAATTCTGTAACGGCATTTTTCGTAGAAATTTTAAAGATAACTTGCAGTCAGCCAGCGTGGATTTCCAAAGTTTGTTTTTGAACATAGATTTCCCCACATTTCATCTGATTCCCTAGGTGCGTTTACCCTTTCTTCTATGGGAATGGAAAGAGGAACTTCACTCCTCCATGCCATCTGTCAGTCCGACTCCTCTAGCTGAGGGTGTCTTTGTGGCAGAATCTCTCCACTTCTTTTTTCTGTTGCACAAGGACTGTTTTGTTGGCTTGCCAGTAACGCACCCTTCACATTTCCAAATGCTTCTTTTCCAGTGCCAAAATACTTAAGTATTAAAACCCAGTTCTCAGACAATCACATATATTCGTGACCATGTTATTGCCTTTACAATGAAAGTCCACATTTTGGTCATAATCGTGAATGTTCCTGGCTTTTTGTAGCTGGAAATACTGCAGCAACTTGTCACCTTCTTGAGCTATGATACTGCCACACCTATATTAAATGAAGTTAAATCTGGTTTTCATAGTGTTTTCCAATCTTGTAATGTTTTCAAATGAAAACCACTGAACTAGGACACAACCTCGAGTACCAGACTAAGGGTTTGAACTTGGGAAGTTACTTGGCCATTTTGTGCCACTGTTTTCTCATCAGTGAAATGAGATAAAGTAAATATAGGGATATTGGGAAGATTAAATGAGACAAATACATATAAAATGCCTAGAATATTGTCTGATGCACAGAAAGCACTGAGATGAATTGCTTGGGTCACTTGTCAGGCATGTGATCTTGGATAAGAAGCTCTGCCTCTCTGGGCCTTGGAATCTACAAGGGTTGTGCTGGCTCATCTTATGTCCCATCCAGTTCTATAAGTTCTTAAGAGATAAAAGAAACCATGTATGATCCGTCATGCCTACTAATAGAATAGCTTTTATCTAAATATTATCACCTTACTCAGTTTAAGGTTCTGAAATCTCTTCAGTGTTCTAATATCTACTATTTTTTAATTGCCTGTAAACAAAATTAAAAGACAAACAGCACACTGAGCAAAAAAAAAAAAATTTTTTTTTTGGAATAAATATAGAATTCTTAAATTCAGTAAAAGGGGAATACCCTTCAAATATATCCATTCCTGTTTTTAACCTTAACATTCTCTCATATATCATAATTTACGGCATATCATTCTGAACAGTAGTATTTGATGGGAGATTATTCCCGTGATTTTGAAAAATAGATAATGGCATATGAATGTAGAAGAAATGTCCAGTTTAGAGAGGTGAGGAGACATAAATATTTACCCAATATTAGTAGTTAATTTTATAAAGTTAAACTAGTTATCTAACTTTATTGTTTTTAAGAATTACAAATATACCAACTATGGAAGGTTTGGAAGTTAGAGAAGGAAAATAATTCCTAATCCCACCTACCTTCATTCAAAGGTGGTTTCAATTTTTCAAATACCCTTACATTCTCTCCCACTTTAAATTTATATAAACAGGAGGTGGTGGCATCAGCTGTGTGCTTCAAGATGGACATATTTTTGAAAAGGCCGGTGTGAGTGTTTCTGTTGTTCATGGACATCTTTCTGAGGAAGCAGCAAAACAAATGAGAAGTAGAGGAAAATTTCTGAAGACTAAAGATGGTAAATCAGAAAATCTTAATAGCCTTTATTAAGCATGCAAAACTTTTATCCCCACAAATTTTTATTTATAAAATAAATATTGCTTCTGAAAAAAGTTATTTGGATACATATGCCATGCCACACAAGTATATTAGTAATTACTTTTTTTATTGTGGTAATATATATATAACATAAAATTTGCCATTTTGACCATTTTTAAGCATACAATTCATTGGCATTAATAACATTCATAATGTTGCACAACCATCACCACTATCTATTTCCAAAGTTTTTTATCAACCCAAACAGAACCTTTGTACCCATTCATCAGTCACTCCCCATTATCCTCCCCTCAACCCCTAGTAACCTCTAATCTACTTTCTTTTTTTTTTTTTTTTTTTTTTTTTGTTTTAAAGATTTTTTATTTATTTATTCATTTATCCCCCCCTTGCTGCCCGTGCTCGCTGGGTCAGCCAACCACGCCCTGCGGGCAGGCCTGCCCTCACCAGGAGGTCCGGGAACCGAACCGGAGGCCTCCCATATGGTAAACGGGAGCCCCACTGATTGAGCCACAGCTGCTTCCCTCTAATCTACTTTCTTACTCTATTAGTTTGCCTATTCTAAATATTTCATATAAGTAGAATCATCCAACATTTGTCCTTTCGTATTTGGTTTGTTTCATATAGTATAATGTTTTCATTATGTTGTAGTGGGTATCAGAACCTCATTCCTTTATGTGGCTGACTAACATTCCACTGTATGTATATACCACATTTTGTTTATTCATTCATCTGTTGATAGACACTTGGGTTGTTTCTGCTTTTTGATTATTGCGAATGATGGTGCTATGAACATTGCTGTATAAGTATCTATTTGAGTCCCTGTTTTCAATTCTCTTGGGATATAACTATGAGTGGAATTGCTGGATCATGTGGTAGTTCTGTGTTTAAATTTTGAGGAATTGCCATACTGTTCTCCACAGCCACTGTACCATTTTTACATTTCTCACTAGCAATGTACAAGAGTTTCAATTTCTCTACATTTTCGCCAACACTTATTTTTAGATTTTTCTTATAGACATTCTAGTGGGTGTGAGATGGTATCATTGTCATTTTTTTTTTTTTTTTAAGATTATTTATTTACTTTTATCAATTTTTACCCCCCCACACCCCGTTTTGCTGTTTTTGTGTCCGTTCGCCAGGCAATTGTCTGTGTCCGTTTCCTGCCCTCTCTTCTCATCCTTCTCCTCCTGTCTTCACCAGGATTCAATCCTGGGAACCTCTGATGTGGGAGAAAGGCATCCTACCGCTTGCACCACCTTAGTTCCTGGTTTTTTGGTGCGTCTCATCTTTGCTCTCTCTTGTGTCACTCTCCGGTTACATCATTATCTCTCTGTGTGGCTCAGTGGTGACTGTTGGTGCACCCACTCGCGGGGCCTCGTGGCCCGCATGCCTTCAATATTTTTCTTTATTTTTACCGGGAGGTCCCGGGGATCGAACCCAGGTCCCTCCATATGGGAGACGGACACCCAACCATTTGAGCCACATCCGCCCCGCTCATTGTAGTTTGATTTGCATTTCCCTAATGACTGATGAGGTTGTCCATTAGTCTTTTCATGTGCTTTTTTTTTTATTTCTCCCCCCTCCCCCCATTGTTTTGTGCTCTCTGTCTGTTCTCTGTGTGTTCTTCTGTGTCTGCTTGTCTTTCTTTAGGCGGCACCAGAAACCGATCCTGGGACCTTCTGGAGTAGAGAGAGGCTGCCCCGATCTCTTGCGCCACCTCAGTTCCCTGATCTCTTGCATCTCATTGTCTCTCTTCTGTGTCTTTTTTTGTTGCCTCATCTTGCGCCAGCTCTCTGTGCGGGCCAACTCTTCTGCAAGGGCCAGCACTTTGTGTGGGCCAGCTCTCTGCCCAGGCCAGCTCTCCGCTTGGGCCAGCTCGCTGCCGGGGCCAGCTTGCTTTTCACCAGGAGGCCCCAGGAAGCGAGCCCTGGACCTCCTATAGAGTAGATGGGAGCCCAAACACTTGAGCCACATCTGCTTCCCTTTTCATGTGCTTTTTTGGCCATTTGTATATCTTCCTTGGAGAAATATCTATTCAAGTCTTCTGTCCATTTTTAAATTGAACTGTTTTTCTTTTCGTTGTAGCACTAAATAATTACTTTTTAAAAATTGTATTTTAAGAGACAAATTTAAAATTTGCTTTTGAAAATTGATCCAGAAGCCATGTTGGAGTTCATTTGTATCAAGCCAGGTGATTAAAAGCCACTCACTAGGTGTTTTACTTTCCAGGAAAATTGCCATTTTCTGCTATGGGTGTGAGCTCTGTTATCCATCCCAAGAATCCTCATGCTCCTACCATCCATTTCAATTATAGATACTTTGAAGTAGAAGAAGCAGATGGTAAGTGTCTCTGGAGCATGGAAACTCTTACTGTGCAAAATGTGTATTTTAAAACAGGTAAGAGGGCATAAGTTCTAAAAGAGAGAAAGAATAAATTTGATCTTACTAGGTTTTCCAGGCAGGATATGAAGGTTTATTCCTTGGCAGGTGCAATGGATTATGCACTAGACATGAAAAGTGGGATTGGTAGTGGCTGGACTCCGACCTCCCATATTTCTTCTAACACAGGAGGAATAATTTAATGAACCTGAACTTCAAAGTGCACATAGGGTTATTTGCAAATAACATTTATCATTACACTCAAAGGAAAAGCTTTTGGAAAATATCTTCCCCATACATATCTTTGCTAGTCACCAGTGCATTATCAACAGTTTAAAATGGGGTTCATTGGTTCATGCCTCATGCCCGTCTAGTTTCAGCCTATTTCCCATCAGCAGGGCCAACAGTTACCAACATGTCAGACCACCTGTGCAATACCACACCTATACCTGTTGGTATCTCCTGGTGATGACATTTAAAGTCACTGTTTTAAATTTTCACTTTGAAGCCACTCAATTTGGCTCAACCTTTTTATGTTTAAGAGTTAACTGGTACTGGCCACCTATAAACCTAACTAAGAACATGAAATAGTCATTCTCTAATGGTTAAGTTGCCTCCCTCATGAAGTGGGTTTTTACTCTTACTGGGGGAAAAAAGAAGGTGTGGCAGTGGTTCTTAATTCAGAAAGCATAAGAATCTCCTGGGGAGTTTTTAGAAACCATAGATGCCTGGGCTAGAGATTTGGTTTTATTAAATCTGATCTAGTGGAGGTATTTTAAGTGCCCCATGTGATACTAATAGGAAGCTAGAGTTGAGATTTATTGCCCAATCCACCTGTTTTATCATCCACTGCCATACATACATTTCCTTGCCTGGTTCTACTGTTTCACTTTTTAATTTTTTACTTCCTTTTCTTTCTTTCTGCCTCTACCTTTTCTTTCCTAAGTCTTGCTAGATATTCAGAGCTAAGGAGATTGCTCAGTTTGATATTATTTGATTGTCTCCCATTTCGTGCTTAATATATTAAGCTGATAAATTAAGTTTGCTAATAAGTTCAGTAATATGCCAAGTCTTAAAATCCTCAGCAGAATCATATGTCTTGATTTAATAGGTAACACTCAGTGGTGGTTTGGTGGTGGATGTGACCTTACTCCAACGTACTTGAACCAAGAGGATGCTGTGCATTTTCATAGAACTCTAAAGGAGGCTTGTGACCAGCATGGCCCAGATCTCTATCCCAAATTTAAAAAATGGTAGGTAAAGGTATTGAACTTGCCATGATCCCAAAATTATATACCATTTCTTCTTTGGGTCCCAAAGGCAACTGTTATTTCACTAAATAACTTCTTCAGCTTGTGAAGTTTAAAATTTTGCTCATCAAAACAAGTGTAATAGCAGTCTTACCATGAGTTACTTATTTAGGAATATTTGGATGTCTAATATAAATTGAGTAGTAGCATCTTTTTTTGATCCTAAATGATTTAGAATGGTAGAGTATAAACCTTAAAGAGTAGTGATTCTTGCCTATCAGAGATTTTTTTTTTTTAACCTAGGGTGACATGTTTGCCATTCCAGACTAGAATTACTGTCCTGTTGTTGCCATGGGAATGTATTAGGGTATAGGAAGGATCCAAGAACTACTGGAGAGAAATGTCAGTGTATAGAGATTTTGGACGAGGAGAAAAGTGAAACTGAAAACTTTGTGATAATTCTAGTGATAAAGTTTATTTGAATAGAAAAGAAACAAATGTGGTGAGGAGACCAGGAATGTTTGGTAGATGTCATTTGGTATCTTGGCATAAAATGATTGGAATAAGAGTAAAGTTCTGAACCCTGTTTAGAGTTCATTAGCATTCTTCAAAAAGGAATAACATATAGGGCTTTTTTTTGTTTTGTTTTGTTTTTTGCTTATACTGCTAATTATTAAGAGATTGTTGATGATTTTTATGCAAGAGCATAGCCTTCAGCTTAAAATTCTCAGAAAAGATAAAACATTTGAATATGCTCCTCTTGAATTAACATTACCACTGAAAACTACATAGCCATGGGTGCATGCATGTCGGATGCAGGTTTTTTCCTCTTCCACAAACCAGTATCCTTCCAGGAGGAAGGATTGGTGGGTAGACATTCCCCTTTTTTGGTTTATTCTTCTAGCTGTTACTGAGTTGATTTTAAATATTACTACTTAAAATAAGTAAGGGGTAGGCTAGTTAAAAAGTTTTTAATATAAATGTTCAGTCAATCTCTTAATTTTATAATCTCATAAAGAGAAAAATAATATGATCTAAAATATGATTTGGGTTAAAAGCTTACTTCACCATCTTGCTGAGGATATACTTTATTAACTACACTAATAAAATATGCATGTAAAGGAAAGCCAAAAAATCACAAGGAGATAAATTATGCCAGTGCATCAGTTCTAGGGATTTGCATCTGCTGTCCCTTTTTATTTTTTTTGAGTTTAAGCTATCAAGGCTTTTTTTTTTTTAATATATTTTTTTATTTCTTTAAAGATACTTAGATTACATAAATGTTACATAAAAAATATAGGGATTCCCATATGCCCCGCTCCCCATACCTCCCATGTTTTCCCACATAAACAACATCCTTCATTTGTGTGGGACATTCATTGCAATTGATAAATGCATTTGGGGCATTGTCACTGAGCATGGATTACAGTTCACATTGTAGTTTACATTCTCTCCCATACAATTCTGTAGCTTCTGGGAAGATATATAATGGCCTGTATTTGTCATTGCAGTATCATTCAGGATGATTCCCAAGTCCTGAAAATACCCCCGTATTGCACCTGTTTTTCCCTCTCCTTGACCTCAGAGCCTCCAGTGGCCACTGCCTCCACATCAATGCTGTAATTTCTTCCATTGCCAGAATCACAATAAGTCTATAGTAGAATACTCTTGTCCACAGTTCATTCCCCAATACTGAGGATTCTGGGATGGTGATGTCCCACTCCACCTCTGACTGAGAGGGGGCTTCAATCCCATACAGCTGATGGATGGCACTCTCTTGCTTGCAGCTGTAGGCTCTCTTATTTCCTTGGTATGGTGGTTGTCAATCCTCACCTTCTTGTTAGTTGTCCTGGGTGAGTCCAATGAACTGTAGGTGTTGCAACTCCGCTGAAGCTGAGGGCCCAACTGGCACATGGATAGCCCAAAGATTCAAGTCTCTTGGATGTACACCTACCAACTCCAGCACCAACTATAGGTTCAAATAGAAGGGACAGATGAGCCATGTGTAGGGAAGCCATACTGTCACTCTTAGGAGCACAAACTCCAAAGTAGGGCACACTGGCAAAGCACCAAACTCTGGAACTATCTGCCCTTACCATAGGACCTGGGTGTCTCCAGAGACCTCAGGAGCCCCACTATTTGGGGTAGTAACCACTTCGGCAGTCTGTGAGATCCTGCTGAGATGTGTATAAGTGTTACCTCTGGGATGACCTCCTGACTCACTTTGAAGTCTCTTAGCCACATAAACTCATTTGTCTTTACCTTTTCCCCCTTTTTTTTTTTTTTTTAAGATTTTATTTATTTATTCATTTATCCCCCCCTTGCTGCCTGTGCTCGCTGGGTCAGCCAACCACGCCGTGCGGGCGGCCCGCCCCCACCAGGAGGCCCCGGGAACCGAACCCGGGGCCCCCCACATGGCAAACGGGAGCTCCACTGATTGAGCCACAGCCGCCCCCCACCTTTTCCCCCTTTTATTTGAGGTCTTTTACCCGTTGCATTGCTAGTTGGTGCTTGGTAGTAATCTCTTGGTACCAGGGTCAAGGCCATTTTGAAGGTGACTTTTTAAATTTAAGTTTTTGTTAGTACTACTTTTTCTATTTATTTTATATAGAGATTTTCAAAAGAACCGTTTCCAAGATGTAAACCATTCTACACATTAGCATTTGGGGACTGGAGTCTTAGGAAACCTACTGTAGTGGTAGAGAGGAAAAGACTCAAGAACAGAGGGATAATTTCATGTGCTGGCTCACACGGGTAGCATAGAAATGTCTGAAGACTCTTATTCTCTGAACTTTTCCTTCTGCCAGCCTTTCCCACAGTCAAGCATGCTACAGAGTCATCAAGATTTTATTGCCAAAGGAGACCTTACAGATTATTTATCGTACCTCCCTTTGGTGAATGCAGCCTGACTCCAGGGAGTGCAAGGATTTGTGCCCATCACAGGCCGGGTTGGTGTCATTGTTGGTAGAGAATTCCTGTCCTCTGCCTCCTGCAAAAGCAGCGACACTTCTGAGGGTGGGAGCATCACTTGCTTCAAGAAATATGCTATTAATGTTGGACTCTTTATTTCTATTTTCACTGAAGTTCTTTGCATTCCTTACCCTTTAGATAATCTTTAGATAATCTTATGTCAAGTTACCTGGTTCCATAGTAGATACGAGTATAAGCCTTTTACTACATTGGCGATGTTTGCAAGAAATCTGCCTAAAGTCCTAGTTTCTTTTTCATAGTTAGACAAAATGTGAGGGAGTGTTAGTCAAGGATAGTATGGAATTGTTCGCATATTTTCATGCCTTTATTTTCTTCTCCTCTGACAGCTGATTTGACCTTGCTGCATTTTCCAGGTGTGATGACTACTTTTTTATAACCCACCGTGGAGAGCGGAGAGGCATTGGCGGTATCTTTTTTGATGATCTTGACTCTCCATCCAAGGAAGAGGTGTTCCACTTTGTGCAGAGCTGTGCCCAGGCAGTGGTTCCCTCTTATATTCCACTTGTAAAAAAGCACTCTGGTGACTCATTCACCCCCCAGGAGAAGCTGTGGCAGCAGCTCCGGAGAGGACGGTGAGCAGAATAAATCACCTCATTGCACAACTGTGGGGGACGCAATAGTGTTCCAAACCTAAGATAGAAGTTTTTTGTGTTTATCATTTCTTATGCTCGTCTGTTCCATGTGCTCCTATTTATGGGCTTGGATAAATGAGAGTTGATTGATATTTCTTTTTTAACAATTTCTTAATGCATCTGTTTTAGGACTTTTTTTTTACATGATTTCTGAAATATATCTTTCTCATTCCTTTCTTCTCTCACCCAACATTTCTTGTGTGCCCCTTGTTCAGGCATTATGCTGGGTACAAAGGTTAGCATGACACAGACCCTGCACAAAGGAAACTGACAGTTTAGTGGGGAAGCCATGCCTAAGGGATAATTGAAAACCTTATGGAGAGTGTGGTGTTCTAGTTTTGCACGAGATTCCATAAGCAAAATGGGCAGATTCTATGAATGCTAATTAGTTGAAGCCTTTAAACATAAAAAACTTCGTAGACACAGGAATAATACTTTTCAATTTTTCCCCCCTTCGTTTGATGATAAGGCATTTTGAAAGTTCCATTTGTGTGTGTATCATTGCACGTCTGATGCCTTTTGAGTTAGCTAGACGTGTGGGTGTTAGATTAATTTTCTGTGTTGTGCTGTGTGATGATTATTCAGAGAGAGCCTTCTTTCTGCCACCCTTATCTTTGGTCCTTAAGATGGCAGTAACCTCTGGGACTTAAGGAAATCCCATCTATTCACTGTGGTTATCAGCATTGTCTTCACTTTCTTCTACTATGTTTAGTTTTCTGGATTCTTTGCAGATTTCTCCTCCCTCCCCTACCAAAATGAGTTTCCCTTGCAATTGTCAGCCTGGCTCTCCTTTGACTTTACAGTCTCTTGTTTGTCGTTCTTACCACAGTCTCTTGCTCTCAATTGCTACCATTATTTCGCCAGCCCTTGAACTTCAGTCTCTTAAACACCTTATCAATAGTAGAGCAGAAACTAAAGACTTGTAACTTATTTTCGTTTTGTTGTATTTTGAGAAAAGGAAATAGGGTAAAATTTGAACATTAAATTGAAAGGAATAGTTAAAGTCCATAAATTATAGGCATGAAAGAGAGGATAAATGTATAGAAAGGATATGAAGGATCAGATCTAAGTGAAACCTGGTGGGAGTCAGAAGAGCTCAGATAGGGAAAGGGGCATCTTCCCTCAAAAACTGACAGGAACACAGTGATTGTACAGGTTGATCACTGTATAATCTATTTAGGGCGATCCTTACCAAGATCTTTGAGGTAGATCTTCGAATACATGAATACAAGCTAGAAAATCACAGCCGTTCTTTAGAAATCATGTTTAAGAAAGGTAAGATCAGGGGTTTTAAAAAAAAATGATGGTTAAGACACTGAAATTCTTTTCCTTGGTCTTAGCGAGAAAGAGGTTAAGAAGATTCTCTTAAATCATCTTTGAAACAGTCATGAAGAAGGTATTAAAAGGTTATTAGTGCACAAAATCCAATCCATAGAAATCAATGGTGAGGACCAGGAAGGGATCCACAATGCAGTTGATTTAAATTTTTGCAGGACCTTTGGTTAGTTTCCACGCAAAGAGGTGCTTTTTAAAAGTTTATAAGTTTAAAAGTACTATAGGATTTTAGGTAGTATTCTGATAAAGGTGGGTTTAAAGACAGGAATGGATGGGATAAATGGGAATATCTGAGGGAAGTTTAGATCAGAGAATATTTTCTGATTGAGTTGAGAATAATCTGAAGAGGGACTATTTAGTGAAATTTTCAGATTAGTGGATAATTCTAAATTTTTCTAGGTAGTAGAAATTATCCTTTTGAAATTGGGGAAGACAGAACCTTTTACATAGTATCCCTGATGTCAAAGGCAGACAGAGTTTTAAGCTGGATGGAGTCCAGTTCAGATTCTTTTGCAGTTTATGGGAAACTAACATGTTGGACCAAGTTTCCCCAGATGAGGATATTTTTCTAAAACATAAAACTGAGCACTACAACTCACACACTACCTTTTTAGTATGATTGCTATTAATCTTCAGGAAGACTGAATTATATGACTACTTATTAATGCTATTAAGTACTTTAAGAAAGGGGAATATCTAGAATATATTAGTAATTAATAGATTACTGTTAACTGTTCTTTGCTTTTTAATTACAAAATTTTATACTGCTTTATTAGAAGTACTTCTGAGTACTACTTTTTTTATTTTTTTAAGATTTTTTATTTATTTATTCATTTATCCCCCCCTTGCTGTTTGTGCTCGCTGGGTCAGCTAACCACGCCGTGCGGGTGGGCTTGCCTTCACCAGGAGGCCCCGGGAACCAAACCCGGGGCCTCCCATATGGTAAACGGGAGCCCTACTGATTGAGCCACAGCCGCTTCCCATGAGTACTTCTAATAAGACATATAACATGAGCACTTATAATAAGAGCTGTGCTACCCTGAGGAAGGATGCCAATTCTTTTTCTTTAATTGTTCCTATACCTTAAAGTTCTTATCTTTGGTCCATTCCTCTTGCCTTGTAACTACTCTGTGTGGAGCAGAATCTATATCCTGTTGTTTAGTGGGTAGAATATGCTTTTATTCATTCTGTCCAAAACTCAGCTGGCTGTAGACTGCTGTTTTTTGTGCTGGTTCCAACTGACTGGGGAGAGGGGGCAGAGCAGAGAAGCACCTAAGTATTCATCATGGGTTAGTCTTAAGATTTTACTCAGCTAACTCTTAATATTATTTGCTGTCTTTATGACAGGTATGTGGAATTTAATCTTCTATATGATAGGGGCACAAAGTTTGGCCTCTTCACTCCAGGATCCAGGATTGAAAGCATCTTGATGTCTTTACCTCTAACTGCCCGGTAAGGAGATAACTCATGGTGGTAGTTATTCCTCCACTCCCCAGTTCCCTAACCCCCACAAAATATGAAGGCTAACAGTCCAAATATCTTACCTAAAGTTTAGTTGGGCTTGATTTTGCTGATTTTTTAGCAAAGTCACGATCAAATATTAAGGAAATCAAATTGGATTTGATTTTCCTTAATTATTTGACAGCTTTGTGTGTGAAAGCAGGGAGAGGATAGAAGAGAGAGAAATTTTCTTTTCAATAGGGCTGGGGGGTGGTATCTAGGGGGCCCGGATCAGCCTCCTCACTTGATAATTTTATGGGAAGAGCTATGGGCAAAAGCAAATTTGTTTGAGTATGTTGACTTTTTGAACTTTATTAGAAATCATTGGTCTAGGTGGGAAATGTCTTATTCTCCATTATGAGGTATTAAGCTTCTTTGAAAGAATTAGTGATTATTTCAGGTGTGTGGCTTTCTTGTTGTGCTTTACTGCAACTCTGGTGGGCTTCCATAAAGGCTAATTGCACTTGTAGGGGAATTTTAGAGCTGCATATATTTATGTTGGTCCTGTTCGGTTAATGGTAATAAGACCCACAGCTCTCTTTCTTGGCTATAAGATAATGAGAACGTGATATCCAAAGTGAAATAGGAATGATTAGAAAATAAAAAAATACATATATTATGGTTTGTATAACAAGAACTAGAATCATCTTTTCTTGATGGGCTTAAATATCCAAATAAAAACGGACTACTAGATGACATCCCAAGGTCTGCCTTTCATCATGCTGCTGTCTACATCTAGCCTTGTGAGATCAGTGCCCTCTACAGTTGTCACTGCCTTCAGCAGAACATTGGCTCTGACCCTGTTTAACCAGTGTTCTGGGACTCATGTCCTTGGCTCACGCATATAACTATTATGTGCTCATGCCATCCTAGAGGTGAGAAGTAAATAAAAGTAGAGATGAGTTCTTAAGGCTTTGGTAGTCTGATTGCTTCTGGCCTCTAATTATAGTGCAAATCCCAGACTGCAGATGTGGGCTGATTATAAACCAATCCTTTGTTCCATTGAATAGCATTAAGAGGACAGGCCACTTTCAGCTTCTTATAGTCTAAACTAGGGGTCTGCAAATTTAAGGACTGCAGGCCAAATCCAAATCCACTGTAGTCTATTTTTGTACTTGACCTAAGATTATTTTTTACGTTTTTAAAGCATTACAAAAATAAACCACAAAGAATATGGAAATGTACATGGCCCCCCAAAGCCTAAAATGTTTATTATATGGCCCTTCACAGGAAAAGTTTGCCCAACCCTGGTCTAAACCAGTGTTTGCCAAACTTTATGCTACACCTTAATCACTTTGGTTATATTTGTTTACTATTCATGGTATTTACTTAATATTTTATAGTACATCAAATTATTTTTTCTGAAATAAAATTTATTTAAAAAGGAAAACCAGTATTATTTTCCATAATTAGAAAGTAACACAATTAAATAAACACATAAGTATTAAGCTGAAAATTGTTTATCCATGGAACATCTAAGATTCTACATTTTACCAAACTCTGGTCTACAGCAAAAGTGTGTTTTGGCTTGGGGATATCAATATTGGCAAAAGTATGCACAAGAATTATTAAGCAACATTATTTCTTTAGCAGTAAATATTTTTTAAAAGCCTAAGGGGTGTAAGGCACATTAGGTGGAGTGGAAACAAAGAGGTATTAAGACTTTTTTTACTCTTTTAGAATTTGACTTTTCATTTATTTTGGCACTTTGAAACTAAAACTAAAGAGGTATGTATGTCGTTTATTATTTTTTTTATTATTACTTTTTGTTTGTTTCTCTTTTTGTCCTACACAGTTGGGAGTACATGCATTCACCCTCAGAGAATTCCAAAGAAGCTGAAATTCTGGAAGTTCTCCGCCATCCAAGGGACTGGGTGCATTGATGCAGACAGAGCAGACCTGCTGGGGTTTGGGGGGCACAGAATGTTTGCCCCCCATTCCGTTAGCTGGTACCGTTACCACAGTGTGGCAGTTCGCTGTGCCTTAGTGCTGCACAGTCTTCTCCCCCTTGGGGTTCACCTCCTCTGCGGCTGGTAAAATGTGTTTGCAGCACAGCTTCTATTGGACCCTGTCAGTGACTGGTGGTGAAATGGCAGATTGCTGATAGAGACAATATTAGTTGATGTACAAACTCATTTATACTCTTAGGGTCATTTTATATGATATTAAGTTTACAAGTATTGCATTCAGGGAATCTAAATATAATAATTTGTATCAGGAAGCTTTCTCATGTTATTTTTGTTTCATGTATTTTTAAAAGTTTTAACTTTTGCCACAAAAGTCTCTATCATGAGATACATTTTATTCTTAAATTCAGTGAAGTTGATATGTAAGAGTAATTTTAGAAAACAACATGAAAATGAAGGTACAAGTTTTCTTTGTCATTGCTGAAGTTTCTTTGATCATAAACTTTTTATTTATATATATCTCTCTAGAGACCATAATATTATAAGATAAATACCCATTTTTATAATTGTAGATATTTAGGAATACTTGAAATTTTCTTAATCTCTGCATGTGGTACAATTCAGTGATTACCTGCAGTTAACCTCTAAACTGACTTTATTCTTATTTACGTAAGAATGTTTAAGTTGTAGTTTTGATTTTTGTAAAGCTTTGTTAATGTTGGGATTCTCTGCATTTTTGAATGTGAAAACTTATATCCCTGGAATCTGATATTTAAAATGTTTCTACCAGATACTTCTATGTGGAAGTTTAAGACCAGTGCTGGGGAAGTTATGAAATTAGGAAATATTTCTCATTTGGGAAATGAATTGAGAAACATTTTCCTTCTTTAATTAAAACAGACATAACTAGTATGTAGGCATTTTATAAATATCTTTTTTTATAAGATGAACTAATAGAAATTGATCTTTTTTTCACATTTTGCAACTCTCTGCTCTTAAGAGAAACAGAATTCCTAATGTATGGCTTCTTTATTCATAAAATAACATGACTATGTGATTTTATTTGATTCATAAAATATTGAGGTTTCTGTGGAAGAGTATCTCCTACAGATTATTAAGCATTATCCTGGAATATGTTCAATGTATGTGATTGTATGTGGCCTTTTAGGGCTGGAAAATATATATAGCTCAGTGTACTTCCTCAAGTGTTTCACAACAAATCCACTAAATTTTATTACGACTAAGAAATGTTTGCATTCTTCATTTTGTCAGGATAATTGATAGAGGGAAGGCATAATATTTGTTAGTACTAAAACTATAGTTCCTCATTCTTAGGCATTTACTCAAGAAAAATAAAAACATAAGTTTTGTACTTGATTTTTCATAGTAGCTTTATTCATAATAATAAAAAAAATTAGAGACAACCCAAATACCCATCAGCAGGTGAACGGATAAACAAACTGGTATGTGCATATATTAGAATACTGCTCAGCAATAAAAAGGAACAAAGTGTTGATAAACACAACCACATGGATGAATATCAAAAGCATTATGCTAAGTGAAAGAAGCCAGACACAAAGCAGGATGTACTATATGACTCCATTATATGAAAACCAAGAATAGGCAGAACTTTAATAATAGAAAGCAGATCAGTGGTTGCCAGAGGCTGGGGATAGAGGAAGGGAACTGACTGTGAAAGGGCACAAAAGAATTATGAGGTTTTGGAAATGTTCTATATCTTGTTTGGGTGGTAGTTACAGCACTGTATATATTTATCAAAACTTATCAAACTTGATACTTAAAATTGGGGAATTTTATCATATGTGAATTATTCTTCAGTAAAGCTGATTAAATGTCAAGCATTTAGGCATAATACAGAAATACAGGAACAAATGTTAAAGTACACCTCAGTTTACTTTTTAAAATCAAACGTAGTAGATCTTTTAGCCAACTTAGTTTTGTTGTAGGTTGTTGGGAGCTGGGCACCAGACTAATATGAAATTTGAAAATCTGTGCATCTCAGTTTTTCACTCTTCAATAAGCATGTGTTTCAATTATGGAATAGACTATATCTGGATGGAAAAATAGCAGTTGTATAAGTATTGGAAAATAGATCATTCTACTTTTATTCAAAGTGAATTATTCTTTCAAATTCCTATTGACATCTATTCTGCATCTACTTGAGACCCAGGGGTGTACCTCCAAATGGCCTGAACACCGAAGTTCTGCTGTCTAACCCATGCATATTAATGGTTTTAAGGAGTGTGTGCCTGGTGGGGAGGGGAAAGGGATGAGAACACTTTGAATCAAATTTCTAACCATTACTTCCTATTTAACACATCCCTGCCTTTAGCATGTTGCTGTTAAAAAAAAATGCAAGTAATAGAAAAATTTTCAATAAGAAAATGAGATGTAGAAAGAAAAAAAAAAAGATTAGCCAAAATCTCAACACCAAGAGACAACTCCTATTAACACATTTAAATACATATCTTTCCAGATATGTCTATTATATACATCATACTAAACATACTGGTGTTTTAAACTAATAATATACAGATTTATTAATATCAAAATATGTAATATAATATATAATATTTTAATATATAAAATATATAATTTAATATATATATATTTTAATATATAAAATTTAACCATATTTAATGATTTTATAACATTTCATTTTACCTAATTTACTTATTACTTAGCCTGTGACTAGTTTTGGACATATAATTCAATTTTTCACTATCAAAACCCTTTTTTATGCCAGGTTTAACAAGGTATAATTTCATGCAGTAAAAATTACCCTATTTAGATATGCAGTTCTATGAATATTGACAAATACATAGTCACGTAACCATCCCTGAAATCAAAATATAGACTATTAACTTCAGCCCCAAAAGTTCCTTCCTGCCCCTTTTAGTCAATCTTTTCTCTTTCTACCCCCAAACCTTGGCAGTCATTGATCTGTTTAATATCCCTGTAGTTAGGCCTTTTCCAGAATCATAAAGATAGAATCATACAGTATGCAACATTTTGAGTCTAGCTTCTTTCACTTACCATAATGCATTTGAAATGTATCCATGCTGTATCTATCAGTAGTCTATTCTTTATTGCTATGTAGTGTGGCTGTATCTCAGTTTGTTTATCCCTTCACCAGTTGATGGACATTTATGTTGATTCCAGTTTTTAGAAGATACTATCATAATACTTTAATGAATATGTAAGCATTTATTTCATTACGATTCATACTGAGAAGTTAGAATTTCTGAGTCAAAGAATATATACATAATTTCCTTTGATATATATTTCCAAGCTGTCCTTCAGAAATGTGTTATAAATTCTATCACCAGCAAAATATGAGTATTATACCCTGGTAAATGAGGTGCAGGAAGGCTCGTAAAGAGGCATTTCATTATTATAATTTACATTTCTTTGACTAGTAAACTCATTTTTAAAAACTACTTAGGGAAGCGGCTGTGGCTCAATCAGTAGGGCTCCCGTTTACCATATGGGAGGCCCTGGGTTCGGTTCCTGGGGCCTCCTGGTGAAGGCAAGCCCGCCTGCGCGGCGTGGTTAGCTGACCCAGCGAGCACAAGCAGCAAGGGGGGGATAAATGAATAAATAAATAAAATCTTAAAAAAAAAAAAAAAACTACTTAAATTTGTATTGTTCCAATGAGAAAGCCGAGCCATCTTAGCTCTCAGAAAACTACATATTGTTAATAGTTTTCAGAATGAATAAATACTTAGACACAATCTGGAGCTTTGTTTATGCTCTTTAGCACGAATTGGCAGTGGGTGTGCTTAAATTCAAAGTAGCAGTCTTTTCCTACCCATGGAAGAAGTGTGTTAGCCACTCATCTAACTCCGAGAAGCTATAACAAGTTATATGGCTCAGTCCACCCTGTATGGTTAGATCCTTTGCACCTTGAAATCCTTAGCACTTTAGGTCTATAACGATGATGAGCATTCTATGATAAGTATTGAGTAGAGAGCATTAAAACTGGGTTGGAGAATTGGAAGAAGGGCAGAGGGAGTGGGACTGAGGGTTGGAGAAAACTGATCATATTTTGGGGATGATGTTGCTTTATCTTATTTACAGTAGCATAGCTGCCAAAAGCATGTTCTTTGGAATCCAATACATCAGGTACATTGTCCCAGTGCAATCATTTATTAGTTGAATGATAATGAACAAGTTTTTAAACTTCTCTTTCAGTTTCCTTATACGTAAAATGGAGATAATATCCTCTACCTCCTAGGGTGACTGTAAAAATTAAATAATATGCCTAAAATTATAGCATATTAAATAATATATCAATATGATTATAATATTCTATTTAGTTCTTTCAAAATATCAGGCACGCCAAATGATAAATGCTCAAACACTTTTCAAAGTCAAAGCATTAGCAGTATAGAGTAATTTGTAATAGATTTGTAGCTTGCTTTTTTTTTTTTGGGCCAAGCATGTTTAAGAAATATAATCTGCTTATATATGTGTATCATGAAAGCCCTGATGCATCTCACCTTCCAGGCTAACCAGACTGCCTTAATAGCAGTCTCATTTTATGTGCTTTAGTTTACTGAACAGGGTGAGACTCTCTACATATAGTGTATAGAGACTGTATGTGTCAGAAATTTGCAGGATTTTAAATAACTCTTTTTGCATGTTTATGATGTGCTGAACATTGTACAAAGTGCATTGTATGCATTTTCTTTACCTAATCCTAACAGTGACTCTATGAGGTAGACTCTATATTATGCCCACTTTACAGATGGAAAATATGAAACTTAAGGAAGTGAGCTAACTTGCCTTGAGTTATACAACTAGTAACCTGTAGAGTCAAGATTTGAATACAGACCTGACTGCAGAGTTTAAGTTATTAACCACTATACCCTGCTCACCCATGTAATCAACTGAGTGTTTAATGAGAAAAACACTGCATGCTAAAGAGTACCTGATTAGAGGGGCAACTAATGTTTCCTTTTGACTTACCTGCCCAAATGTCTTTTGATGTTCCAAGGGAGATATCGTCTCCCTCACATTACTAAAATGGCTAACGTGCAAAATAGGTCCTTGTTCTTTGTTTCCAATAAATATTCACATTATTTTTAAGTACCATTCTCATGTTGGGTAGCATATAAGTTCAGGTACTTATAAAAGAATAAAAACTATTTTCAGTAGAAATTAGTGAGTTTACTTATATTGATGTAGAAAATTTTTAATTAAAAGTTTCTTGAGAATATCTACTGAATTAGTTATTTTAAATAGTAAAAATAGTTTCTGTTTGAGTTGCCAGAAATTAGTAAATTGGGATTGAATTTGCATGTTATACTCATGGTTAGAAAGATGTCAAGCAGCAGGTGTGGAACAGATTCTAAAAAAGCCGCACTCTGTAACCAAAGACCCTCCACTCAGGCTCTGGATGGCTGCCTTACCAAACTGGAAAATGGACCTGAGCGTGGATAAATCATTATGAAGACTTTAATTTATAAATGTATTGTTCACTTCCTGTTAAATGGTAGAAGCTTTCAATTGGACACAACTATATGTGTGAACTTTAGTTTAAAAACTCCCCAATTTCATAAACAAAGGCACCTAGGACAGCGTTCTTGTTGCAACTCTTAAGTAGCTACAAAGCCAATTTGCTTTCCTAAATGGCTGTATTTGTGTGAACTTGTTGAGATCATGATGGGTTAGATTGTGCTAAGTTTTATGTTCAAACATGTTTTGGAATGTGCAAGGGGATTAACAGGATTTTTAAAAACACTGATTGAACGAGTTTCACTTATAGCATAAAACCACCCAGTACCTTGACTGGAAGATGGAATGCACTTTAATTACTTTGCTCTATATAGAATCACCTGTAGAAACAGGTCTGCGAGGTTTTATGTTGTGTAATCTAGGACTTGATTTCAGGTAGCAATACAAGGAAATTTACTCAAACTATTTGTAAATGTCTAAGCTTCACTAACTTAAATATGAAATTTTATTATGAAATTAGAATTTTACATGTGAATTTCGTTGGGAAGAATAATTTGGAAGACCAAATTATAAAATGTGAGATTTCAAATACATAATTAAAACTTGTGACAGGGATAATACAATACAGCCTTGAAAACAATTTCTAAATGGGCTTCTAAGAGATGTAAACTGGGAACATCTGTCACTACAGACTAGGAATAACATTATTATCTAGAGATCCAAACAATACAGAGATCAATACCACAATATATTGCAAAACAGTGTTGGGAAAACAAAGATTCACATCATTCTAAAGCTGTAAAGGTAGTAGGCATTACAAATAATATAAGGAAAGATCCACCTTAAATATTTTGCATAAAGTGGAACGTGCATTGAATAATTATATGAATACAGACTATGATGACAGCTATACCAAAAGTAAAATGCACTGAAGGGGTGGAAGAGATGGATTCCAAGGGAAGTTTCTTGGAGGAGATTTGAATTGGACATAGAAGAATAGACAGGAGCATATGAAATTCCAGAGATAGCCACAGCCTGAGCAAAGGCCAGATGGGACAGAAGTCAGGGGATGTACAGAAAAATGGCAAGTGGTGGGAGTACGGAGAGGATGAAGTGCATGAGAGGAATGTAGGGGAAGACAAGGCTGAAGAGAGAGGTACAGGTCAAGTGGTGGATTGCTTTGAATGTCAGGCTGAGTCTAGAATCTTCTCTGTAGGAGAAAGGGAGCTTAGCATGTTTGAGCAGGGTAATGATAATGAGAATTGGGGAAATAAATCTGAAGTGAGAGAATGGAGGTCGGAGTGACAGTTAAAGTAGAGTCATGACAATGGGGAAAGGAAATCAAGAGACATTTCAAAAGTAGACTCACCAGGATATGATTAGGACAACAGGGGAGGGAAAGAGTCAAATCTATTTTTTTGGTTTTGATTGTGAAAGGCTATGTGGTGGTTTTAAAGATTAACACATATTCCTTGGCACTCTTCCCATTGAGAGATGGAGTCTAAATCCCTTCCCCTTAAACCTGAGGCTAGCCTTAGTGAGTCAGTTGTAACTAATGGAAAGTATCAGCAAAAACAGGGCTGCTTCTGCCTTGCATGATGGATTATGTGTTCTGAGCCACATGCAGGCACTCTGGTCTACAGTCCAATCTGAGCCCACCTTAGGCACAGATGTGCAAGTAAGAAAACTCCAGCTAATTCTTGCCTCCAGCCATTTGATTCCTCTCCGCTGAGGCTCCAAGCCTTGTGGAACAGAGACAAGCCATCCCTGCTGTGCCCTATCTGAATTCCTGACTCAAGGAATCTGCAAGCATAATAATATGGTTTCTGTTTTATATCACTAAATTTGGGGTGGTTTGTGAAACAACAATAGATAATTGCAAAAGGTTAGATGCTATTAACAAAACTAAGAAAAGAAAAGAGCTGTTTTAAAGAGCTTGAGTTGTCTGCAAGCCATCTAGCCAGGTATTTGGATATGTGAGTCTACATCTCAGGAGAAAAGTTCAGGCTAGAAACATAAATTTAGCAATTATAATGATGATGCTTGAAAAAGTGTAAGAAGGTGCGCTCCCCAAGGACATGCATGCAGTGTAATAAATCTCAAAGACTGAACTTGGGGCAGAGAAATGAGCATGGGAAGAGGTGTCAGGGAAGGAAGCTGAGAAGCAGGTCACTGGACAAATGGAATAGAGAAAAAGGAATTGAGAGGGACAAGGTGGATGTGATTGTAATAGGGGTCCCGGAATTACAATTGCTATGTTTCTAAATATAAGAGAAGATATTAAAATAATGCATGGTTTATGTTAATATGTTTTATAAATTGGAAATCAAATTTAGATTTTTAGAAAAACATCCTAGAATATAACTTACCAAGGTCTTCTCAGGCGCTAAAATTTAGGTCATAAAATTATTTCCATTAACTATCTAATAGTTACTCAATTTGTCCTTAAACATGAAATTCTTGAAAGAATCAGTAGGTGGAGTAGGTTTGCCCGAGAAATCTAATCCTGGGTATTCTGGGGAGAGGAGGAGAAAATGAACAAGAGAAGTGAGGAAGAAGGGAGAGTAGAGAAGATGGAGAGGGAGGAGGGAGATACAGAATGTAAGACAATCAATGATAATGACACAACTCTCCTAAACCAATTAAAAGAATTGAAAGAAAATATCACTAAAGAGATAAACGATATTAAGAAGACCCTGGGTGAACATAAATAACAATTTAAAAGCCTGCAAAGAAAAGCAACAGACCTTATTAGAATGCAAGACACTATGGATAAGATTAAAAATAAATTAGAGGGAAGCGGCTGTGGCTCAATCAGTAGGGCTCCCGTTTACCATATGGGAGGCCCCGGGTTCGGTTCCTGGGGCCTCCTGGTGAAGGCAAGCCTGCCCGTGCAGCATGGTTAGCTGACCCAGCGAGCACAAGCAGCAAGGGGGGGATAAATGAATAAATAAATAAAATCTTTAAAAAAAATAAAAATAAAAAAAATAAATAAATAAATTAGAGGCACATAACAGCAGATTTGAAAGGCTTGAAGACAGAACTAATGATTTCAAAGACAGAAAATCTGAACTGGAAAAGACAGGTGAACAGAAAGAAAGAATGGAGAAAATGAAACGGTCTCAGAATTGAATGACAAAGCGAAATGCACAAAACAGACACTTTATCGGTATTAAGAAGAGAATGGAAAAGGGGCAGAAAGAATATTTGAGAAATATTGAAATAATGACTAAAAATTTCCCAACCCTTCTGAAAGACATAAATATCAACATCCAAGAAGGACAATGCACCCCAAACAGAATAAATCTGAAGAGACCTACCCTGAGATACCTACTAATTAGAATGACAAATATCAGAGGTAAAGAAGATTATGAAAGCAATAAGAGAAAAGCAAAGCATCACATACAAGGGAACCTTGATAAAACTGCCAACCAAGAATTCTGTATCTTGCAAAATTGTCCTTCAAAAATTAGGGTGAGTTCAAAGTCTTCACAGATGAACAAATCTGATAAAATATGTTACCAAAAGACCAGAATTACAGTGGGTCAAAGCAGAAACTGCAAGAGAATTCAAATATTTTGAGATGAATGAAAATGAGGACACAATATAACAAAACCTATGGGACACTGCAAAGGCAGTGTTGAGAGGGAAATTTATAGCCCTCGATGTTTAACATTAGAAAAGAAGAAGAGCTAAAATAGAAGATCTAAAGGCACACCTGGATGAACTAGAAAAAGAACAGCAAACTCTTCCCAAACAATGCTGAAGGAAAGAAAGAGTAAAGATCTGAGCAGAAATAAGTGAAATAAAAAACAAAACAAAAACAATGGAGAGAATCAAAAAAGCCAAAAGTTGACTCTTTGAGAAGATCAACAAAATGGAGAAACCCTTAGCTAGACTGACAAAGAAAAAGAGAGAAAGAAGATGCAAATAAATAAAATCAGAAAGGAGAAGGAGAACATTACCATTGACCCTACAGAAATAAGAGGGAATGTAAGAGGATACTATGAACAACTGTATGCCAAAAAAAACTAGATAATGAACCGAGATGGACACATTCCTAAAAACACACGAACCACCTACACTGACCCTAGATGAAATAGAAGACCTAAACAAATCAAGCACAAGTGAAGAGAATGAAGCAGTCATCAAAAACCTCCCAAAGATAAAAAGCCCAGGGCCAGATGGCTTTACAGGTGAATTCTTATACCAATCATTCAATGATGATCTAATACCAATCTAGTACAAGCTCTTCCACAAAATTGAACAAGAAAGAATGCTACCAATAATTCTATGAAGCTAACATCACTCTAATAGCAAAACTAGGTAAAAGATACTATGAAAAAAAATTAAAGATCAATATATCTAATGAATATAGATGCAAAAATCCTCAAGAAAATACTTGCAAACTAAATTAAAAAAAAAAAAACAAAAAAAACACAAACATTAAAAGGATTGTACACCATGATCAAGTAGGGTTTTAGCCCTGGTATGCAAGGGTGGCTCAGCACAAGAAAATTAATTAGTGTAATAAATCACATTGATAAATTGAAGAAGAAAAATCACATGATCCTCTCGATTGATACAGAAAAGGCTTTTGTCAAAATACATCACCCTTTCTTGATAAAACCACATTAAAAATAGGAATAGATAGAAGCTTTATCAATATGGTAAAGTGCCTATATGAAATACCTATAGCTAGCATTGTACTCAATGGTGAAAAACTGAAAGCTTTCCCCCTGAGATAGGAACAAGATGAGAATGCCTGTGTCTCCATTGTTATTCAATATTGCGCTAGAAATTCTAGCTAGAGCAATTAGGCTAGTAAAGAAATAAAAGGTACCCAAATAGGAAAAGAAGTAGTAAAACTTTCACTTTTCACTGATGATATGTTTCTATATCTAGGTACTCCTGAAATATCCACAACAAAGCTACTATAATTAATAGATGAGTTCAGCAAAGTGGCAGGATACAAGATTAATATGTAAAAAGCAATCATGTTTCAATATACTACTGATGAACAATCTGAAGGGAAATTTTTTAAAATCCATTTATAATAGGGTCTAAAAAAATCATATATTTAGGAATAAACTTAACCAAAGACATAAAGGACCTGTATTCATAAAACTACAAAACATTGCTAAAAGAAACCAAAGAGGACTTAAAGAAATGGAAGGACATCCATATTCATGGACTGGAAGACTAAATATCATTAAGTTGTCAGTTCTACCTGAACTGATTTATAGATTCAAAGCAATCTCAACAAAGATCCCAACAGCCTTTTTTCAGAAAAGGAAAAGCCTTTATTTGGAATTTATTTGGATGGGTAAGGGGCCTTAAAAAAGATCAAAGTTGGAGGACCCTCACTTCTGACTTTAAAGCATATTACTTAGCTATAGTGGTAAAATAGAATGGTACCAGCATAAAGACAGACAAACTGACCAATGGAACTGAATTGAAAACTCAGATATAGACCCTCACATCTACAGTCAAGTGATTTTTGATTAGGCTATTAAGCCCATCATACTGGGCCAAACAGTCTATTCAAAAATGTTGCTGGGAGAACTGGATAGCCATATCCAAAAGAAAGAAGGAAGACCTGTATCTCACACCTTATACAAAAATTAACTCAAAATGTATCAAGGATTAAATATAAAAGTGACAACCATAAAACTCTTAAAAGAAAATGTAGGGAAACATCTTCAAGATCTTGTAATAGGTGGTAGTTTCTTAAACCTTATACCCAAAGTATAGGCAACAAAAGAAAAAAAAAATAGATAAATGGGACGTCCTCAAAATTAAACACTTTTGTACCTTCAAGGACTTTGTCAAAAGGGTGAAAAGGCAGCCGACTCAATGGGAGAAAATATTTGACAATCACATATCTGAAAAGGGTTTATTATCCATGATATATAAAGAGATAGTATAACTGAACAATAAAAAGACAAACTACCTGATTAAAAAATTGTCACAAGTCTTGAAAAGACAATTTTCCAAAGAGCAAATACAAATGGAGAAGAAACATTTGAAAAAATGTTCAGAGTTACTAGTGATTAGGGAAATGTAAATCAAAACTGCAATGTGATATCTTTTCATACCTGTTAGACTGGCCATTATTAAAAAGTTGGAAAACTGTAAATGTTGGAGAGTATGTGGAGAGATAGGAATGCTTATTCACTTTGGTGGGAATTTACAATCGTACAGCTACTGTGGAAGACTGTTTGTTGGTGCCTAAGGAATTTGAATATAGACTTGTCATGTGACACAGTAATACCATTACTAGGTATATACACAGAAAAACTAAGAGCAGTGACAGGCATAGACATCTGCACACTAATGTTCATAGTGGTGTTATTCATGATTGCCAAAAATTGGAAACAACCCAGGTGTCCATCAACTGATGAATGGATAAACAAATTGTCGTATATATACACAATAGAATATTATGTAGCTGTAAGAAGAAACAAAGTCATAAAGAATATGACACATGGATGAACCTGGAGGACATTATCTTTTTAAAATATTTTTTTTTCTTTTAAAAATTTATTGAATGAAGTATATCAGTCATACATGAACATATATAAACAATAAGTGTATAGTGAAAGTTATGAACTTACAAAACAAACATGAATAACATCATACAGGGCTCCCATACATCACCCCACCACAAATACTTTTCATTGTTGTGAAATATTTGTTAGAAATTATTTAAAAATATCATCAAAATATTACTACAGTACTAACTACAGTCCATACCTTACAATTGCTGTATTTTTCCCCGAACCCACCCTATTTTTTTTTTAAGATTATTTATTTACTTTTATTGATCCCGGAGATCGAACACAGGTCCCTCCATATGGGAGATGGACACCCAACCATTTGAACCGTCCCTCTGCCATATCTCTTAAGGTTTACCAAAGATACCCAGAGTTACAGTCTTTTCCTATACAGGATGGTCATATAATAAATCAGGCTTGGTTTATCACCAGCATTCTAGAAACCAGATCTAGGGAGAAAAACTAGGTCTGGGGACACACGCATGGTTTCTAATATAGCAAATGTTTAGCCTACCCTGATTAAAATATTTTTTAATTTTCAAAAAAGCTTGATTACATAAATGTTACATCAAAAATATAGGGGATTCCCATATACCCCACTCCTCCCCTTCCCCTACTTTCATTCCTCAATCTTGAGGATTTGGGGATGGGAATGCCCACTATGTTTCTGATAGAGAGGGGGCTTAGATCCCATTGGGCAGATGGCTGGAACTGTCTTGCTTGAAGTTGTAGACATTCTCTGTTTTTTGGAATGGGCATTGTCCATCAACACCCTCTTATCAGTTGTCCTGGGTGAGGCCAGTGAACTGGATTGTAGGTGTTGCAAATCTGCTGAGATTCAGGGCTCAGCTCTCATATGAACAGACTGAAGATTTAAGTCTCTGGGACATATATTTAAAATTATGGTGCTAATTATACATTCAAATAAAAGAGGAAGAAGAGTAATGTGTAGGGAAATTATAAGTGAGTCTAGCTCTGTTATATTGGAGAGCATATATTCCAAAGTAAGGTCCACTGACAGGGTGCCAAATTCCTGACATTGTCTGCCCTGCCTATAGTGTCTAGATATCTGTAGAGCCCTCAGGCGCACCCCTGCTTGAGCGGTTGTTTACTGTAGCAGTCAATGAAGTCCTGCTGAGACGTGCATAAGTGTAACCTCCGCAAAGACCTCACGACGCACTTTGAAATCTCTTAGCAATGAAAACTCATTTGCATTCAATATTTCCCCCTTTTGGTCAAGGTCTTTTTGCAAATGCATCCCTTGTTGCCCCTTGGTAATAATCCCTCGTTTCTAGGGGGGCTTATCCCCGGGAGTCAAGTCCCATGCTGGGGGGCAGTTAGTGCTTTATATGCTGAGAGAAGGCACATTTGAACAATAAGGAGGTTTTCAGGAGGTGACTCTTAGGCAATATATAATACTAGGCTGTTTCAAATTTCACAATAACAATGTTCATAAGAACAACCATGAATATCAAGTGCCTAGTGTAATGGTCTGTCTGGAGGACCTTATACTGAGTGAAGCAAGCCAGACACCAAAGGACAAATACGGTGTGTTTGCACTATTATGAACTAAATATATTATGCAAACTCATGGAATTAATAATTAGAATTTAGGTAATGTAGGTCACCTGAAAATAGAATGAGGTTAGAGAATGGAAAGGTGAAGGTTAATCTGTGCAGAATTGGCTAAAAGGTTGTTTGTAAATCTTTGGAAATAAATGGATGGTGAAAGCACATTATGCTGTTTGTGACGAGCAGAGCTATTACATGGGTATGACAGTGGTTGAAAGGGAAAGTTTAAGAACATGTATATTACTGGAAGGAACTTTAAAAATATGCAACATGGGACTGTATTACATAGTGAAACCTCAAGTAAAATATGAATATGGGTGATATTGCATATATAAGACTTTTTTTTACAAAATATAAATACAAATAAACTCAAGAGATGGAAACAGAATAGCAGCTATGTAAGGCAGGGGAAGCATAGAGAAATTGAGAGGTGATGAGTTTAGTTTGTTTGGTTTTTGTTTATTATTATTTTTATTACTGGAATAATGAAAATGCTCTAAAAATTATTGGAGTGATGAATGCACAACTATGTAATTATACCCAATACCATTAATTATATAGTTTGGATGAATTTATGCTTTATTAATATATATCAATAAAATTGATTTGTTAAAAAATGCAGTTGTATTAAATAGTATGTATAAAATGTATTGTTAGGCCTATAACATTATAGTAATATAATAAATTTGCCAATAACAGCAAAAAATGAGTGAGAGTTTAAAACATTCACAGATAAACAGAAACTGAGACAGTTTGTATACAAAAAAATCTGGTCTACAAGAATTGCTGATGGGAATTCTGCAGGTCAAAAGGAAAAGACAGCAGAATGGCTTGGAGCAGCATGAAGAAGTGAAGATTACCAGTAAAGGTAACTAAATGCAAAACCCTATGGGATGGTAGCCTCGATATATAACTCTACCCTTTAATTCCTATAAAAATCAGAATACAGTTGAAAAGAGAAAGTCATATTTTCTGATAATGGACTCACAAATTATAACGAGGCAATGTGGGAAAAAAGCAACATAAAGGGGAAATGGAAGTATAAGGGAACAGAGAACATGTATGCTATTGAAGTTAAGTTGTATTTTTTCAAATTAGTAGGTTAGAGATGTCGTTACATATTATAAACCACAGAGTAACCACAAAGAGTATTTTAAAAACATACAGAAACAAAAACAAAAGAGATCAGTCAGATACATCACAAAAGGTCAACTATACAGAAAAGGAGTCTGCAATAAAGGAAAAGAGAAACAAAAATTATATAAGACACATGAAAAACCAAAGGACGAAATGGCTGGAGTAAGTACTGTCTTTCAGTAATTACTTTGAATTTAATGTATTAAACTCCCAAATCAAAAGACACAGATTGGCAGAATAGATAAAATTAAGCACACTTCAACTACATGTTCTTTACAAGAGACTTTCCTTAGATGCAGAGACACAAATAGGTTGAAAGTGAAAGGATGGAAATAGATAATCTATGCAAGTAGTAAGCAAAGGAGAGCTGGGTAGTTATACTAAAATCAGACAAAATAGAATTTAAGTCAAAAGCTCTTATAAGAGACAAAGAAGGATACTATATATTAAATTAAAAGGGTTAGTTCACCAAGAAGAAATGACAATCATAAATATTTATGAACCTAAATATCATTACCCAAAATACATGAGGCATAACTGGTAAATCTGAAGGGTGAAATAGACACTTCCACAATAATAGTTGGAGAATATAATACACCACTCTCTTCAATAGATAGGATATCTAGACATAAGATCAAGAAGAAGACAGAGAATTTGAATAATATGATAAATGAACTAGACCTAACAGAGAGCATTGCACTCCAAAAGAACAGGATATATATTCTTATCAAATGTGCATGTATCTTTCTCGGGGATAGAACACATGTCAGGTCAACACATCTCAATAAATTTAAAAAGATTGAAATGATACAAAACTACTTCTCTTACCACAGTAGAATGTAGCTGGAAATGAATAACAGACAGAGAACTAGAAAATCCACAGATATAGGACATTTAAATAACACACTCTTAAACAATCAATGGGTCAAAGAAGAAATCACAAGGGAAATCAGTAAATATTCTGAGACCGTTGAAAACTAAAACATAACATATCAAAACTTAAAGGATGCAGTGAAGGTAAATGCTGAGAGGGAAATGTATAGCCCTAAATGCTTACATTAAAAAAAGAAGACTCCTTAAATAAAGGGAGGGAGAGCAGATGTAGCTCAATGGTTGAGCACCTGCCTCCCACATACAAGATCCTGGGTTCAATCCCCAGTTCCTCCATTAAAAAAAAAAAAAAGAAAAAAAGAAAGAGCTAAAATTAAAGATCTAACTCATGCCTGGAAGAGCTAGAAAAAGATCAGCAAACTAAACCCAAAGCAAGCAGAAAGAAAGAAATAATGAAGATTAAAGCAGAAATAAATGAAACAGAATAAAATAACAATAGAGAGCATTAACAAAATCAAAAGTTAGTTCTTTCAAAAGATGATTAAACTTGACAAACCTTTAGCTACACTGACACTGCAAAAATAAAAGAGAGGATTTAAATAAATAAAATCAGAAATGAGAGGGGGCATGTTACAACTGATCCCATAGAAATAAAAAAAATATCACAAGAAGACACTATGAACAACTGTATGCCAACAAATTAGACAATCTAGATGAAATGGACAAATTCCTAGAAACACATAAACAACCTACAGTGACTCTCAAAGAAATAGATGATTTCAATAGACAAATTACAAGTAAAGAATCAGTCAAACCACAAAATCTCCAAACAAATGAAAGTCTAGAAACAGATGCCTTCACGGGTGAATTCTACCAAAAATTCCAAGAAAAATTAACATCAATTCTACTCAAGCTCTTCTACAAAATTGAACAAGAGGGAACACTACCTGACTCATTCTTAGGCCAGCATCACCCTAATACCAAAGCCTGATAAACATACTATAAGAAAAGAAAATTACAGACCAATTTATTTTATGAATATAGATGCAAAAACCCTCAACAAAAATACTAGCAAATCAAAATCAGCAGCACATTAAAAGAATTATACAACAGGATCAAGCAGGATATATCCCAGGTATGCCAGGTGGTTCAACATAAGAAAATCAATTAACGTAATTACCACATTAACGAAACAAAGGGGAAAAACACATGATAATCTCAATTAGTGCAGAAAAGGCATTTGACAAAATTCAGCATCCTTTCTTGACAAAAACACTTAGAAAAATAGGAATAGAAGGAAACATCCTCAATATGATAAAGGGCGTATATGAAAAATCTCACTACTAATATTGTAGTTAATGGTGAAAGACTGAAAGCTATCCTGCTAAGGTCTGGAACAAGACAAGATGCCCACTGTCAGCACTGTTATTCACCATTGTACTGGACATTCTTGCTAGAGCAATTAGTCAAGAAAAAGAAATAAAAGGCATTCAAATTAGAAAGAGAAAAGTGAAGCTTCCACTATATGAAGATAACATGATCCTAGATATAGCAAGTCCCAAAAAATCTATAACAAAGGTACTAGGTCTAATAAATAAGCTAGGCAAATGGTGGAGTACAAGATCAACATGCAAAATTCAATAGTGTTTTTATACACTAGTAATGAGCAACCTGAGGAGGAAATTTTTAAAAAAATTCCATTTACAATAGCGACTAAAGGAATCAAATATCTAGGAATAAATTTAAAGAAGGATGAAAGGACTTATACACAGAAACCTGCAAAACTTTGCTAAAAGAAATCAAAAGAAGATCTAAATTAATGGAAGGACATTCCATGTTCATGGATTGGAGGACTAAATATTGCTAAGATGTCAATTCTTTCCAAAAAGGTTTAAAGGTTCAACACAATTTCGATCAAAATTGCAACAGCCTACCTTGCAGAAATGGAAAAGCCAATTATCAAATTTAATTGGCAGGATAAGGACCCCTGAATAGCCAAAAACTTCAAGAAAAAGAAAAATGAATTTGGGGGATTCATATTTCCTGAATTTAAAAATTATTTATTACAAAGTTACAGTGGTCAAAACAGCATGGGACTGGCATAAGGATGGATAAATAGACCAATGGAATTGAATTGAAAGTTCAGAAATACACCCTCACATCTATAGCTAATTGATTTTTGACAAGGCTGCTGAGTTCACTCAATTGGGAAATAATAGTCTCTTCAACAATGGTGCTGGGAGTATTGGATATCTACATACAAGAGATGAACGGGTGCTCCTATCTCACGTCATATGCAAAAATCAATTCAAATTGATTACTGACCTAAATATAAGACCCAGAACTATACAACTCCTACAAGAAAATGAAGAGAAACATATTCAGGATATTGGCAATGGTTTCTTAGACTTTACACCCAAAGCACAAGCAAGAAAAGCAAAAATTAGATAGATGGGACCTCATCAAAATTAAAAAAAAAAAAAGCACAAAATAAAAAACTTTTGTGCCTCAAATGACTTTTTCATGAAAATGAATATACAACTTACTCAATGGGAGAAAATATTTGGAAACCACATATCTGATAAGGGTTTAATAAATCCTACAACTCAATAATAAAAAGACAAACAACCCAATTACAAAATGGGCAAAAGACTTTAATAGACATTTCTCTAAAAAGACACATAAATGGCTAAAAAGCACATGAAAATGTGATGTTCAACATCACTACTTATTAGGGAAAATGCAAATTAAAACCACAATGAGATATCATTTCATATCCACTGGAATTGCCAGTATTAAAATTGAAAACCACAAGTGTTGGAGAGGATGTGGAGAAATAGGACTCATTCATTGCTGGTAGGAATGTAAAATGGTGCAGTCACCATGTAAGACAGTTTGGCAGTTCCTCTGGAAGTGTTAAGAATATGTAGATACTTGGAAAATACAGCTAATGTAATGTATAGATTATAAGAAACAGTAATATTGTAATATTTTCTCAGAAATGGCAAAGAAGGTATTATATCAATGCTAAGGGTCAACATTTGGAGTGCATAAAGACGTAGGGTAGTTTTCCTTTAGGAGTAATGAAAACATTCTGAAATTAACAGAGCTGATGACATCACAAGTCTGTGATGAAACTGAGAGTCACCGAGGGTGCCCTTTGGATGGATTGTACAAAGCAGGGGACTGTATAACACAGTGAACCCCATGGTGAGTGATGTATTGTGGTCAACATTACAAATATGAGAACATTCTCTCATGAACTACAACAAATATTCAATACTAATACATAATGCTAATTATAGGATGGTTTGTGGGAAAAATACACCAAATATAAGCTATGGGCTATAGATAGCAATAATATTATGATGATGTTCTTTCATCAATTGTAACAAATGTGTCACAACAACATGTGTTGGTGGTGGGGTAATGCATGGGAATCCTGTATGGTATGCATGATTATAAGCTCACAACTTCTCAAATAAAAAAAAAATAAAAAACTTTTGCATATCAAAGGACTTTATCACGAAAGTGAAGACAACTTACTCAATGGGAGAAAATATTTGGAAACCATATATCTAAGAGTTTAATATCCAGAATATATAAAGAAATCCTAAAATTCAACAATAAAAAGACATAAAACTCATTTTAAAAATGGACAAAATACTTGAATAGACATTTCTCCAAAGATAATATAGAAACAGCCAAAAAGCATATGAAAATATCCCCACCACCATTAGCTATTATGGAAATAAAATCAAAACCACAATGAGATAACATTTCACACACACTAGGATATTATTAAAAAAACAAAAACAAACAAACAAACAAACAAAAAAACCCAGAAAATTACAAGTGTTGGAGAGGATGTGGTGAAATAGGAATACTCATTTTTGCTGGTGGGAACATAAAATGGTGCAGCTGCTGTGGAAGACAGTTTGGCATTTCCTCAGAAAGCTAAGTATAGAGTTACCATATGGTCCAGCAATCCCTCTGCTAGGTATATACTTTAAAGAATTAAAAGCAGGGACTCAAACAGATATTTGCACACTGATGTTCATAGTGGCATTATTTACAATTGCCAAAAGGTGGGAAAAACCCTAGGGTCCATCAACCAATGAATGGATAGACAAAATGTGGTATGTGGTATGTGGTAACACAATGGAATATTATTCAGCAGTAAAAAAGAATGGAATTCTGATACATATGGCAATATGTATGAACCTTAATGAAATCATGTTGAGTGAAATAAACTAGACATAAAAGACAAATATTGTATTATCTCACTGATATGAAACAATTAGAATTAGCAAAATCATGGAGTCAGAATCTAGAATATAGGTTACCAGTGGCTGAGCAAGGGGTAGGTAATGGAACTTTAATGCTTAAATTGTACAAAATTTCTATTTGGGTTGATTATAAAATTTTCATAATAGGTAGTAGTGATGATAGCACAATATTTTGAAAGTAATTAACAGATGTCAGTGATGGGGGATGCATGGGAGGAGGTTCACCTGAGGAATACCTATAAGGCATATGAATGTGTTCAAGAGTTCATGGGGCATTGTCACAGTGGGTGGAGATCCACACAATAACTGAAAAAATATCGAATATCGAATTCCCATCCTGGGGTGCTCTGCCACATTCTCTAATGGGACAGCAGGAATCTCATTTCATGGTATCTGCCTTACAGCAGCTTTAGGAAACTAAAGCACTCCTTAATTTTGTACTTTAATACTTGTCCTCTGTTATTTAAAACTTTCAAAGGCAGAGCTGAAAATATATTTCTTGAAAGTGAACTACTAACTGTGGGCTCTAATCTTTCATCTACCTCTTTACTCCATGGGAACTTGTGGGAACTTGGCCTCTGGGCTGGGCATAAGATTCAAGGACTCTTTTCTAGAGAAAATGAAAAGTCCTAGAGAAAAAATACTTTACATTGGTGTGATGGGTTGAATTGTATCCCCTGAAAATATTATTGACACCCCAACCTCTCGTCTCATGAATGTGACCGTGTTTGGAAATAGGATTTTTGAAGATATCTTAGTTAATTGAATTAGGTGGTCCCTAATTCAATTTGTCTGGTGTCCTTATAAGAAGAGAATATTGGACACAGACACAGAGACAGAGGAGACTATGCCATGTGATGACTGAGTCTGAGAATGCCACCGCCAGAAGTCAGGAGAGAGGCATTGAACAAATTTTCCTCCAGATTTAAGAAGCATGGTCCTGCCAACACCTTGATTTTGGACTTCCATCCTCCAGAAGTGGGAGACAATAAATTTCTGTTGTTTTAAGCCACCTAGTTTCTGATACTAGCAAACTAAGACAATTGGAAACTTTCATGTTCTCACAACAATTAGCTTTTTCCTTTTGCAGAAGAGTCCTGTAATGTGCCTCCCTTCCCCCAAACACAAAGCTTCTAATCAGCTTTTTAGTGCCTTTTTATAAGAATGGATGGCCCAGAATCAACAGACATTTTCTCCAAATATGATAGAGAGAGAGAGAAAATAAGCAGACAAAATACAAGCAGACCTCTAATCAATATCCTCAGACAGAGATTAAACCTATTATTTAGAAATATGGAGGTATATGAAAAAGCTGAAAGATTTAAAAGGGGTTATTTTTGAAGATCAGTACTATGGATGGATAGAAATGGAACTGGGGATTGGATTGTTTTTCATTATAAGCATTTAGACTCTTTGATCTTTTTGAAAACTGCATGTAATTATTAGGCTAATAAAATATTAAAAAGTAAAGGCCATGAATGTTTTTAAGAGCTTGAAATATTTTAGTCATGCATATTTTTTTATCCTATTGATGTTTCTTATCAGAATTATCTTTCCATTCGGTTGCATTCATTTTTTTAATCATAAGTTCCATTACTTTACCAGTGTTTTTAAAAGCTCTCTTTCCTGTTTTTAACCTCATTGCTAATGTTCATTGAATGCATGCTGTGTTCAAAGTAGGTCTGACATTAAGAAATGAGGTATGCGCAGAGAAAAATAATTATTTAAGAGATTCTAATTAGTTCTTAAAGATTTATAGACTTTTCTGTGTGGTTCTCATGTATCTTTTCTATTTATGCTAATAAGGAAAACTATATTCTTGAAATTCAACCTGTGGAGTCACAGATTTCATTCCCCTCAAGGGGTATGGGGAAGATATTTCAGAAGGTGGTGACTGGACAAAGTCCCAAATGTTGACCTCTTTTAAGTTTTTGCTTGAGGATTTAGAAGTTACATTTAAATCAATCACCATCTAACAATTTGACCCCGTTTCTGGGGTTATATTTACTAAATACAGCAGCCCTCTGGCTCAACTACAAGGGTACCTCCTGAGTTATATAGGAATTTGAGCATATGTGTGTACAGAAAGAAACTTTTAAAAAGCGTATTCCAGTCTTTATAACTCTATTGTTTCTTCACATTATATTTTAGTGATACGTTGAAGAAAATGCTGTCTGTGGCTGAAAAACATTAAGGTGGTTTTCTTCCCAATCACTAGAACAGGGAAATGAAAGGATAGCAACGTAATTAAAGAACAATTACCTCTACCAACTCCCTGTTTCCCTTCTACCTCTACCAAATGAGAAGGAGGTCAATGGAAGGAAAGAGCCAAACTGCCAAACTGGGTCTTAAAAAAACCATTTGGCCTCTTTCCTGGACACTATCTGTATGCTGCCACCACAGCCTTATTAATTGTGGTTTGGTTGGTGTGGGATATATCCCAGGTGAACTAAGAAATAAGATTGAAGGATACTTGTGGTTTCTGAAAAATGGATCATAAGATGATGCAAAAGAATGCCTGAAACCTTCTGGCTTCCTCTCAATGTTGTTACATTGTTTGGTTTTCACTTTGGCTGGGTTTTTGAGTGGGCAGGTAGGGTGGAGTCTTTTCATTCTTACTCTACTTTTGTGGTGTGACATTCTGAGTTCACTGTTGTTTTTTTCTCCTAATTTTCACTGCCTTTCTATAATCTTAGAAAAAGTCAGAAATACAATAAACTCCTCTTATTGACAAAGCATGAAAATTTACCTAAATTTTTATTAGCCCTGAAAAATATTTTAGTTAGAAGCATGCATATTTTGACACACATATGTACAAAGAAAAAGGATATCATGTTTTCCTTACTAATATGTCTTTATAGTTGAACCTTTTAATTTTTCTCTCATTAGAAAATATTTTTTAATTACATAATGCTCATAAAAATTTAAGCAGAAATACTAAGACAAAACTTGTTTTTCCCTTTTGTAACTCATTTCTCTTTTTGTATGCTGAGTTTTTGCCTCTTGCTTTAATCTCTGTGGATCGATGTTTCATCTTCTGGATTAATCTCAATACTTTCTGTCCTACTACTATTACTTGTGCCCTCACAAGAGATTTCTATTGCATAATTTTACAAATTCCAATTCATTTATTGCCTATATCTCCTCTTCTTAGACATGTATAATTCATATGTCCTTTCCTTATATGTGAAAAAATAAGTGTAATCTCACACAATTGCTTCAGATGATGAGATACTTATTTATACTTCTAACTTGTCCCCAAAAGGAATTAACTTGACTTATAATAATGCATAAAATAAAATGAGATAAAGTCAATTAAAATAAGAATAGTTAGTAAAGGGAAATGAATGGTAGGAAATTAAGATGGGGCCACGTGTGAGTTCAGAATCCAAATGCTTGTCGAATAGAGTCACAGATTGGCTAGATTCTATATCCCCACTTTTTGCTCACCAGCTTCAAGTCTCTTCCTTTGTGCCTGAGGGATGCAACTCATTGAAATGTACTCCTTGTGTTTACCTTCCACCTTGCTTTTCTTTTCTCCCCTACACACATCCCCTTTTCATTTTACCCTAATCAATAAAGCTTGTCCTTGTGCTTCATTGACCTTAATTATTTTTCCTCACACCTTCCACTAAAGAGACTCAGAATTACAGAGTGGCCATTAAGCCATGAGTTTATGTCTCCAAGGTTGGTAAAGCTTATCTCCTTTTTGGTGGCCATTGACTGCTTATTAATAGCTGCAGGGCTGTCTTGTGCTTCCTGCTTATCCCTTCTCCAATGACCTTGCTCCTTAACCCTTTGCAAAAGTTCCTTACCTTGTTACAGGTCCATCATAAACTACCACTTCTGCTAATGAATTTTTGGTGGGAATTAGCTTTGCTGCCTTAGGCCATATTATCTGGGTGTTAAAATGAAACTTGTGCACAGGGTTGTGGCTTTACCAATTTATATAATCCCTAGGGTAAAGCAATTACAGTTTCTAGGAAAAGTTTTCCAAGACCTAATAGTCCACTGTGTCTCGCTACTAGAGGAGGCTTGTTCTACCATTCCATGCCTTGCTTACCTGAAGAGTAGAGAACACAAACTACAGTCAGGGTTTGTGAGAATTGGCTGCTTTATTTGATGGGGTTCTGAAGTTTGTGAGGAAAAATAACTCTCTGGCTTTCTTTCAGAGGGAAAACAATACAAAAATGTAATAAAAATAAAACAAATATCAGAAAAAACACAAAAATATTATTGACAGAAACTCAAATATAAGTCTATATTGTCCCACTTTTCCCTTTCCCTTTTAACCAGGCTCCAGAGAACCCTTAAATGCATAACGATTATTTCTGAAACCTTTTATAGTAGTCACATAAAGAATTTGGTGTCAGGTGGCCAGAGCCCAGATCTCATACCTGTTGCAGCTGTATGATCTGGTGTAAGTCATTTGTACATAAGTTCTCTGCTTTGTAAAATGGAATGAGTAATATATACCTCACAAAGTTACTGTGAGAAATAAATGAAATAATGTATAGGAATGAGTTCTGTATACTTTTAAGTGCTGCACTGACATTAGATATTATGCAGTGAAGGAGTTACTTAGCGGTCCTCCTCGGCTACTCAAACCCTACACATTCCAAAGAAAGGATGGCCCTTGGCTCAGCTCCTGGGAGATGACCTCTGGGACTTTATAGTTATGCTGCCTGATAAGACTGTCTTTGTATGCCCAAGGACTTGGGTCATATCAGAGAGTTTATGCTAAAAATGGAAATTATGGTGAATAAATTTTTGGTATGGCTGAGGCTTTGGGCCATGCTGTATCAGTATGACCTCTGGGTGTGTGAGGGGCCAGGGAGGCTGGAGACTGAATAGCTAAGGTCAGTGACAAATGCACTGTGAGCTTATGTAATTGACCTTCAATAAAAACTCTGGATCCTGAAGCTCCCATGTGCTTCCCTTGTTGGCAATATAAATGTATAAAATAATTACATTATTGCTGGGACAGCTAAGCTGTCCATGAAACTGCACTGGGAAAAGCTCATAAGCTTTTTTCCTTTGCTGATTTTATTCTATATTCTTTTGCTGTAATAAGCTGTTAATATGAACATACATGCTTTTCTGAAACCTGTGTGCTCTTCTAACACATCATCAAATCTGAGGGTGGATTGTGGGAAGATGGCATTGGATTAGGCAGGCAGTGCCCAACTTTTCCACAAAAACAATGGAGAAAGAGCCAAAAGTTGTCTGTGGGATCTACTTTGGGGGTAAGCAGACCAGGACAGTGGTACACAACACCCAGAAGATTCAGAAACAGAGAGACAAAGAACCTGAAACAACAAATGTGAGTACCAAATCCCCGCAGGGCCAGGAAGGGCTCCCTTCTCCAACTCCCAAGATATTAAGCTAGGGTTAAACCCCTGGCACACTGAAGCCCACTGAGAAGGGCACCGACATTTCCTCCTTATCAGCTGTTACAAGGGAAAAGGAGGGAAGTTGGGGGACTATTCTTCAGGGAATTTGGCTGGCTGAGCCCACATTGAATCTCAGCTCTGGCTGGACAAAAGATAGGAAAATGGAGAGAAATATACCTTTGTGGAAAGATGCATCAATAAGCACCAGCTGCTGGGTGGTCTGAAATTGCACCTGACAAAAACTGATTTTGGGTCTTTCTGTACTTTAACCCTGGGAGAAAATCTGCACCCTATTAGTGAGTCCCTGGCACAAATTTGATAACTTAATTTAGGAAATTTTAAAGATTTAGAATAAGTCGAACCAAATATCAAAGAAGAGCTGTGAAAAAAGATAGGCAAGAGAGATAAATTGGCTATAAGAGTAAATTCACCAACTTATTCAGATGCCTAGACATCAGCAAAAAATTATAAGCCACACTAAGAAATAGAAAGAGATGATCCAGCCAGGAACAAATCAAATATTGTGAAGAGATACAGGATTTAAGACAATTAACCAATGATAATCACACAACTCTCTTAAATCAATTTAAAGAATTGAGAAAAATATGAGATAAAGGATATTAAGAAGACTGAAAGTGAGCATAAAGAACAATTTGAAAGTCTGCAAAGAAAAGTAACAGTCTTTATGGGAATGAAAGACATAATGGATGAGATTAAAAATACATTAGAGGCACATAAGAGCAGATTTGAAATGCTTGAAGACAGAATTAGTAATTTTGAAGACAGAACATCTGAACTGGAAAAGACAGGAGAACAGAAAGAAGAGAATGGAAAAAATGGAACAAGGTCTAAAGGAATTGAATGACAAAGTGAAACGCACAAACATATGCATTATCGGTTTCCCAGAAGGAGAAGAGAATGGAAAAATTGCCGAAAGAATATTTGAGGAAATAATGACCAAAAATTTCCCAATCCTTATGAAAGACGTAAATACCAATATCCAAGAAGGACAATGCACCGCAAACAGAATAAATCCAAATAGACCTACCCTGAGACACCTACTATTCAGAATGACAAATATCAGAAATAATGAGAGGATTCTGAAAGCAATAAGAGAAAAGAAAAGCAACACATACAAAAGAACCTCCATAAGATTTAGTGCAGGCATCTCATTTGAAACCATGGAGGAGAGAAGAAAGTGGTATGATATATTTAAGGCACTGAAAGAGAAAAAATGCCAGCCAAGTAATCTGTATCTGGCAAAGCTGTCCTTCAAAAATGAGGGTGAGTTCAAAGTCATCACAGACAAAAAATACTGAAAGAATATGATACAAAAAGACCAGAATTACAAGAGATATTTAAAGGAGTGCTGAAGCATGAAAGGAAAAAACAAAGGGGAGAGGCTTGGAGAAGAGTGTAGAAATGAATATTATTAAGAAGGGTAAATTAGAGGGTAAAAGACAGACCATAGTACAGTCTACATCAGAAAGCCAAAGAACAAAATAGATGAAGTAAGTAATGCCTTCATAGTGATAACACTGACTGTTAGTGGCTTGAACTGCCCAATCAAAAACATAGACTGATAGAATGGTATAAAATTATGAGCCATCTATATGCTGTCTACAAGAGACTCACCTCAAATGTAAGGACACAACCAGGTTAAAAGTGAAGAGTTGGAAAAAGATATTCCATGTAAATAATAACCAAAAAAGAGCTGGAGTAGTGATACTAATTGGACAAAATATATTTTAAATGCAAAACTGTTATAAGGGATGAAGAAGGACATTATATATTAATAAAATGGGCATTCACCAAGGAGAAATAACTATACTAAATAACTATACCAAGATACATGAGACACACACTGCCAAAACTGAAGGGAGAAATAGATGTCTCTACAATAATAGTTGGAGACTTCAAAAAACCACTCTCAATATTAGATATAACATCTGGACAGAGGATAAATAAACAGAGAACTTGAATAATAACATAAATTAACTAGAGCTAACAGACATTTATAGAGAATTGTACCCCAAATAGCAGGATATATATTCTTCTCAAGTGCTCATAAATCCTTCTCCAAGATATACCATATGTTGGGTCACAAAGCAAGTCTCAATAAATGTAAAAAGAGTGACATTATACAAAAATCACTTCTCTGATCATAATGGAATGAAGTTGGAATTCAATAATGGACAGAAAAAGAGAAAATTAAGAAATATATGGAGATTAAACAATGTACTCATACATAATTAATCAGTCAGTGGGGTCAAAGAAGAAATTGTAAGAGAATCCAGCAAATATCTTGAGATGAATGAAAATGAGAACACAATGTATCAAAACCTATAGGAAATCACAAAGGCAGTGCAGAGAGGGAAATTTATGGCCCTCAATGCTTACATTAAAAAGGAAGATGGAGCTAAGATTGAATCATTCAAAGACAATATAAACAATCTTGCTTAAGCTCTTCCAAAAAACTAACAGGAAAAAACAATACCTAACTCATTTTATGAAGCCAACATCACTCTAATACCAAAACCAGATAAAGATACCATGAAAAAAGAAAATTGTAAACCAATATCTCTAATGAATATAGATGCAAAAATCCTTAACAAGATACTTGCAAATCAAGTACAAAAGCACATTAAAACAGTTATACGCCATGATCAAGTGGGTTTTATCCCAGTTATGCAAGGGTGGTTCAACATAAGAAAATCACTTACTGCAATAAACCACATTGATAAATTGAAAGAAGAAAGATCACATGATCCGCTCGATTGCTGCAGACAAAAATACAGCACCTTTTTTTGATAGAAACACTCCAATCGATAGGAATAGAAGGAAGCTTTCTCAATATGGTCAAGTACATATATGAAGAACCTACAACTAGCATTTTACTAAACAGTGAGACTGAAAACTTTCCCGCTGCGAACACGAACAAGGCAATGAAGCCCATTGTCACTTTTATTATTCAATATTGTGCTAGAATTTCTAGCTAGAGCAATTAGGCTAGATAAAGAAATAAAAGGCACTCAAATAGGAGAGGAAAAAGTAAAACTTTCACTCTTCTCTGATGACATGATCCTATATTCAGAAAATCCTGAAAAATCCACAAGAAAGCTACTAGAATAGATGAGTTCAGCAAAGTGGTGGGATACAAAATTAATATGTTAAAATCAATAGAGTTTCTATATATTACAGATGTGCAATCTGAGAAAGAAACCAAAAAACAATTTCTATATAATAGCGAGTAATACAAATATTTAGGAATATACTTAACTGAGGACATAAAGGACCAGTATTCAGAAAACTATAAAATATTGCTAAAAGAAACCAAAGAAGCCTTAAATAATTGGAGGGACATTCTATGTTCATGGATTGGAAGGCTAAATATCGTTAAGATTTCAATTCTACCCAAATTGATTTATGGATTTAATGCAATCCCAACAAAAATCAGCATTTTTTGTAGAAATTGAAAAGCCAATAATCAAATGTATTTGGAAGGGTAAGGGGCCCTGAATAGCCAATAAATATCTTATAAAATATCTTATAAAAAGAAGAACAAAGGTGGAGGATTCTCACGTCTGACTTTAATGCATATTACTTAGCTACAGTGGTAAAAACAGCATTGTACTGGCATAAAGACAGAGAGATTGACCTATGGAACTGAATCGAGAACTCAGAAATAGACCCTCACATCTACAGTCAAGTGATTTTTGACAAGGCTATTAAGCCCACCCAGCTGGGCCAGAACAGTCTATTCAACAAATATTGCTGGGGAGAACTGGATAGCCATATCGAAAAGAAAGAAGATCCCTAACCCACATCTTATACAAAAGTTAACTTAAAATGCATCAAGGATGTAAATATAGAAACAACAACCAGAAAACTCCTAGAAGAAAATGTAGGAAACATCTTCAAGATCTTGTGGTAGGCAATAGTTTCTTAAACCCTATACCCAAAGCACAAGCAATTAAAGAAAAAATAGATAAATGGGACCTCCTCAAAATTAAACACCTTTGTACCTCAAAGGACTTTGTCAAAAGAGTGGAAAGGTAGCAGACTCAATTGGAGAAAATATTTGGCAGTCACATATCTGATAAGGGTTTAATATCCATGAAATACAAAGAGATCATACAACTCAACAATGAAAAGACTAACTATCCAATTTAAAAATGGGCAAAAGACTTGAAAAGACAATTTTCCAAAGAAGAAATACAAATGATGAAGAAACACATGAAAAAAAATTTATCACTAGCAATTAGAAAAATGCAAATCAATGAGATATCATTTCACACCTATTATACTGACCACTATTAAAAAGTCGGAGAACTATAACTGTTGGAGAGGATATAGAGAGATAGTAATGCTTATTCACTGTTGGTGGCAATATAGAAATCTACAGCCAATGTGGAGGACTGTTTGGCAGTTCCTAAAAAAGTTCAATATGGATTTGCCATGGGACCCGGCAATGCCATTGCTATGTATGTACCCAGAAGAACTGAGAGCAGTGACACAAATACACATCTGCACACCGATGTTCATAGCAGTGTTATTCATGGTTGCCAAATGTTGGAAACAACCCATGTGTCCATCAAGTGATGAATGGATAAACAAATTGTGGTGTATACACATGATGGAATATTATGCAGCAATAAGAAGAATGAAGTTGTGAAGCATTTGACAACATGGATGAACCTGGAGTACATTATGTCGAGTGAAGCAAGCCAGACACAAAAGGACAAATACTGTATGATTGCACTGTTATGATCTAAATACATTATGTAAACTCATGGAATTCATAATTAGAATATAGGTGACCAGAATACAGAATGACGGTAGAGAATGGAAAACTGATTGTTAATCTGTGCAGAACTGGTTAAGAAGTTGTTTGTGAATCTTCGGAAACAAATGGAAATGGTGAGGGCACATCATGTTGTTTGTCACTAGCAGAGTTATTATATGGGTATGACACTGGTTGAAAGGGAAAGCCTAAGGACATTTATATTACTAGAAGGAAAGCTAAAAAATGTAACGTGGGACTGTATAACATAGTAAAGCCTCATGTAAATAACAAATATGGGTGATATTGCATATATAAGACTGTTTTTACAAAATATAAATACAGATAAAATAGATGGAAATAGAATAGCAGCTATGTATGGCAGGGGAAGTATAGAGAGATTGAGAGGTGATAAATTTTGTTTGGTTTGTTGGTTTTCATGTTTTATTATTATTATTATTACTGGAACGATGAAGATGCTCTAAAAGTGATTGGAGTGATGAATGCACAACTATTTGATTATACAGAATACCATTTATGGCACACTTTGGATAGATTTATGCTTTATTAATATTTATTAATAAAATTGATTTGTTAAAAAATCTGAGGGAGGTCTTGGGCACTCCCAAAATAGGTATTTATTAAGTCAATTAAAGTCATACTGAAGATGTTAAGACAATTTATCAGATATTTCATAAATAGGAAAACTGGGAAAATGATTGGTTATCACTTAAAATATAGGCAGAAGAGTAGAAGAGTTCAGTCATTTCAAATTGTGCTTGCTCCCCTTCCAGTGGAAAATATATTAAAGATATATCTTTACATTATATAGATGAATACTTCAGTAAATTTTTTTTTGTCATTTCCTCTGGTCGACTTGTGTAGTCTGATGAGGAATTTAGCCATAACAGTGAAAAACAATTCAGTGATAGGTATTTACACACATATAAAAATATTATATGTATATATTTATATACATAAATATTTCATTTGAAAGAGGACTAACATTGCCTTCTGTGTATTTTTTTTTTTTTAAGATTTTATTTATTTATTTATCCCCCCTTGCTGCTTGTGCTCGCTATGTCCATCTGCTGTGCGTTTTTCTGTGTCTGCTTGTCTCCCCCTGCCGGGTCGTCCTGCTGTGTCAGCTCAGGCCCCCGGAATCGAACCCGGGGCCTCCCAAACGGTAAACGGGAGCCCTATGGATTGAGCCACATCTGCTTCCCTGTGTATTTTAATTCTTTCATTTAACATTGATTTCCTGCCTATTGTTTAACTTTTACATTCTCATCTTTGTATTTTTCCTTTGTGGTCAAGTGCACATTATAGGCCACCACAGCTTAGCTGAGAACATGAAGCCTTGACGGCATTTAAATATGTGCCACATCAAAGGTGGACGAAAGAATTTGTTTCTTGGCCCTGCCTAAGTCCGCTCACCCCGGGAGAGTCTGCTCCAGTAGCCCTAACAGTTCACACCCTTAACCACTTCACCCGTCTTTGGACACAGAGGCATATTTAGTATCTGTAACTCCTCATCTGGGTCTCACATAACATTCTGTAATATTAGTTACTTCCTTATATTTACAATGCTCCATTTCCCCTCACACTGGCTAACACTAATACCATGTGCCAGGCACTGTTCAAAAGGTACATGAATTAGCTTATTCTGTCTGTGAAAGAAGCCTATGAGGGGGGTACTATCAACCCCACTGTATACATGAGAAAAACTGAAGCTTGGAGGGATGAAACCCACAGAGCTAGGAAGTGTCAAACCAAAAGTAGTCTGGTTCCAAGGTTACACTCCAAAATGCTGAGTCATGAAAGCTTAAGGATTCAAGATCTTGCCTCACAGCTTGGGCACTCCCATCACCTAAGCATGGTTTACATTCAGTAAAGGATCTGTAAATGTCTTGAGCTGTTGCCTTATGAAAACAAATCCTATCGTTATTGAAAAAAAAATAAAGAAAAAAGCTAGGGGACTTATATTCTGCTAAGACTGTTTTTATGTTTTTCCTTATCTTTTTTCTGCATTAATTAAAAATTAGATTAACCTGACTTCTACTGTTTTCATAATCGAGGAATGTTGATGATATTGAGGCTTTTCTGGCACTGATTTTTATCGAAAGGTCAACCTGTGGTTTGGTGACAACTATAGAAACATGGATAGAAACTCCCTATTATGCAACAAACCACTTCCTGAATCTGTTTATTCATTTATCTGCAGTGTTTTGGCTAAATTACCCTCCACTTGTAGGGTTGTATGATTGCAACGATCTCACTATGAGGAGTAAAAAAATTAGAGTGCTGAGGACCATGAAACTGGATAGCAAGATTGTGGGGTTTAAAACCTGTGCCATTTTGGGCAAATTATTTAATCTCGCCAGGCCTCAATTTCCCCACCTGTAAATAATACATACTTCAAAAGGGCAGTTAATTAACATTTACATGTTAATACATGTAAAGCACTTAAAACAGTGCCAGGCACATAATAAGCAACTTATAAGTGCTTACTATTATTAAAACCCCAGAATCTTAGGAAATATACATAGTCCAGTCTTCTGCAATCAGAAGCTTCAACTCAGTATAACCAGAAGGATAACAAAGCAGAGCCTCTATTCTCATAGGAACATCTGTTCTTAGATTTGGAAGGGAGCTCAACTGTATGCTTCTTGTAATTCTCTAATAATATACCTAACAGATGATAATCCTGATTCTGCTTGAACATTTTCGATTGCGAAGAGCTCAGTACCTTTCAGTAAATTTCATTCCATGATCAGACCAAATTATAAATTAATACTTTATACTCAACTGAAGTCTGATCTTCTTTAAATTCCCACCCCTGCTTCCAGTGATTAATCAGCCAAGCAGTATTTTTTCAATTGTTTTTGGCAGAAGGGTTTTAGGAGATCCTAAAATGTTTGAGTCAATTTTTATTTTTTAAAAAATATATTATCGAATTATTTGTGAAAACAGAAATCTTTTAAAAACCTGTGTAATATCCTTGGGAAATTTGATTAACCTCTCTGATCCTCAGATATTTCACCCATAAAATGCGAATAATTAACAGACAAACACTCGATAAATGTTAGCTGCATTTTTACAATATCACAATTTTTATTTGACATTTTAATACCAGCTCTTAGGAGCTTCATTAAAGCTCTGCAACTCTATTTTGCTGTTGCTTTCTGCAGACAATTCTCAGCTATCCTGTCCTTCAACCAGGTGGAGGACAACTTCTGAGGCTGAGCATGGACTTATCTAGGTCTACACCCCCTTCAAGAGTGATCACTCAACACCTAGCAGCCACAGTCCCTAAAATCTGCCAGAACTGGGGGTTCAGATTGCCCCAGCATCCCTGGCAGCTGATGCCTTGAGACTCACCAGAGCTGAGTTTCCTACCACCATCGAGATGTGAGAGGCTTTCCTATTGTTTTATGATTCTGTGTGGCTGCTGCCTGCTGAAAGCCCATCATTCCCGCAGATTTTTCACCTGCCAAATTCTCCAGTGGACCTCATAGCCTCAGACAGGGAGCCACAGTAAATTTCTACCTTCAGAATAATTCCTGGCTCAAGTTAGTACACTTTTGCAGAGGCCAGGCAACTAAGGAGATTTAGTGGCACTGAAGAGGAGCCAGGGTGGTCCTGGCTGGGTTCATTCGCTTTGCACAGCAGAACAGACAAGATACACCCAACTAGACTGGGAAGGAAAAGAGGATTTATTTGCAGTGGAAGACTGGAGATGTACAATCTCAAACCAGCCTTTCCGAACTGCTAATGGATAATTACGGCAGAGCTGGACATAGGTTCCTTCATTAATAAACATTAAGGGGTTGAACATGGTGGGGTGGGTACCAAACCAGGGTGAATTACAAGATTATAATCTTACCAGACATCAAGATTCTGGGGTAGGAAAGTACAGAGTAGAGGTCAGTCACAAGGTGTTCCATATGGATATCGAACAGGAGGGTAGAGTGATTATACACAAGGGAGAGGCTAAGTTTTGTGTAACTATAGACAGGGATGAGACCTGTTTAGAATGACCATCATAGTAGCAGGTTTAGGCTAAATCTAGCCAATTTCAGCAATTTTAGATATTAACCATTTGCTGTTTTTTAAATCTTAACACTTGGTTACAAAGTTTCAGTATAATGCCTCATTATTTAAGCTATACTGGGTTTTTCTAGTACTACAGCACTCAGCCTCAAATCAAAAAACCAACTTAAGTTTCTCTTGCTTACCAGCTCAGCTCCTCTAAACATGAAATAGGCCCAGGAAGAAGTCTGTCTGAGCTTGGCTATAATGATATCCCCCTTTTGTTATCCTTTCTCCTGTAAACATCCATGGAACACGTTTTTAAGTAGTTTTTAAACTTATAGATGTTTATAAATGATATATATAGTAATGTTTTCAAACATTACTAAAATGTATAAAATAAAAAGTTACATATTTCTAACCACTATCACCCCCAGTTCTACTGCACCGTAACGGATCTCCTTATAAATTGTTTCAGAAATTTTTCATTCTATGCATATAATTAGACATATATTTTCTACTTCTCTAAAAAATCATAAGGAAATCTCATACATATATAGGATGGTTAAGTTCATGTGTCAACTTGGCTAGGTTATGGTGTCCAGTTGTTTGGTAAAGCAAACACTGACTTGATTGTTACTGTGAGGATATTGTGTGGATTTAAATCATAAGTCAGTTGATGACATCTAAAGTTAATTATAATCAACAAAGGAGTTTGCCTTCAGCAATGAGAGAAGTCACATCCAATCAGTTGAAAGCTTTAAAGCAGGGGTTCTTAACCAGGTGTCCAGGGACCCGTCTGTGGAAAGATTTCAGGGGGTCCGTGAACTTGAATTGAAAAAAATCAATTTATTGTCTTTATTTTCTCTGACCTCTGATGTTGAATGTCATAAAACTATCTGCCACTACATTCTGAGAAGGGGTCCGTGGCTTTCACCTGACTGGCAAAGGGGTCGGTGGAACAAAAAAAGTTTAAGAGCCCCTGCCTTAAAGGGAGAACTGAAGATTTCAGCAGACAGGAAGAAGGCTTTCTCTCTCTACCTCAGCCAGTCAGCTTCTCCTAGAGAATTAATACAAATCTTCATCAGATTCACAGCTTGCAGACTGCCCTATGGAATTCAGACTTGTGAGCCAATTCCTATAATAAATCTTATAATATTTACGTTATGTGTGTGTGTGTGTGCAGGTGTTTGTGTGTATATATCCTGTTGGTTCTTTTCCCCTGAAGAACCCTGACAATAAGTGCTTTATACAATGTGTAATATTTTGGGGGGCATCTTTCCATAGCAGTGCATATGGGTTGCTTCCTTACTTTTAATCACTCTAAAACATTTTGTTAAGAAATTCATTTAACCAGTTCCTTATTAATGGATCTTGAGATCTTTTTTGTTTGTTTGTTTCCCTCTCTCTCTCTCTCTCTTTTAAAAATTTTGCACTTTTAAACTGTGGTTGTCCACCCCAAAAGATGACCTCCCCTGAGCCTCATCCCCTGGTATTCATGCCTTGTATATTCCCTTCCCTCAGTGAATTGGGCTGATGCCTGTAACAAGAAAATACTGAAGAATTGGCAATTATGACTTCAGGGGCTAGTCATAAAAAGCTTGTAGCTTCTCCCTTCCTGAATCTTGGACGACTCTAGTGGAAGCCAGTTACTATGTCACGGAGACATGCCAGCAGCCCCATAGAGAGGTCTGTGGGATACAGAATGAATGAGCCATTTTAGAATTAGATCTTCAAGCCCCACTCAGCCCTTCAAATGGCTGCAGCCTAAGCTAATACCTTTACTACAACCTCAGGAGAGCCCACACAGCTAAGTTGCTCTCGAATTCCTGACCCACAGAAACTGCATGAGATAAAAATGTTTATTATTATTTTACGGCGATAAGTTTTGTGGTAATCTCTTACATAGCAATAAATAGATAACACACAACAATGCCACCATGATCTTCAATATTTGCTCATTTTTGTGAGAATGTGAAGGTCTATAAAACAAATTCCTAGAAGTAGAACAGCTGGTTTGAAAACAATGTCAACTTTTAATTTCTAACTTAATGTCTCACAATGAATGAGAGAGATTTTCCACCCCTATTTCCAACAACAGCTCACAATGGATTTTGACATTTTGTAATTTAAAAAAGATTTATTTATTTTTTCTAATTGTGGATATCTTTGCATGTGGTTGAGCCATTTTTTCATATATTTATTGACCATTAGTATTTTATTTCTGCAAACTGCTGATTGATGTATTTTACTCACTTTTATATTGGATTGCTCATCTTTTTCCTATTAATTTGCTAGAGCTCTTTGTATATTAAGAAAATTAACATGTTTATATATGTGGAGGTACCAGGGATTGAATCCAGGACCTTGCACATGTGAAGCACATGCTCAACCACTGAGCTATACCCACTCCATTCCATACCCCACCCTCCCCTCAATTTTTATATTTTAATTTTAACATTATGGAGTTTTTTCAGGGTAGAAAATTTTTTACATATTGAAGTAAAATGTATCTTATTTTGAAAAGCTTTTGGACTTTTAAAAATGCTTTCCTCATCTCCAAAATAATTAAAAGAAAAACTTCCACATTCTCTTTTTGTTTATATTTTTCCATAACAGCAGTGATGCCTGACTTGAAAAAAAAAAAAAAAAGAAAGGAAAAAAGAAAATAAAAGAAAAAGGAAAAGGAAAGAAAGAAGAAGAAGAAACCCTGATTTGTAGCATTTGTCAATTTCCATGGTGTAAATATTTCTGCCATGGCCAATTTCAAGCAACCAATGTGATTTCACTGAACACAGGGTTGGGAAGAAATTACACAATTGTCTCTTGCCAGCTGGTACATGCCAGCTCTAGCATATCACTGTACTAGAAGTATATTTTGACATAAAAGATAAGGGAGATACAGCTTAGTTATTTTTTTCAAATAGCTATTTTTTTCCATATAGTTTTTCTTGTCAATGACTTTTTTTCCCAGGTAGAAAACTCATATTTTTCTGCTGATTGGATATGCTCAACTTTATCATATTCTTATTTCCTTTATGTATTTAGACCTATATCTGTACCCTCTATTCTCTTTTATTGATTGTCTATCTGTTCCAGCACACTGAAAGTCTTAATTAGTAGAGTTTTATAATATCATTTAATATCTGACAAGGCTACCCTCTTCATCAGCCTTCTTTTCCAGAGTTTTTCCTGGCTTTCTTCTTATATTGTTCTTATAGGTATGCAATTTATTAGAAAGACTTATAGTTTTACACTGATCATTTAAAAAAATCAATTCTATAAGTGTGCAAAACTAAAAGCACACCATGACTGTACTTACACATCTTGTTCAGTTAGATGCCTCGCAAGATTCAGCTTTTTTGGTGCATGCTCTCCATGTGTACTCACTTGGATAAAGAAATTGAGCACATAACTTAGTCATTATGAATAATATTTTGCCATAGATGGTGTTAATACTGTGCATTTTGGATGTGTGTTAGACTTTTATATTTATACTAAGGAATGCAAACAATTATTAGATGTTGTCAGTGTTCTTCAAAACTTGTGATTTGGTTTAACAGTAGTCTAAGATAGCTATGTGAGCTACCTAAAATAACTACCGCTTGAAAATATTTATTATTATGAATTGGATTTTTCTCAATGTCTTGCAATAAAATAAAAATAAAAATTAGATTAGATGCTTAAATGTTTATAAGACAGTACTTCTCATTAAAATAACTAAATATTATTTTTCTGAGAAGTTGTGAGTTTATAAAACAATTTTGCATACCACATAGGATTTCCATATATTACCCCACCAACATGTACATTGTTCTGACACATTTGTTACAATATTATCATAATATTACTGCTATCTATAGCCCATAGCTTATATTTGGTGTATTTTTTCCCACAAACTGTCCTATTATTAACACCATGTATTAGTATTGTATATTTGTTATAGTTCATGAGAGAATATTCTATTTGTTGTTAACCACAGTCCATCATTCACCATGAGGTTCACTGTGTTATAGAATCCCCTGCCTTTAACAAACTATCCAAAGTGCACCCTCAGTTTCATCACAGAGTTGTGCTGCCATCAGCACAATAATGAACGTTTTCATTACTCCAAAAGGAAAAGTCCCTTATCCCCTTATTCACCCAATTATTGACCCTTAGCACTGATATAGTACCTTCTTTGCCTTTGCTATAAAAATTACAATATTACTGTTAATTATAGTTTATATGTTACATTAGTTGTATTTTTCCATGTATCTATATATTCTTAACACCTTGTAAGAGAGGAACATTCTTGTGTTTGTACTATAAACCACAATCTTCACCTACCACTGAAATCACTGTTATATAGTCCCTAGATTATTCTTTTCCTTTCTTTACATTAATATTAACCTCCCTAGACTACACCATTGTACTCACCATAATGAGTTACCACCATCTCTATCCATTTCCCCACATTTACAATTCACCTTTGTTTGAAAACTACTGAGCTGAGTCTTCAGAAAGATGTGGGGATGGGTGGGGCAGGGAAAGGTGGGTCTCTAACTCACTTATGAAGTTGCCAGAGTTTTATAATATCATTTAATATCTGACAAGGCTACCCTCTTCATCAGGTATACACTTCATCCTGTATACCTTAGGTATTGATGCCCTCAATTTCTGTTTTTGTATTTTTGTTTGTTTGTTCTAGTTTTTAATTTTTCCTCCTACCATCAAATACTGATCTGAACTCCTTCCTCACACTAAAGTGCAATCGGCTGATGAAGATTAAGGTGCTTTTAACTGGGAATGAAGTTGTAAAGCTAATGGGCTTATGCTCCTGTTCAGCAGCAGGTGGGAGTGAGAGTTTGCAGGACCTCACAGCCTTCTGGAATCATAAGGAGAGGAAGAGAGCTAGATGAGAGGGAGGAGGCAAAACTGAAAGAGCAGAGGTTTTGAAAGCAGAACATTTTGATTCTGGCTGTGGCTCTGTAATTTCCTGGATGAGTGATCTTGAGAACTCCCTGAAACTCATTTTTCTCACCTGAGTAATGTGCTTAATAAGACAATCCTACCAATGCTTTAGTGAGGATAAATTGAGATACTATATGAAGACATGCTTCATAAGTTGAAGCAATAAAAAAATGTTGGTTATTAGTCACAAATAAGGTAGATGTGCTTTTGAAATATTTAGACTCTGGACTGATAATGGGGTCAGTCTGCCGGGATTCCATTTACTCTACTTTTCCATTTATTCAGAGTCTCAATTTTCTCATTTCTAAAATGGGGATGACAATATTTATCTCTTTGGATGGTTGCAAGTATTAAAATCGATAATGCTTGTAAAGTATTTAGAGAAGTATCTGCCCCCTCACTCCTCCAGTAAGTGCATCTCTCTTAGGGCATCTATCACTTTCCTACCTCCGTCGGCACACTGTTTCCATCTCTCACTCACTGCTCAACTCCTTGGGTGGGCGTGTGACTTTTGCCCCCAACGATCTATTAAAATTGCACCTAATGTTTTAGAGGAAGTAAACCATAGAGGTTTTTTTTTGACAGTTAAAAGTGAAGTGATGCATTTAGAAAGGGAAATAATTTTTAGAATACAGGCAGTAATCAATTCTATTTTTAACATGCCTTATAGCAAAGAGAATCACATAAGGTAGGAACGAGAAAAATCTCAATTATTTGTTACCATTGTTATATTTTTTATGTGAAAAGATGTTTACTTTTTGTATGTCTGTGTTTTCAGTTGCCACCTGTCTTCTTGGATAGAAATTACTTCCTTTGGACAAAGCTGTTGAGTTTGTCTGGGAGTGGCGAGGCTCTAAATCTTGCGTGTGATTGTGTCCCTCAGTTTAGTAAAGAGATCAGTCACCAAGTCACTCTTTGCTCTCAGGTGATGGCTGCTATCTCTCACTTTCATGAGAAATGATAAAGCAAATGAGTCAGTCCCTATGATCCTTCAAGAATGGCACGCGATGCTCATTCTAACCTCAACTTTAGTTGTAGCTAAGGAGGTTTCAAAAAGTTTTCAGAAGCTCTTCCTCCAGAAAGCATGCTTCTGGCTTCCTCCTTTTTTTTCCCCCCTCCATGTACCTCCTGTTTGGTTTCCTAGATTTCATTTAACTTTTTAAAATCTTCGAAGTATGATTTTTAGTTTGAATAAAAAAGTGATACGGTAGCCTGTGTTCTTCCCCTTTAAGATAAGATTCTGCATAATTACGTGCAAAGCCAGGGCATTTTAAAGAGTAGAAGAGGACAGGTATGCTTATTCTCCTAATTATCAGTAACTTTCTCATCAACGAGTACTATGTTAGAAAGATCTTTTTGCTTCTGCTGCATTGTTGACTTCCTTTTCTTCCTGAGATAAGTTTTGTTTCAAATGACTGTTTTCGTAACTGGTCCTCTGTTTTTCTCCTACTTTATTAACTACAATAATTATCTTTGTTTTAAGTACTTGAAATGATAGGTACAATAAAATAATTCTTAAATCATAGGAGAAAAACAAAACATGGAACTGAATAATTCTAAATGAAACAAAACTACCAGCTTTGTAAATAATTACTTGTTTATAGAGTAAGTGGTAATTTATGTTGTGGGAGAGGAAAGGAGAATTTTGGTTTCTTTGAACTTTTGTTATTGTTTCTATATGTGCATCCTCTAGAAAGAAAGCAAACTACTAACATTTTGGTATTGTTCACTAATTTTTGTATCCTATGAGCATTCTTTCTTGTTTGCTATAATTCAGTGTATTATCAAAAGAACGGGTAAAGTGAAACTCTGAAGATAGGAACTTTAGACAGCAGGAAGGTGAATAAAGATGGTAGAAAAGGAAACTGTGGTATCAGAGAAGCTGGCTTAGCCAAGGACACAAGACAGAAAAAGTCAACTACTTGGCCAAAGCATACATCTTTTAAGAAATAGAATTTTAATCAGGTGAACATGTAAGACTTCAGTAAGTGTTTATTTTCTTCTATTTATAAAAGTTCTTTAAAATCATCCAGATCAAAGGGTTGGAATTAGGTGACATTGGGCTTATGTATTTGAGAAAATCAATATTCACAATAAAAATATTATAAGATTTCAGAAATGTCAAACAGGGACAGATTTATGATCCATCCACACTAATCTTGCCTGTTTCTGACCCATCTAGGGGGTGAAATGTGTGTTGACTTGGTGGATGACTTCCACACAACTTCTGAAGTTTAGGGACAGCCTACAAATAGTGCCTAGAACAGTGCCTGGCAAATGTCTGTGCTTGGTGGTGATTAATATTGTTGAGCAAGTGAATGAGCCATAAAGTCTACCATCATGTACTTATCTACACTCCCATGAGAGTAATCTTAATTTATGTTACCCATTGTGTATGACACAATAGGCCTTTGATTTAAATATCATGCAGCATCTTTAAAAACATTACCTGTTTTAAGCATCAAGAAAATTCTTTTCCAACCTTGATATTATAGAATTTTTTTTTGATAGATAAATCCTTGGGCTTAAAACATAAAAAATGGATGGAATGCCTGCTACTTGGTGTATGACTTCCCCTGTTGAAACCCAGTCTCACTTGGGAGTAGAAGAACTCTGACTTAGATGGTAAACACAAACACACAAGAAGATGCATTTTTTTACCAAAGTATTTATAGTAAGTAGTATGGCTTACAAGAAGGATAAATGTTAATTAGTTATAACTACTCCTTAACACCATGGATATTACAAGACTAACAGGAACAGATAAGAAAGAGAAGCATAATCTAAAATTAATACTGGTAGGAGGCTAATTATGGGGGGATGAGCTATTAAAATGTGGCATTGATTTATTGCAATAGACTCTAACAGGCATTTATAGTATATATTCTCACCATTTTAAAAGACCTGGAGGGACTAAAAGAGGAACCAAGCAGAAGCCAAGCCCTTTGGCCAAGAAAGAATTTGTTGACAGAGAAACTCACTACCATATTTTACAATTTCCAGGACTTAGACTGTGTAGTCAGTGAACTGTTTCTTGATTAGTCACATTACATGGACCAGTAGCCTACATTTTTATCAGAGTTCATATGGACAAATATTAAAGACAGCTTTAGTAGTCACCCAGCCCTTGTACAAGTAGCATAGTTGTGGTTACAGTGTCACAAAGACCTCAAGGGAAGAAGAGTTGATCATTTTAACCAAGGATATGAAAATCACTGTATATAAGGGTGTGAGATCCTCAGACCAAGAGGAATTGGCTGAAGTCTGGGAGTGCTTCATCAAAGTGTCACATCTGTCTGAAAATACAAGAGATTGGGTCTGATAAACTAGAGAAGGACTCATCTGAAAAACACAGACATAAAGTTGGTCATAATTGGTGAAAAAGAAAGATTTAGATCAATGGTTTAGAAAATAGTTTGAACTCTGATGGGTACTGATTGCCTAAAGCCCTGTTCTAAGGCTAGAGTTTGTGGTTGATTAATCACATCTAATATAACTATGGGATCAATTTGTCCTATATTTTCTGCCCCAGGGTAGACCTTGTTGTGGATTGAATCACACCCCCCACAAAGACATTTTCAAGTCCTAACCCTCATTCCTGTAGATGTGAACTCATTTGTAAATAGGCTCATCAAAGATCCTATTAAGATGAGGCCATACTGAATAAGGGTTGGCCTTAATCCTATATGACTGGAGTACTTATAAGCAGTAGGAATGAGAAGAAGACAGATGGCATCTGATGCAGACAGAGTTGCAGTTGAGTTATGGATTGCCAGTAAGCTACCACCAGAACACTACGGACTTCAGGGAAAGCATGGCCAGTTGACAGCTTGACTTTGGACTCCTAGCCTCCCAAACTGTGAGATAATAAATTCCGGTGTTTTTTTTTTTTTTTTTTTTAGCTAACCAGTCTTGGTACTTGTTATAGGATCCCTGGCAAACTAAGACAGACCTCAAAGAGAATTAGGCTTGATCTTTAGGGTAGAAGTGCAATTAAGAGAGTAGATCCAACTGGGGTTTGTTAACAAAGATGTATACTGGACAGGGCAGGATATAAAGTCCTCAGATTAAAATAGCTTTATTATAAAACTAGAAATCTTACCCCAACGACCTTCTGAAACAATGGCGGGTATTTGAGAGAAAGCTCTAAAGCTGACTCCCCTCCAGTTTTAAATCTAGTAAATTGGCCGTGGGTGAAGTATATTCACAATGACTGTATCCAAAGGAAAACCAGTCTGTCATTTATTTAGATGGAATAACTAGTGGCAAACTTTAATTTTTTCTTTTTTATCAGCCTTTTAATCTCTGGTTGAGGAGTATATTCTGGGAGTAAGAAGTTATTTTAGGTTAGTATACTCACCCTGTCTCACTCCAGAAAGCCAGTATTGAGAGTGCATCAGTAGAAGAATTTCTACCTCTGGTTTCTCTGTAAGTATACACTTTTACCAGACCGGGAACGTTAAGAGAATGTCTTAGAGGAGTACTTCAACTTGCAAGGACTGAGATATTTTCAAAATGCCTTGCACTGCCTAGATGATGTTTATTTCTCTGGCTTCCTCCCTGTGGGGTTGCTTCAAGCCCGCAGCCCTCTCTAGAGTCATGGAGTAAAGGCTCTTCTTTGGGTGCTGGTGTTTGCTCCACCTCCTCTTCCTTTTGGACATAGATAAAACCTGTGTGTTTACCAACTCTGGACTATTGCACCATCCTTTGTGGTCTCCCCTTTGTTAACCCCACCTTGAATGATCATTATTTCAGTGAGCCATCTATTTCCTCCTGGTATCCTGACTGATACATCATCTAATATCATGAAAGAAAATAAGGAAATTCAAAGTGAAGTAAGAGTTTTGTGCAATCCTAGAGATTGAGGAGTGGGGAGGGAGAGAGAGGGATTCCATTAGTGTATCACTCCAACTTCCACTAGATGCTTGTGATACATTCGGACTCAAACTTGTCAAGATATGGAACGAGAAAGTGGACCAGGTAGAAGGAAAGACACCAAGGTCTCACCTTGCCCAGTGGAAACACCTCGCCCACTGCCTAGGAATGGCTTTCTCTGTTGTAGTTTGAAGGTTTACCTCTCTATTTCCATGTAGGATCATTTAGTCCTATAACTTTCCTTAGGAATCTACCACAAAAACTTTGTTCCTTCCTTTGATAATGTCACCATACTTTCAATAAGGGTTCTTTTAGTTCTTCCTAAAATTAATGTAAAGTGTAGGATCATTGCTGCTTCCATGCCCTCCTCTCTTGTGAATTTAGAACATTAGCCAGAATTTTCAAGCTGGAAGGGGTTTGAAACCATGTAGCTAATTTCCTCCTTTTTACACATGTGAAACTGAAGTCTAGTGGTTATAGCGGATACCAGATTACATGAAACTCACAGCTCTGTTTTCCCTTAAAGACACCTTGGTCCAAGCCTTCTGTCTAGAAACCTAAAAAGTTGGCATTAGTGAGAATTATAGGCTTGAGGAATAAATGCACCCATGGGGTGCTTTGCAGAATGAGAGGGGAGAAGAGAGGAATACAAAGAAGAGAAAATATTTTAACTCCTGTAGGAATTTTCTGAGGTATGAATTGAGAACTGTGGTTTCATCAGAAATACTACAATTCAGCCATGAAAAATTCTTGCCATTTTTTTTTTACAAAGGAAGAATTTTTTGGCAAGTAGATCATGTGTAAGGCAGGCAACTGAGGAACAAAGCTCAGTTCCTCCCCCGGGTTTGATTTAGTCATGCCCATTAAATGAGGGCACCAGAGATGGTTCTTTCTACTCACAAGTTCAGAGGTTGATGTCTGCAGCACTGAGCTGGGCTCAAGCTTCAACCTGTTAATTGCTATGAATAATCCTCCAGTGGCAGTACATGGTGTAGGTTTGCTATCATTCCCTAGATCCCAGTATTATTGATTACAATCAAAGTTATTAACCAATATGGCTGGTCTCCCACACTTTATTTCTTAATGTGGCAACTTCAGAGGCAGTCTATACCTGCAACTTCTTTGGTAAAAGAGGTACTTCCTTAACCATTTGAAACAAAACAAAACATTGAAATGGTATTCTTTTAAATTTAACTCTATAACCTTTGTGTCTTCATATTGTGAGGCTCTTCTATGTATAAATTTCTACTGACTTCAAATGGGAGCTCCTGAGCTACTGAAAGTAGGCAGGAAAAAAGTATAGGACAACTGCTCTTGAAACTGTTAAAGGAATTGATAATCCAAGTTACAGAGCTACTCTAGACCAAATATATATATATTTTTTGACAGTTAAATGCTTTATTTTTTTTGTATACTAAAAGTAGTGATTTACCAAAAAAACCATGCAAAATACCATACAATTTCCCATACATCTCTCCACCACCACCACCTTGCATTGATGTAAAATATTTGCTACAAACTATGAAAAAGCATCAAATTGTAACTAACTATAGCCGATATCTTACATTTGTTGTATTTTATCTTTAAAAAATTTTTTTTTAGTTTTTAAAAGATACTTAGATTACACAAGTGTTACACAAAAATTGTAGGGATTCCCATATGCCCCACCTCCCACCCCTCCCACATAAACATCCTTCACTAGAGTGGCACATCACCTGCAAAAGATATACATATCTTGGGGCTTTGCCACTAAGCATGGACCATAGTTCATATTATAAACCACACTCTCTCCCACACAGTTCTGCATGTTTTATGATGCTATAAAATGGCCCATATCTGTCATTGCAATGCCACCCAGGATAATTCCCAAGTCCCAGAAAAGCCACTATATTACAACTGCTTTTCCCTCTCCCTGACCCCAAAGCATCCGGTGGCCACTGGCTCCACATCAATGCTGCAATTACCTCCATTGCATGAATCACAATATGTCTATAACAGTCCACAGCTCTTCCCCCAATCCTGAGGAGTCTGAGATGGTGATGTCCACTCCACCTCTAAGTGAGAGGAGGCTTATATCCCATGGATAAAATGGATGGAATTATCCTTCCTGCAGCTGCAGACTCTCTCCATTCCCTGGGATGGCCGTTGTCCATCATCATCTCTCCACCAGGTGTCCAGAGTGAGTCCATTGTGCTGTAGAGTAGGAGCTGCAGCACAACCGAGATTCCGGGCCCAGCTGGCACATGGATAGCCCAAGACTCCGGTCTCTGCAAGTACAACTACAAACTCCGGCACCACATATAGGTTTGAATAGAAGGGACAGATGGACCCTGTGCAGGGAAGACATATTTGGGTCCAACTCTTTCACTCTCAGGAGCAAGGATTCCAAAGTAGAGCCCACTGATAAGGCACAAAACTCTGGGGCTATCTACCCTGATATAGGACCCGGGTGTCTCCGGAGCCCTCAGGAGCCCCTTTGTCAGACCAAATATTCTGAGCAGGGCTTTCCATCAGCTTATTGCCATCCCATCTTAGCTTTGTGTGCAGCTTGCCACACCAATGTTATAACTATATGTTTAGAATCAGCAGTCTAGAGGTATGCTGGTTGGGTATTGTGCTTTCTCTCCACTCTCCCTGAGTTTTGTGTGCAAGACACTGCTGAAAAATTACTGATAATGGTTTGCTTGTCTTGTTCTCTAAGACTGTGGCTTTGAGTAGAGCTGTGAGGCTTGAAAAATAAAAAAAACATAAATAATTGCTCAGTTTTGTTAATGATTGCAAAATAGATAATGTTCTATTGTAGTTATTATTTTCTTAACCCAGAGTTGCTAATGATATTTTCCTTTTGGAGTAATGAAAATTATCTAATGAAAACAATAAAGATAACTTCTAATTATTTTTCTTCTACCTCTGTGAAAATGTTCAACACTTTCAAAAAAAAGTTTGATGTGAATGAATACAAGATGATACAAAAGATCACAGCATGGTTTAAAGGATGCAGAAGGCATTTTGATTCACTCAGCCATATTCAAAATGCATCGAAACATTTGCTTCGCAGACCTGTAAAATCAGAAATACATGGATTTGAGAAATGTCATGTCTCAATTTAATTCAAAATATGTTTGCCATTTTATAATTATCATGCGGGCATCCCCAGTACTAGTACTGCCTCCACTGCTAATGCTACTATAACTACTAATGACAGATGATGTTTATTGAGTATGTACTCTATGCCAGGCACTGTTCCAAGTGCTTTGCCATGTATTATTAATATTACTTCCATAATAACCTAAGGAAGTAGTGCCTATATTTTATAATTTAAAAAAACTCCAAGGCACACAGAACCTAAAGTTACATAGTATGTAGCAGAGATAGAATTCAAATCTCACCCTTGACCACGAAAAAATCTTCTAGGGCACTATATTCCAAAGTGTGTGCCACAGAACACCATTTCCATTAAAAGCTCCTGAAAAAAAAAAAAGAAAAGGAAAAGTTTATACAGTTAAATAAACTTGGACAAGTCTGAAACCATAACCCCGTCATTTAGATTCATAACGCATGCCATATTGAAAGTTGTGAGAAGATAACAGGATGTTAAAATTGAAATCTCAACAAGGCACCCAAGATAAAATAAATGCAGTTTCCAAGTAAGTTGCTAAGTCAGTATAGGCAGAGTATACAAATATAATATCTGAGAACCTGTTCCACCACTCTTGAATGCCTTTTGAGAGAATAAAGAGAGAGGTTTTGTGAGATTTTCTTAGGAGAGACAAGTACCTTGCACCTTAAGCCCAGTGATCAAGTGCTTCAATGGGATCACTCAGAGAGCTTCATGTCTGTTTCTAGTATGTGGGGGACACTGTGAACTGGGGTTAATTCTGTCCTGGGAAACGCAGATGCAAAAGTTAGGCCCATTAGTGCCTTTGGTGGCATAGCCAGGAGCTTGCTGCTCCATGGGGTCAAAGGATGCCTCAGTGTTTCTCGTGGGCCAGGGGTGGGCCTTAGGGAGTGAGAACCAGCAGGGAGCCTCCAGCTGGTGGCCTAGAAGCTAAAGCGGAGAGTGGCCACCCTGGGGAAATGAGGACCATTTCTCAAATCTTGAGAGTGGATGTTGGAGAGGTCCCCCATGATTAGAGTATTCCTAGAGCCTTAAAATTACCCCCACATGAATCACCTTTACCATCTGCAAGGCCCAGAGACCATGGAGTCATTCAGCAAAGTAAAGACTTCTCTCTGCTCCCATTTAGGGTTGCCAGATAAAATATAGGACTCTCAATTAAATCTGAATTTCAGATAAACAATGAATAATTTAAAATTTTAAGTATATCCCATGCAATAATTACTTATACTAAGTAATTATTTGTTGTTTATCTGAAATTAAAATTTGAGTAGGTATCCTGCATTTTTATTTACTAAATCTGGTAACTCTATCTCCACCACATCCCTACCTTGGCACCTGGTGAGTAGGTGAATGGTAAGAGGAAGGAAAGAAGAACGGCAGTTATTCTTTATTTTCTGAATTGACACTGTTTTCTGATTTACAGCTTTTCCCAAAGAGTAAACAGAAAAGTCAATGGACCTGCCAAGATTTTCAGGCAAGGAGAAGATTACCCTGCTTAATAAATTTTAAGAGAATTTGGTGAGAGAGAGAGAGAAAAAAAGAAAATTAGTTTTTGATTATACCAGAAATATGCTTTGTTAAATAATCCAGGTGTATCTACATAACTTTTTTGAGCTGTTCCTCTCCATGCCCACAATAACTATTAACTTCTCTTGGAATTTATGTTATTCCGAATACATTTTGAGAAATTCTACTTTGTGTTGTATCTTTGTGGTGTTATTAACCGAAGAGCTATACTAGAGAATCCTGACAAAATTCTGCTCGGGAAACAGTCTATGAGCTGGGTCCCTTAAGTTTTCGAGTAAGAGAAAACCCAACTCAAATGAGTTTAAACAACAAAAGAAAATGTTAGGTGTAGGTAACTGGAAAGTTCAGTTATAGGGCAAACCTCAGGGTTGGTTGAGCTAGTAGCTTACAGATGTCAACAAGTACCCAGCTTTATGTTTGTTTTATTTTGTGTGTGTTGTTTTGTTTTGATGTATTTGCTGTTTACAAAGAGCAATTTTGTCCCAGCATTCCAAATAGTCTGATGAGTTGGTCACATACTCACCCTGAACAAATGACTGTGGACAAAGGGATGGAATGTGTCAAGGAGGACCTTAAATTCATCAAAGCTTTCTCCTGGGGCTGAGGGTGGATTCAACTTTTACCCAAACTCACTGGGCTGTGTGAGAAAGAGCTCACAGATGACTATCTGGGGATAACAGAGGCATTGGGGGTGGGGGTGGGGGTGGGGCTGAGTTATTGTTAGAATAAAGAAAGCCTGAGAAAGGATGCTGGGTAGAGAAATGCACACTATAGCTGGGAATTTAAATTTCTGTCATTGACTGCACGTAGATGTGCTACCCCCCCCTCCCAAATTAAACAACCTGCACCCACTTGGACACCAATCCATCAAAAAGGACCCTGCTCTTAGTGCTGGAGCCTGGCTCCTGAAGGCCTCCTGCTTTTAATGCGCTAACCTTAAGTTATTGGATGTTGAAAAGGTCCAGGAGCTCCCAGGGAAGGCAAAAGGAGGACAAAATAGGGGTGGGGCACTCAGAGGACTCAGAAGAGTGGCTTTTTACCAACCGGAACAGCAATGAATCAATATCCTAACAAATTTTATAATTTGCCCATGTGTATTAGCTGAATGATTTAAAAAAACATTCAGCTCCTGAATAAGACTCTTCACTTCTCTTAATTTCCTCATTTAGTAAATGACTGGGTTGAATTAGATGATTTTGACAATCCCTTTGAGAGCAATGTATGTGTGTATTCTCTAATAATTTATATAAGTGAGTCTTTAATTCAATCTATCATGCACATTGTGATATGTCCATACTACATGGAATATTATAAACAGTTACCAGAATTTTTTAAATGCAGAGAACTAAATGTCCATTTGTAATTTGGCACATTAAATTTAACTAATTTTAAGTCTGAATTTAACTGAATCTTTACATAGAATTTTTCAAATACATTGTTTCTAAGCCCATGAGGAGCTTCTTATTTCTCACTTTCTGTCTTTTGCATGTAAAACAAGGGGAAAAAAATTCAACATATTAAAAACTCACTAATGCTGTTTCAACCTTAATGAAAAACACAGAGGTCCAAAAACAGAAATGGCTGAAGAAAAATGGGAGTTAAGATGGAGGCCATTCATTTACCTGTGATGTTTCAGTGGCTGAAGCTATCCATTCATCACAGCCACCGTTGGCAGGGCTACCCAGGGGTAGAGTGAGCCAGCAGGTACAAGGTCATTCTCCTCTCCCACTGGGTCAGTACCCCTTACATGGCATGATGAAAATGCCGACAGAACACCTGGATCATTCTCCAAGGCTTTGCTTGTCTGCTCTAACACCCCCTAAAAGCCTATCCATCCTCTTAGGCTGTCAGCTAGCTGGCCATCTTAGATACAAAGATCACAGAGGAGATATTTTCCCCTTAAAAAAAAGGAAAATCAGCAACAATGATGCTGCTGCTTCCTACCTCCCACCCTCTTTCTGCTCACCCCCAAACCACCAAACCAGAGGGTAGTGTCATCGGTTCCAGATTTAGCACGATGGGAGAATATTCTATCTATTTCTTTGTTTTTCTTCTGCAAAGAGACATGTGCAAGCTCTTTGTGAAATTTTGAATTTTGGGTCTGTCTGATGGAGCATTTCAAACATTTGCAGATTCTATATTTTGTAGATTCCTCTGCATTTTAAGTCATCAACAAATTCAAAGCCAAGAAAGACTATTGGCCTTTGGAGAGAGATCGTATTGCCTTAAGCTCGCATTTTTTCCTATCTTCAGATCTGGAACATTGCTCAAGAGATCCTTATCCTTCCCTCTCCTTCTTTTTGTATTACTTCTGCTATATTTTTATGTATACACAGGCCTGTGTTAATGAATCCCACTTAAAAACTTTACTTACAGAAACTTCTATGAAAAGACACAGAGACACAGACATTAAATAGGGCCAATAATCTTGTCCTTTTATATGTGCTCTCTGTTATGGCCAAATAATAAATGCATTCCTAATGCTTTGAATAAACATAGTTCTCAATTTGTAAAATTTGCTGCCTGACGGCAAAAACAAATTTATTAACCATGAATAAGGATTCTAGTTCTTATGGTCTGTATATTTGGATATGTATATATTATGCATAATACATCATACTATACATAGTCTATATATATTCCCCCAACAACATCTTGTTAAATCTTGTCTCCACAATTAAATTATTTTAAAATTAAAAATTAAAAATTTTAAATTAAAATGTATGTTTTGAATATAGATTTGGGTTTGTTCACATAGAGTTAACAAGAATATAAAAACAAAACAAATTAATATTACTTACATGACACCTATTAAGTTAGCTCATTTATTTAATCCTAAATAACCCCAAGGGAAATAGTGTTATCCTCATTTTACAGATACAAAAACTATGATAGAGAAATATCTAACTTATTCAAGGTCACACAGACTTTATTAGTAGTGGATTATGAATTCAAACTAAGGCATTTTCTGGTCCTAAGGCTTTATATTTTCCCTATATCACGCTGTATTTTTTGACTCAATTTTTTTAAGGCATAGAGATCCTCTTAATTTCCTAGGGAATTGGGATAAACATTGAAATAGTGGAAAAGTACAAATAGATAAACTCTTAGCTAAAATATTAGTCATAACTGTAGCACTAAAAATTATTACTTATATAGTCTAAGCTGGTATCATTGAGGTCTTAAGCCAGCTAAGTAGGAGTAGGGACTTCTCAGGGGCAGATTTTCACTGTTCCCTGCTTAGTATATGACTTTAGAAATATAAAAATGCACAGAACATTGTTAATTCTTTGTATAATAGTTCCATCTTTGACATGTCTGAAGGAAAGCATTTCCCATCTGTATGCTTGAACTCTCGGTAAATTTATACTCCATCAGGAAAAAAACGGTTTTTTACTTCTTCATGCATCAATTCAGATTTTTCTTGGCTCATTAGCTCAAGTTTGCAGATGCCAAAATGGAATGAGGCAAGAGATTTATTGCGGAAAGGAGCAGGGAGCTTTTAGACTGGGATGAGGGTCTGATTCCTATAGAAAAAAAGAGGGAAGGAAGGAGGATTGGGTAAATTGTTGGATTTTTATGTGTATTAAATTTTCTGAGATAATATACGTGAACCATTTAACAATGCCTCGGCACTTTGTAAATATTTCTTAAAACATAGATTTTACTCTTAGTCTCCATTTTTCTTTATTAGCGCAATGAGAATCGTAGATATTTGTCACAAAAATTCTGCCCCTGTGCATTTTTCTTGGTACAGGAGCTCTAACATACAGCATAAAATTGTTAGTGGTAATGTCAAGCTGGTCATTTTTCCTTCTTGAGTGCTTAGGGAGCAATCTTCAGACATACTTGAAGCTAGAAAAGTTTCTAGGCAAGCCCAAGTGAAAGAGAAAACTTTAAAAGCCAATATGCTTCCTCTTATGACAGCTCAAATGAAAACACCATTACTTTTATTTTAGAAAGTATTACTTTAAAATGGTTGCTTTTTTCTGGAAATAGCTTATTTGCAAAAATTTTAAAATAGAGCATTTGGAATAAGTAGTAAAACTCATAGGTAACTATTATCCTCTTCAACCAATTTTGATTTATGCTTAATCAAAAAATTGAAATATATAAAAAGATAATGAAAGCACTCTTTATACACAAACTAGCCTGACCTTTGGCTTAATGCCAAGTCAATTTGGTAAAAGTAAATTGGAAGCTTTGAAACAAAGCCATGCCTTGCTGCATTTGATATGAGAACAAATATTTGATTAAATTTAATTATATTCTGCTATGTAAAAACTTAAATCATCTCAAAGTTGTGGATATTAAATTTAAAATTGAATATGAATTAAAAAATAATTCATCCTTTTGATTTTAGAAGAAGAAGCAAAATTGTTCTGAAATAGTAACTCAATTTTGTCCCAAATGTGACATTTCAGCATTTTTAAAGTTTTAAAAAAGCAACAGAAATTCATTATAGAAAATGTAAAATACTCAGAAAAATATAAAGAAAAACAAATCAAAATTAGAAAATGAATTTATCCTTGATTCTAATACCTAAAACAACCATTGTTAACATTTTAATTTACTGCCTATCTTAAGTAAGCTGTGGTAATTATTCCTTGATGTTAAAAATAAAAAAAAAAAAAACATTTCATACTCTAATACCATGTTCCCCTTTTCTTAAAAATTATGCTTGATTTTCTCTTTGACTGTGGGTCACCTATTTTTAACCTATTATTATTTCACTTCATAACATATTTCTCCCTCCTAAAAGTGTTACATGGTAAATATTTATTTAAAGTGAATTTAGATCAAGCTTTAGTTTATACTGTTCCTAGAGATACTTTCATGTTTCCTAAAATTACATATGAGAATACTGTTAAAATCAGGAAGTCATTTATAGAATTATGCCTTCTGAAAAGTATATATAAAGTTCCTGAAAGACAGACACACTATTCATTGAATATCTTCAGTACAGTACAAGGCTGGCACACCTTCTTGTCATAAAAAATATCATTTAATAAGAAAGACTGTGAAAGTTTGAACTCCTGATGCCACTTAAAAGATGCAGATCTATAGTGTGAGCTTTGGGATTTGATTTACTTTTGCTTCTTGTCCTAGGTATATAAGAAAAAAATTAGGAATAGAGAAACTGAGACTAAAATTCTTACTTAGTTTATACATCTATACTAAAAAAAAAAAAGTTACTATGAGGACCACCGTTATAGGTGCTACTTTCCGTTACTGTGGGTTTGGGTTTTAGGTGAGTAAAGTAGATAATTGCCCATTTCTTGTGTGCAAAATACATTTGAATGGACTATTAAAAGACTTTCAGGGAACAACCAACCACCCAGAAGGGATAAAAGATGCCAACAGTGAGATCAGATTAAGGATTAAGAAATCCTGTTACAGGTGTAATATGGGGGCATTTTCAGGATTTGGGAATAGTCCTGAATGACATTGCAACGACAGATATAGGCCATTATATATCTTCCTATAACCTACAGAATTGTGTGGGAGAGAGTGTAAACTACAATGTAAACTATAATCCTGCCCCAAAATGCATTTATCAATTGCAATGAATGTACCACACTAATGAAGGATGTTGTTTATGTGTAAAATGTGGGAGGTATGGAGAGCGGGACATGTGGGAATCCCTATAGTTTTTTATGTAAAATTATGTAATCTAAGTATTTTTAAAAAATAAAAACATACATTAAAAAAACAAACAAAAAAAACCCATTATTCTTGTGCGGACATGTTGGTGTGGGTGTGATATATTTATTAAATAATGCACATATTTATTAAATAATGCACAAAGAAACATTTTTCTTTTGAAAAAATTGTATTTTCAATAGAGTGGTCTTTCTTCTCCCTCAAGCAATGTCTTTGTATTAGTCATGAATAGGCAAAGGTTTGGTTGAGATACTTGCATCTTAAAACATAAAAAATATATTTTGAATTTGAAAAACTATTACAAGTAGCCAAAGAGAGTGAGGGGGTAAACTAAAGGAGAGCTATGATGTTAGAATCTATTAAGGCATCTGAGAATCAGAGAAAAAATATGAAATAGAAAGAACTTGAGCTTTGGGATCACAGCCTAGGTTTAATTTATACCAGGGTTTCATTTTTGGTTCAGCATATTAATAATTACATGAAATCTGGTTTCTTTGAGCCCTATTTTCTTCCTTTATATAATGGTGATATTTCTCAACTATCATTTGCTAAGCTCTTAATGTAGACCAGGAAAAATTTTAATACTTTCATCTTAATTAATTAGAACTACCACTAAATAAGGCAATTATAATTGTCCCCATTTTACAGAAGGAAATTAGACTCAGGAAAGTTAAGAAACTTGCTCATCTTCCATAGGTGAAAAATGGCAAATTTGGGTCTGTCTGTAACCTTTAACCATAATGCTACGAACACTCCCAGTGGCAACAGCAGTACCATAATGAATATTATAAACTAATGATTTGAAAATTTTATCCTATCATATTTGAGTTAGCTCTGCTCTTTTCAGAAAGTGCCAGCAAGGGGATATTTACTGGTGTAGTGTTTTTCACAGCCTTAATGAGTTTGTCTTCCAATTAATTATTTGACTCTGTAATATTGCTCTTATTGCCTTTCAAAAGAGGAGACTCACATCAATTATCTATTATCTAATGTGGAAAAAAAGATTTGGAGGTTTGTGGAAAGATTTATAATACCATACCAATAACTGGAGGAATCCTTGACTATCACTAATTTTGATGAGAATCACTATTTTTAGTTACAAATAATTTTGGATTTACATTCTGAAAACTATTCCATTTAAATAGGAAATCAGTGTAACACAGACGAAAGGTAGAATGGGAATCAAATAAAAGTTACTGCATCACTTATTTCTCTAATCATAATATACCCAGAATAATTTAAAAATTAAAGGAGAGTGGTAAGATCATTGTAACTAAGGGAGGTGTGACAAGTAGACTCCCCTACTCAGTAGTTAAAACATAATAGAAGAAAAATAAATTCAATACAAAAAAGTAGTAATATAAAAATGTAATATTTAATATTTGTATAAATTCTTCATTTTGATTTTAGCCAATGGTATGATGTCCTTAGCATGTTCAATTTAGTTCAACAATCATAAGTGTTTGCTAAGGAACAAGGATGTGGAGATACAAAAAATGAAGGCCTAACTGCTCCCTCTTCCCACCCCCAGCCTGCTCTGGGAGCTCTTTCCTTAGCTGGGGAGACACACATGGCACCAGCTGATTTGATATGAAGAATGCAGTAGCTGCTGTGTTAAAGGACTGCATGGGGAGATGGGGACCTAGTCTGAATGCTAGAAGGGTGAACCTGTCATCATTTTAAAATTTTAAATGAGTAACTGTTCTCAAACTATCGCTCTTAAGAATGAGGTACTTACACAGGTAATAGAAAGGTCCTCCTAAAAAGAATCAAAAGATTATTAGGGGACTCTTAAGGCAAATGTAGGCATTATATTCACTCCAGACCAGAAACACGGTGCAATGAAAAACTGGAGGGCCTATGATTCAGAATTGATATTCGATAACAAATTTGTTACCTACTATGTTTATCTGGTGTACTTAATTAAAAAACAGAACTAAATTTTAGCTTTTCTCTTACTACAAAATTAATGCATGTTCTTTAGGAAAATGAAGGTAAAAATAAATAAATAAAAATCACCTGTAACTTCCCTATCTTATGATAAATAAAGTTAATATTTTACTGTATAATGTTCTAGTATCTTTTGTATTTTTATATAAATGAAATAATCACAAAAATGTGGTCATTCTCTAGATATTGTTATATAGCCACATTTTCTAACTTAATTTTTATTTAATTTATTATAAAGATCTTTCCATCTTAGTACATCACACAGTATTTTTAAAGGCTACATAATATTCATTGTAAGGATGTATGTGAACCTTCGTTTATTCAGTGATATCTCTGTTAATAGACATTTGGGTTATTTTCACTTTTCTACTTTTACAAACAATGCTGCAATAAAGATGAATGAAAATATATGTTTGCATATGGCTATGATTACTTCCCAGAGTAAAATCCTAAGAATTGCTTTTGATTTATATTTCTAAATTTCCTCTAGAAAGTTTAATCAAATTACACTCAATTGATAGTTCAAGAAGACTTCCCTACAAATCTCACCCCCAACTCGGGTCAACCTCATTATTGAAAGCTTAAATCTTTGATAACTTAATAGGCAAAAATTGTATTTTGTTATTTTCATTTGTCTGTATTTTATTATGTATGATATTGAACACTTTCTTAAGTTTCCTGATAATTTTTTTATATTTTTGATTTATAAAAGTGAAATTATTGTGTCTTGAAATTCCACTTGTGAAGTTCTGCAGTAAGACCTTTTTCAGTTCTTTATTAATTTTCTAATTTAAATAATTTTTATTAATGCACACAAGTCAGGTCTGCACTGCATGAACATCTTTTTCTTTGGAAATAAAGTAGCTGTTTCCATTTAGCTTCAAAGACAGCCCCTCTAAATCTGTATTTTTGCTTTAAACATGAAACCACAGGTCAAGTTTCATTTCTCATTACCACTTCTCCACCTAAGTTGTCAGTTTTGGTTTTGCACTGAAACTGAAGGTAAATAAGGGGTCATCTCATTAAATTAATGTCTCTGGGCAAGGTTTGTGTACATGCCTATTTTAGATTGTCATTTAAAAATAATGTTAGCTGAAATACCGTTGAAGATAAATGCTTGTGTTTTAAATAATCTTGTGAGCTTAAGAATCTTTAAGGACAGTGAGGGTATTTTCATTTGGGGGTGTCAATGTGAACATTTAAGTAAATATAATTATATTAAGTAAATAACCATATCAGAAATGGCAGCTACAGGAAGTGACTTACATATGAACTAGGTCGTAAAGTTATTTGACTTGTCATTTTACTTTTATATATTAAGCTCTTCTTGGGTGTCCATACTTCATTCTTTGATTTAAAAAATTAGTAACCATGTAGATTGTAAGTTCCATGAGGAAACAAGTTCTAGTTCTACCTCTTTAGCTCCTACAGATTCTAATAAAGTGCCACAAATATAGTAGTTGACTGTGGAGGAGGCTATTTATTCAAACTTTTAATAGGGAATTTTAATCCATTTATATTTTATTGTAATTATTGATATATTTATATGTACCATCTTCATTTGTGTTTCTACTTATTATGCTTTTCTTTGCTTTATCTTCCCCTTTCTTATATTGTCAGATAGATGTAAAAAGACCATATTCAGTTTGTGATTTTTATTCAGCTCAAATACTTGAGGTTAAACATCAGCAACAAGATTCAATACATGCTTATAAGCCGCATGTGTGTGTATGTGTTTCGTATGTGTGTATGCATGCAAGAGAAAGGAAAATGTTATGTGAGCGGGTGGCTGCAATATGCCTGCTTAAGAATCCATCAGTTACAATGAGATTTAACCAATTTATGGCTGTCACAGTGTACCATGTACAACAGACACTTTGCATTCACAGTTTGATGTTGGTAATTTTGACTATTTTCGACGAACTCTACATGTCCATGACATAGAATGCATAAATTTCACCTGTTGACCTATGAAGCAATGAGGAATGAGTCACTTAACTAGATTCAGGCCAAGCGCCTAGGATTAGCACCTCACTTCACTGTGTTATCCTCTACACATCTTGCAGTAGCTCTGAGGAGGTTGTACTTTACTAAATTTGTTGGAGTAGATTGTATGCTATACTGGGATTCACAAACTTAGGGATTTGTGAAGGTTTTGCATTGGATAGTTGTTAAATACCAAAGGATTTTAGTCTATAATGAAAGAGCAAGATTGTTTACTGGAGACTGCCTCAGAATTTTTTAAAAAATTGAAAATAAGAGTTTTTAGTCCCACATAATTTTTGATGAATAAAATTATATTTAATATAAGAACATCACAAGAATATTTTCTATCTTTAGTCCCACATAATTTTTTATGAATAAAATTATATTTGATATAAGTATATCACAAGAATATTTTCTATCTTCTGCCTCGCATATAAAGGGAGTAAAAGGGAGAGTGCATTTATAGAATACAGATCATAAGGTATGGCAACAAGGAAAACATTTTTTTAATATTTCATTGCCAGCTAATAGTAAAATGGAAATGAAATATTTCTAATTGGAATTGGTAAGAACAAGCATATAAAAATATTAATTTTCTCGTCAATGTTGACAAATGTGAGGTACTCAAAGATGAAGTCTAACTCTGTTTAAAATGGGAGTGATAAGGAACTAGCTAATTGTTAACTGTTAATTAGCAAATAAGAAAATCACTGTAAAATGTTAGGCTGATGAAAACCTTACTTAGGTTTGTAGAGCATTATAAAAATAATATGAATATTGTACCATGAATCACTTAAATTAACTTGCCTTGGTTAATCACAATTCATTTTAACCGTGATGGCCAACTCAAAAAGTTATACTGTGATTTGAAAGTGTCTTTGGGTCTTAGAAATTTGGTATTCATATAAATGAACGAAGAATTTTTTAGTTTAATAGTGTCTGCCAAATAACAGAATAGTTCCTCACTTTTAAATTAATAAGTCAACATTTTATATGAGTTTGTATTTCCCTATGAGTTAACTTGTCATAAGAACCTTCACTTTATTAACAGTTTTACACATAGATATTTAAGGTAGGTTTTTAAAAAATTATTTACATGCTGTTGGTTAATCTTAGAATGCAATTTCCACTTAAATACATTTACGAAATGCAGCTCGACTAAGGAAGTGACAAAGATAACAAAAGTGGCAAGGGTAACTTAACCTAAAGTGGATTTTTACATCTGCAATATAAAATCAGGTCACTGGTATGGTGGTTGTTCCCTGCACACTCATATGTAAGGTCTAGTCATAATTCTTTACTCCTAGAATTGATAAAAAAGCAAGTTGACTCAAAGAAAGGAACTTATGATAAGAACAGGCATTTGCAAGGGAGAATTCAATTCATGCCAAGTTTTGTAAAAGGCAAAATGGATCTCTAGTAACCAGTAACAGTTGGCAAATATTTTAGTAGTTAGACTCACCCTCCTGCTTTTTCTCCTGATGGCAATTCTCTCTTTAATAGGGCCGGAAGCCATCATCTTGTTAGAAGGATATAGCAGTAGCTCTTTTAGGAGTGAATTTGTAATTCTTTATATGGCTTCATTTTTGTGAATGAGCTCTGCAGGATAACTGAGGCTTACTGTTCTCTGTGGCATGCACATTTGACAAGTCATTTCTTACTTCTGAAATCTCTAGGGAGACCAGAGTGATTTGAGGAGACAAGATGAATCATAAAGGAAGATTTCTTTTACTCACTTTACCATCAAACCATGCATTTCCTCATCTATTTAAAAATTAACTTGTGACCCCTAGTAGTAGTCTACTCTCAGTCACGCACATAGCTTCCTTTAAGGCAGCTATTGTCACTTATGTTCTCCACAGAGGCAAGTTTGGCTCTTTAAAGTGGACAAATTAGTGGAATCCCTGGAATATCAGGTTAGTTTTCATCTTCTCACTCTGGCTCAAATGGAGTAAATGTGTGTTTGTGACTGTGTGTGCCTTGGGAATGTCTATTTTATAAATTAGCTATAAATTAATAGACAACATCATAGCCAGAGTTTAATGGGGAGTTTTTCTATGGTAAGTTAGAGAAAAATTACTTGAGAAATGATTAGGAAATTGCTATCACTTCATATTTCTCATTAAAGTTCTGTTATATTTCTCATAAAGTTCTGCTTTGGACTGCTTAAGCAAATGACAAAAAGCAGTTGTAATCTGCAGTGATTTCTTCAGATATTTTATTTTGTTTTTCTAACTTTGGATGCAACCAGCAAGGTTTTTAGAATGTGTTAGAATGTCAGACTAATTTTCTGGAAATCCTTGGGAATATGTGTTGATTTGTCTTATAATGGCATTAAATCACCACAAAGTAGCCCTCAGGATAGTCTGAATTAGACAATGAAAACAATGAAAAGTTATAAATATATGTCTAAGTTTCTACAAATATCTGTATCTATGAATGTATGTAAATAGAAATGTTTGTATTAAAAATAGGGGAAAAAAACAAGAACACAAAAAGAAAACAAAAAAAAAATAGGGAAATATTAGTATTTTAAAAATACACAAAATGAGATCTACGTAAATAATTTATAATGAATTCTTTAATGTTATTTATATTGTGAATTACACTTCATAACAGAAATCCATACCAGAGAAATATATGAAAAGATTCCAACATAGTCAAGTTATTGAACATTTTATATCAGAGATTTATTATCTATGAGATTATATCCATCTTTCCTTCCATTGCTAGAATATTATAAAAGTAAAATACGCTAAAATTTTCTTAAAGAATAAAATTACCAAACTGATTTAATGTATTAAGAAGTCCAACAAAATATGAATTTTTTTCTTAGATGTTATTTTAAATATTCTCACCAAAAACTAAAAGTTAAAATGATGAAATAGATGTAAGATTCTTTATATTTGTTCAATGAAAGTGAGAAAGTGTCACTCGATATTCTAGTTTGGGCATTTGTAAGTCACTTTGTACCCAATATATTTTCTAAAAACTTTTATTTACATTTATTAGTCTTACAATATACTTGCGAATTCTATAGATTTAGATATTACCGAGTACATTAAGGTATGAACATATTAAAATGACATGCATAATGTCCCTACATTAAGGATGAGGCTAGTAAAACCCAGGTCTTCTCATTTCCAAACAAACACCTTAATATACTGAGCAATTTTTTTTAAGGTAGCATTTCTCAAAGGCAATGATTTATGTGAGAGATAATAGTGCTCTTGTTGATTTGTTTTAAAGAAGTGTGTCTTTTATCTTCTTTTTTGTTTTGTTTTATTCAATCTGTGGGGATCTAGTCAATCGTTTTGAATATAGTTTTGAATGTACAGATACATTAATTGTTATGATTTACAGTTTTTTTGTTTATAATCATGATCACTTATTAATATATTGTTAGAATATTAACAGTATGTTAACATGCTGTTAGAGATGTTACTTTACAGTATGGAAGCATAATTATAATATATAAGGACATTATATTATTTTTCTCTTTTTTTTTCATTTTTTTAAATTAGAGATGTGAGCTTACAAAACAATCATGCAATGTGCAGAATTTCCATACATCATTCCTTCACAAGCATCTTACACTGTTGTGGAACATTTGTTACATTATGAAAGAACATGATCATACTATTACCACTAACTATGGTCCATAATATACACTTGTTATATTTTTTCCATACTCTTCTTCTTATTAACACCATGTATCAGTATTGTGTATTTGTTATAGTTCATGAGAGAACATTGAACTATATTTGCACTGTTAACCACAGTTCATCTTCTACCACACAGTTCATTGTGTTATACAGTCCCATGCCTTGTACAAGAAATTATATTTTGACTTAATAAAGGATTAAGAAAAATTAACAAATTAATCAATTTATAAAACAAAAAAGCCCAAAAATATAGTTTCAACTTCTAAATTGGTTATAAGATAAACAAAATTTGAGATTTCTCTTAATGTGAAATATACATGGAGTGAAATTTAATTACCTGGTCTCTGAAAATATTCTAAGCTTTCTCTGATTTTCAAAACTAATTTTTATAAGTAATGATAATTAATTTGGGTCAATAGTGGTGGGAAAATCATAACACACTTTTTCTTGAACCAAACAATATTCACAAAAGAATGTTTACTAATGCAAAGTTTTTTGCGGTTGCTGCTAATTACGTTTTTCACTTCAAAGTCTTTAAGAGGGATACAGATACAAATGAACTTAATAAATAATTATTGGGTGAATTAATTCAGAAAGGTATCTTGGTTAGGAAAAATGTGTATAAAAACAGTAATATCTTCATTATAGAATTTTCTTTTGGACTAAACACTGTTCATCCTATCTTGCTATATTACTGAATCACATCTTGAAATTATATATCCAGAGCAAGTGATGCTATAGGGAATGTGTAACACTAGCATTTTAATTAATTACAAGGTGATAATTCTGCATGGGAGTGGAGGTAAACATTTGATGACCTCCAATTATATTAGTAGTAACATTTTCATTTGGTAACTAGTTGACCGGGTAATTAAAAACATGCAATTAAAGCAAAGTCATACCTTAATTTATAAAGACAATGAAAACAAAAGAGCAGAGTAAAACACATTAATAGTTACTACCCAATTACAATGAAACACATTTTTACTATCTTATAAGGTAAATAAAGGTCAAACCTTGCCTCCTTTGCTTTTTGGTTAGAAACCTTTAGATCAAGTGGTAGAATAAGTCCCAAGTCATAAACAACAAACAGCATAATTTTATCTCCATGAGCTTTTTAGTCCAAAGTCACTGGGAATGGGGTAGGATGAAAGAAAATGTTGGATGATGATAAAGAATCACCATATAAGAGTGGGGCCAAAACCTGGCTTAGTTACTCAAGAAAAATTAATTACAGAGCATAGGTATATTTTATTCTTTCTACCTGGATTAATACCACATTTCTCACCAGTTGAAAGTGGGCAGAATCCTTTAAATGTAGTCCAATTTGGAGCCGAGTATGAAGGATGGTGTGGATGAAAGTACAATGGTTCTTGAGAAAGGAAATGGCCTGAATGGGTAGTAACAGTCATGAAGAAAGCAACTGGTCTAAGCAGGAGCTCTTATCTAAGAATTCAAGGACAGATGGGATTTGTGTTTTTGTCTGGTGAACTTCATTGGCATAGGTGAAATAAGGCCAGCAGCTGGAAGAACAGAACATGGCCTAATTATATCCACAAACACAGGAACTTTTGAGTCCTTGTTTAAACAAATAACTCTTTGTATCATCGTATCATCAATACTTTCCTTCTTTCTCTGTTACTGATGACAATTGACTCCCCAACCCACCAACAAAACTTGAAAATTCACAGCCCCTTTTAGAGTGACACAGACCGTTTCCTTCTTCTGGCGAAATCCTCTGTGTGAATGAAGTTGGAGAGAGCCTTACTAAGGTGACTATCTGATGTCTCAGTGCTGCTCCCAAAGTCATAGTTCTTCAGGAAAGGACACAAACAGTGCACAATGGCCCGGCGAATGTAACTGTCAAAGATATAGTAAATGAAAGGGTTGACACAGCTGTTGGCAAATGCCAAGGGCCCACTCACCTCCATACCCCTTTGGAGAATGGCTGGGGAAAAGTTCAGTTCTTGCTGCAACCCAGAGACAATAGCCAGAAGTTTGAAAGTATTAAAGGGCAGCCAGGAGAGGACAAAGGCTGCCACAACAATAAAGATGATCTTTATGGATTTCCTCAGTTTTTTATTATGCTTTCCCGACTGCTGGTAATGGGCACACAGCTTCCTTATGATACAACAGTAGCAAGTCACAATGCTCAGCAAGGGTGCAAAAAAGGTGAAAATTAAGGCCACCAGGGCCCATGTCAGTTTAATCGAAGTGGCTCTCTTTTCCGCACAGTATGGCTTACCATCAATGAGGATGAGCTCTCTGGACAGAAGAGTAGGCAATCCCAGGAGGCAGGAGATAAACCAGACACTGGTGCAGACTCCATACGCACAGTCTCTCCTTCTGAATTTCCTGGATACCGCTGGGCACACGATGGCCAGGTAGCGGTCAACACTCATGCAGGTGAGTAAGAAGACACTGCAGTGCATGTTCACGGAGATCATGTAGGAGCTGCCCTTGCACAGGAAAGAGCCTGTCCTCCACTGTCCTAAAGATGCTTCTTTATCTACCCAGAGAGGCAGTGTGACAAGGAAAATGAAGTCAGAGGCAGCCAGGTTGATGATAAAGATGTCAATCAGTCTTCGGCTGCCCCTTTTGAAGTACAACGCACCCATGAGGATGAGGTTCCCCAACACACCAGTCAGGAACACAGCCGTGTAAAAGATGGGAAGGAAGACAGATGTATAAGGAACATGGGAGCGGGTCTCCTCAATATCAGGATTTTGGCTTGTGGTGTCAGAATAATCCAAATAAACTGAAGTTGCTTCTGGATCCATCACTTTAGATCTGGTAAATATCCTTATCTAAGAGGTTTTTGAATTTTAGAAATCTCAAGGCACTTCTTTTATATAACACCTGCCTCAAACACATACATTAAAAATTGCAGTTTCTGCCAATCCTTAGAAAGGGCCCACAAGGAACACCACTCTGATTGGTGTTAGTTGGTTGTGGTTGTGGTTTTCTTTATTTGCATTTGCCCATGAAACTGAGGTGCTTTTTGACTTCTTTCTTCAAAATATTCAATTTGTTTAAGTCCAAGGAATTAGGAAACAAATTGACTTATTTTTTCTCTCTTACTACTTTAAAGAACTCCTTTATTTTTCTGATACCTAGAATTCCTTTGATCTAGTGTCCTGTTTCATATATAGTGTAGGGTCTTACTTTTAGAATTGTAAGATGATGATGAAGATATTCTTTTTATTTACATTGTTGGTAAAAATATAAAGAAAGCTATTGTTTTGTTGAATAAACAATGAATTGAAATCTTCCCAAAACATGCAGTCCACATCTATGGGAAATATAAGGACACAAATTAGGGCATGAGATTCTTCCCATTTATTTGGCTCTTTCAGTTCATACATGCTAGATCCTGTTTCATTCAAGAATTAAAAAAAAAAAAATTCCCCAGAAGGCTTGGACCACAGGACCACATCTTGTGTTTTTATTTTATTTTTAAAAAATTTCTACTACCCTTAGCACAGCACATTGCACATAGTAGGTGCTATAGAAATGTTTGATTTGATTCAGAAAATGTGTGTTTACCTGATCTGGTATAATTCAGTAGGGATGAATTCAGTAAGTTTAACTACAAGTATTGTTGTTATTTATTTATGTAGCTTACAATCTCAGTTTTAAAAATCATAAACCCTTCTATTTTTACCCTCTTACCCAGTATTGTAATTTGACCAATGAAGTTCCCATTTATCAAGTCAACATCCTTGAATAGGAGATTTCCCCCCTATTAAAGTTCAAATAACCATCCTTAGATTCTAGACCTTCTCTTATATTTCTTTTGCACACCTTACCTTTTAGCAGTGATTTTTTTAAAAGCTTTTGACTAATAGATTTTCATTTAAGTGCTTCCACATATCAGTGAACTTCACTTTTGGGATTATTGATCTACAGTGGACTTAACTATATTAAATGTTGTTCTAATGGAGCTGCCAATCCAGGCACTATAATAGGCAGATTTTTTTTTTTAGTTAATTGAAAACAACTGAGAAACGTATCATATTATTCTCTCATATACTTCCTTTTATACTAGAAAGAACATAGTAAAATATAGCTAATTTTGCAATTGACTTCTTCAGTTATTTCAATTTTTTTATTAGCAGAAGAGGGCATGACCTTCTAGAGCTCTTCTTTTCTTCCCTTCTTACTTAATCTCCAAAATTCCAGTTTCAAGTTAATATTACTATTGCATAAAAGAATATATCTGTAGATGAAAATATAATTGTTAAGCATTCGAAGTACTTTCTGCAGTTTTTATTTCTTCTGTAATTAATATATTGCAAAAAATGACCTTGCTTTCTCTGCTGCTTCTTTCTTCTTTTGGATATGGTCTAATGTTAACTCAGTTTCCGGCATGGGAGTCCAGGTCAGGAAGGATGAGCACTCTCTTGATCTGGGACAGCTCTACAAGCAGGCCCTACCTTCCCGTGCACCCTGGTTGTACTGTGCTATTCAGTTTCTTGCGGGGGCATATCCTTCACTAAATATAGGCTGCAGATGAGAGAAACTAATTAACAGCTTTGCCATTTCTAGGACAGAAATCTATCCTGCTGGGTAAGCCTTAAATATTTAATAGATTAATTCATTTGTCAAATAGTTTTGAATTGGACAATATTTACTTGAAAAGGATTAATAGGGTGAACTTGGAATGTTTAAACAAAATGTGTATGTGAGTATATATGTATGTATATGATTGGTACTTTAATTGTAATATTAGAATTTTGTACTTTGAGAAAATAAGATTGATTCTGGGCCTAAGATATTAAAAAAAAACATTTTGGATATAATCCAAGAATTCAGTGTGAAAGTATTATAAAATGGAAAAGAGCTCATGCTCACACTCTAGAGGAAAACTATTGTAGGCCTCAAATTTTCTTTTGGCCTTCAAGTTGTGAGTCTGCTGATATGAATTATCTCAAATAAGTCTGACTTCTTCAGCAAACTATTCAAACAGCTGTGGACAAAATGGCTTGCTTTATCATAAAATGTTACTTTAGAATATGACATTTAGTGGTATAATGGTACAATATGAGAATATCCACCAGGAATCAGCAGTACGATTAGACAAAAACAGTTAAATGTTCAAGAAAAAAAAAAAAAAAGGAATAGCACAGTAATGGGCTTTTATTTATTTATTTATTTATTTGTTTTTTAACTTTATTTTGTACATTTAATAATTGAAAATATAAACAATTAAAAACTAAAAAGTAAACACAGATGAATAAATATATACATTTCTCAATTAAATGTAATGGATACATATAAAAACTTTTTTTTTGAATCAAACAATATATTACACAATATATTTGGTTCATAGTAACTCATTCATACAGTATTTGTCCTTTTGTGTCTGGCTTGCTTCACTCAACATAATGTCCTCCAGGTTCATCCATGTTGCCATATGCTTTACGACTTCATTTCTTCTTACAGCTGCATTATATTCCATCATGTGAATAGACCACAGTTTGTTTATCCATTCATCTGTTGATGGACACCTGGGTTGTTTCCAACTTTTGGCAATGGTGAATAATGTTGCTATGAACATCGGTGTGCAGATGTCTGTTCGTGTCACTGCTTTCAGTTCTTCTTGGTATATACCCAGTAGTGGTATTGCAGGGTCATGTGGCAAGTCTATATTCAATTTCTTTAGGAACTGCCGAACAGTCCTCCATAGTGGTTGTACCATCCTGCATTCCCACCAACAGTGAAGAAGTGTTCCTATCTCTCCACATCCTCTCCAACACTTGTAGTTCTCTGTCTTTTTAATAGTGGCCATTCTGATAGGATAGGTGTGAAATGATATCTCATTGTAGTTTTGATTTGCATTTCCCTAATCATGCACTCATGTTGAGCATTTCTTCATGTGTTTTTTTTGCCATTTGTATTTCTTCTTCGGAGAAATGTCTATTCAAGTCTTTGGCAGTAATGGGCTTTTAATAACTCAAAAGTTATAATGCTAACAAAAGACCAAACTTACAATAAAACCTGCCTAGATAAAATAGGGAAGGTCATAGTACTAAAGTAAGCTCGGTACAATGGTCATTTTTAGAACTTTGAACACTCTTTCAAATGAACACAAGGATACTAACAAATAATCAACTACACATAGACCAAAACTGAAAAGCAATACTAGATACCACGAGCATATCAAAAGGCAGTAGAAACCAGGTGACGACAAAAAATAAATAAAATGTAATTAGAAAACAAATTACAGGCCATCTCTTCTGTAATGCATTTCCCAGGAAAACCCTCAGCCCCACCTCCACCCAAGCAGAATCAATTGCTTCCACTTTGATATTCCTTAAGAACTTTTAAATTACTGCATAAAGTATACATTATTTCACATGGTTAGTTGTTTTGGAGTCTGTCACCCAAAGCTGATCATGAGCAACTTGAGGACAGAGGCCAAGGGTTCCCTCTCCACCAGCCTCTAGCACACATCAGTTTTCAGACTTTCAAAGCCATTGCTTCTCAAACCATGGATGCTAGATTACAGTACCCATATTAGAATGAGCTGCGGTGTCTATTAAAATGAAGATTCCTGAAGTCGATCCAAGACTTATTAAAGTGGGGTTGAAGCCTAAGATTTTACATTTTAATAAGCATACAAAGTGATTCTTACACACACTGAAGTTTGGAATGACAGTTATAAACTATATAAATTAACCAACATTATAATTTTTTAAAATGTCTTTAAAAAAAAAGTTTTAAAAGTACCTCTCAATTTGAATTTCTTGGAGGACTTCTAGCCTCGATTTCACAAAACGTGTGTATTGATTTGGACTTCCAGGACCTCCTTTTTCTGTATCCCAGTTCCTGGGATGGCTTCAGAACTGGATCAGGTGCTGAGGATGAGTAGAGAGTTTTTGTCCACTGAGACATCTGCTCAGGTGAATTCCTTATCATTATAAGGCTATAGTTGTGGCTTGCAGTGTCTTCACTTCGCAGGCTAACCCAATTAAGTTGAGACTTTGCATTATCTAATATTACTTCTGGTTCTTCACTATCAACCTCTCTGGCCCCATGTCAGGTAGGGATTCATCAGATTATGTAGTACAGCAGAAAGGGATAACTGTGCCTGAGGCCTCTGTTTAAATATGCCCTGATGATACAGCCCAGAGTAAATAGCAAAGAGCATGAAGCAAATGAATTGTTTCTCATTAATTTTATCAATCAGACACAGTGTAAGCATATATTTCTTACAATGATACTACACTCTCTTGTTCTTTTCTCACTTGAGTATCATAAAGTATATAATAATTTAAATAATTCTGTGTAAAAGATCTAGCTTATACTCTAAGAGTTTAAAGTTTTGTTTTTTTTTTTAATTTTTTATTCTCACAGTTGCTTGGAGAGTTCAGTGTAGTATAATGTATTAGCCTATCATGCCAAAGTAAGTGGACATGTATTTGCTATTATTAGGTTTTACTTTTCCCCTTCATCTCATTTATTGGATTATTTGCCTTGCCACCCCATATTTACATTGATAATTGTAATGTTATTATTCAAGGCATATAATACTCTAGGCTTCCTCATAATAATAAATTTACTTTACACTTCCTAATAGTAACAGATTTTTTCTATATTTAGGTTGTGCAATTTAATATAAATTGGTTGATTTTGCTCTTCCTGACACCAAGCAGTGTCTAGCATGTAATAGGTGGTCATTGTTTGTAGAACTAGACTGAATCATGCTTGCATTTTGAGTCATTTCCAATGAATAGGGACATTTCACAAACTTCTTAGCTAGCTTCTTTTTTTCTCTTCAATTCTGAGTTCTTCATCATGTCATAAATTAATATGGATGTTTCTAAGTTAGCACAGCATTTTTTTTTTGTTAGCTCACACTAATGCTTCCATTTAGTAGGACTTGATAAATCAAAAACAATTTGCAAACCAATTAATGTAAAAATATCTCTACTATACCTCAACAGTAATAATGGTGGATTGTGATGCAAAGGGAGGGAGGACTCTTTCAATGAACACCCAATTATTTAATTTATAAATAAGCAAACTAACTATATTAGTTCCTTATCTGCAATAAATATCATTTTAAAAAGATTTTGTTTGTTGGACCAAAATTCATACCTATAGTTCTATACTAGCAAATTGCAATTAGAAGAAATAAAAAAAATACTTTCTTCCCTAATTTCTACCCTCCCCATGATTACTGCTCATCGTGAAATAGCAAGGGCTTTGTTGCTGAATCTTCTGTAATCAGAATGCATATAGCCTTCCTTTTTTTCCTTTTTCCATATGCATTTGTTCTTTCTGTTTTGAACGTTGCATAGGCTAATCGTGTAGGATACATGGATTTCCCAAAGAAACTCTAACCCTGTGGATCTATGACAACCATAATTTGGAATTGCAATATTTTCCTTCCAATCGAGTAAGAATCATAAAGTTTTACAGCTTCAAGTAATATTAGTGATTATCTAATAAAACCATTTTACAAATGAGTTGACAGAAGCCCAGAAAGGGATAACTTATCAAAGGACTCAGTTTGGTGATTTTAAAATAAAGGACATTTAAAATTTAAACTTTTCATCTATGTGTGGTCCATTTACTATCCTGCAGAAGCACGCTCACCTAAACATCTATAGTCTCTTACCTTACGTGGCATTTTTCAGGAGTTTCTAAAGTGAAAGAGCCATTTTAGATGCACTTTTCAATTTGCTTTGTCCTTGATTGAATTTTGCCATTGTTCTATAGTGAGTGCATACAAAGAAATTCAAAGATTGACACATTTTTTGAGGGTAGCTGTTAGTTAGACCCAAAACTTGTATATATTTCTATTTTCCTGCTGTCTCTTCTCTAAAGATCTTAAGGAAAACAACCAGGACAAAGCTATTTGAGAAAAACATAATGTAGTTACATCTTGCTTAATGTGATATTCAGTTCCTAAAAATGTGTAATTAGAAAATAAAATTATATTTAAGTGTATTAGGGAATTTGATATTGAAGGGAATTCTCATACGAAAAATTATAAGGCACATAATATAAAACATTATAATACCTGAATATCTAAATTTTCAGTTATTGGTTTAAAAGGTAGTATAATTATAACACCTTCTTTTTGAAACCAGCATCTTTAAAAAATTAAGTCACAGGTCTAGTTCAATTACTATTTTAAACCTAAATTTCAGAATCTGAATATGATTGCTCAAAATGATCTTTAACATTTGTGAAAATGTCAGGCCAGTTACTGTTTCCCAAACAGCAGAGCAAGAAAAAGAAGTAGAAATTTAGCTCCATTACTTTATTAAGAATTTATTTTAATTACCCCCACAATGAGCAAGCATAAATAGAAATTAAAAAACACCACAGAGGCAAAGATAAATCAGAAATATGGTCATGTGCTTGGTGGAACTAGCTGCGATAAGGCGTTCAAGTCCTCTCTGCTGAGTGGATCAGGATGGTCACAACCTAAAACAGGCAGAATATTTTTGGTCTATACTAAATTAGTGAATAAAATGTGTCCTGAGCACTTTCTAGGACTTGATGATTGAAGACATCATCCTCCTTTGCAAGTGTCCCAACACCCATTTCCTGAGTCATGATGACTTATGTATGACATGAGCACAGACCTCTGTGTCTCCGTGCAGGGTTAAGCAAGTATGTCTGAAATTCTGGTCCTGGTTAAGTCTTTCCTAGTAATTCTACAGTTAGTGGAAAAGTTCATAAACCTACTGAAGAGAGCATGGGCACCTATACCAGTAAATGGCTTATTTTGTAGCCTACAGGGGAATCTGGGAATTTTAAAAGCTGTTTATTTGGTTACCTACAGGCCCCAGACTCAAACATTATAGGTGGTCAACAAATATTTGCAAATACTAATAATTTAGTGACCACTACATCCCAGACCATGTATTAGGCATTTTATATGTAATTTCTCATTTGGTGAGACTCGGTAGGATAGGTGCTATTGTCAACATACATATTTTAGAGAAAGGAAAACTGAGACTTAAAAAAGATTAATTTTCCAAGGTCACACATCTAGTAAGTTTGCTGCAACATCCGAGCTTGGCAAGTCAGTTCCTTTACCTGTACGTGAGGTGGCTCTCTCTGTAGGTGTATTTTGAGAAACCTACTGCTTTATGGGTCCACACATGTCACTGCTGAGATGTTCCTTATTCCTGTATTTCTGTGCAATACTTGAGGGCATAAAATCATTGTTTCCGCTGTGTCACTTAGCACCTGTGATATCTGAGGCTGTCCATGACCATGTCTCCTTAAGGCAATCTTCACTCTTGTACCTTATACATACAATTTTAAAAACACACATTTCTTAAATCATATATATCTTGTATTTTCAGATATAGTATTATGTATTATATATTATATAATATCATTAACTTAATATTTTCAACAATTTCAAAGGAACGTTATTACAGAAAACGGACAACTAACATCACTTCCATAAGGAAAAGGCCTTAACCATAAATTGTACTCAACTCAATGTCATTACATTCTAGATGAATACTGTCTGCGGATAGCCTTCCTCTTAGTCTAAACTTAAGCCGTAGAACTAGAAATACTATCCGCGCCATTGGGAAGCGGGCTGTGGGAGAGGTAATCCCACCGCATCTATTTGCATAGAGGTATAGTGGTATAATCAGGAATGCACAGGTCTGAAAGTCAGAACTGAGGTATGTGGGGCAAATAACTTGCTGGCTGTGACCGCAAGCGACCGACGCCTTACCCTCTAGACCGACGCCTTACCCTCTAGACCGTCGTTGCTTCCTTGGTAAAAAACAAGATTCCACCAGCACAGATCTGTCTAGCGAATCGACTTGCCCTCCGACGCTGAACGACACCTCCCAGAATGCGCCGCGCGCGGCGCCGGGAATGCCGTCGGCAGCTTCCCGCAGCTTTCCCTCCTTCCCTCCTACAACTCCCACAAGTCCCCTCGGCCCCGGGCTAAGGCAGGGTCCGGGGTGGAGGCGCAGGCGGAGGCACGGGAGTTATGGAGGGGGCGGGCTCTGCAGGGAAGTGCGTCAGAGGAGGCGCGGGGAAAGTAGGGTGCTGTGGTCTGAGCTAGAGGGTGAAGCTGGTGGAGCAGAAGGATGGGCGGTGAGTGAGTGGGACGGCGGCGCTGGGTTGGGGTCGCGTAGCCGCTAGACGTTCCTGGCGGTTTCATGAGAGGTCCCCTCCCCAGGCGCGGCCGCGGTTGGGCGGGTTCTGAGCGGCTGGGCTGCGACGAGGGTTGTCCTTCGCCTGAGCGGTTTGTGGAGGGCCTGGTCGGGTCCCCGGGGCCACTAATCCGGAGCCGCGCAGGGATGCCCCGCCCCAGCCGGCCTCCCGCGGCCTGGTGCTGTAACCTACCTGGTGCCGCGCCGAGCGCGTCCGCCGCCTTAGCGTCGGGTCAGGGCGAGCCTCTTTTCCTGGCTTTCGGAGACCTATTATAGGTCATTTCAGAGCACCTGGATGAAAGAGGATTAAAAATAAAACAAATCAGACCCAATTTGTGGAGTTATCGTTAATTATTTTAATTGCCCTGATCTCTCCTGAGTCACTTCCCATCTTCCAAACTCAGCATCCCCAGTTTGCGAGCTTGTTTTCATGCGCCTTTGTAAGGTGTTTTATGCGGTCACGGTTTATACCTGCAGTATTTGACTCAGTTTGAGCCGCCTTGAGTCATTTAACTGCGGCCATTTGAGCCCTCTACACGCCTTAGGAGTGTTCATATTTTGCCTAATGCGGAGTTTTCTGAGTGAAGAGGGATCAATTTGGGTTTTGTGACCGTATGTTGCACTTTAGGGAAATAGCAAGGTTGCAGATGAGGAGGTTCAGAAGGATAAGGAATACGGACAGTTAAATAGGAGTGAAGAATTTGACAGCGTAATGAAGCTTGGTTTAGCGTTAATGGATTAGGGGAGATTGGTATCTGGCATTATTATATGTTATTGTTCTCTTTCCTATGCACCTGGAACAACCTTTCCCTCTGGGCTTACTAAACATCTTCAACTTTGTCTTCCAAATAGTTCCTGACTCTTAACCTTGTTTTAGAGGGGCTTCCTTCCTCTCAGGAAACTGGGGGATCCCATTTCCACTGCTTTCTTTTCCTATGCCTTTTCCATACTCAGAACACTTCAGGCTCTGCAACTTTTATAAAGATTCAATTTGCTATTCATAATTTATGCCCCGCACTACTGCTGATTCTGAGCATGTCTGTTGTTTGTATCTGTAATGTGTATGTCCATTTCAGTGTTGTCTGTTTTAGTATGCAGGTGATAGACTAGAGAACAAGACCTCTGTCTCCGTAGCATCCTGGGTATGTGAGCATTCAATAAGTACTTTCATGATAATACATTTTGTTTTAAACTTAATTAAGAACATGTTTGCTTTCATTAAAAAAAAAAAAAATCTATGACTATACATTACTTTAAAGAGCCAGGGGATGGGCAATAAGGTAAAGGGTGATTTTGAGATAATTCCTTTCAAAATAATACTTCATTTATTTGTCCTAGAAGTCTAATCTTTGTTTTCTTCTTTTTCCAATTTTCAAACAGAGCAGTCTGAATGCCAGAATGGATAACCGTTTTGCTACAGCATTTGTAATTGCTTGTGTACTTAGCCTCATTTCCACAATCTATATGGCAGCCTCAATTGGCACAGACTTCTGGTATGAATATCGCAGTCCAGTTCAAGAAAATTCCAGTGATTTGAACAAAAGTATCTGGGAAGACTTTTTTAGTGATGAAGCAGATGAAAAGACTTATAATGATGCACTTTTCCGATATAATGGCACAATGGGATTGTGGAGACGGTGTATAACCATACCCCAAAACGCAAACCCACAAAAAAAGACAGGTACTCCTCTTATTTTAACTTCTTTCTCCTTTATCCACTCAGTGATAGTAAGTAATGTGATGATTGCCCAGTTATATATAAGCAGGTTTGTGGTTTTTCTCTCTCACCAAAGAAATAAATCTTATGTATCTCTCTCTTCTCTCCCAACTACCTTTCCTCCCCAGCTTCCGTGAATTACCATGGTATTTACTCATATTTCTTGGAGTAAATATCCTTAACTTGGGAAAGCTGTTTTAAATCTTTGTGCTTATTTACCCACTCATTAAAATACTTTTTTATTAATCTCACACATGTTGTGAGAAACTAGAAAAGTAGCTTCATTGGAAGACTTTAAATTCTTGGCAACCGGAAGAAGGACTAGTATCCCAAACTAAAAAAGATGAATTGATATTCCTTTTATTCCATATTCTAACAAATTCATATTCCAACAAATATGAATCGGTAGTTCTTTAGTTGGCTAGCTATGTTGTAGTAGAGATCTATCATTTGCCCTCTGAATCTTAGAGGCTATAAGGCTATAAAGTATGTATATAAAAGTAAAATAGAAATCTAAGAAGTTATTCTCAGGTTTATTTTGCAAGTGTTTTTATTTATCATTTAAAAATGTTAATTTCCACTTATTAAAATGGAAGCTTTACAGATCTTTGCAAGGAGCAACTTTACAGTTCATTTTTATTTATGACTGCTTCTGTTGGCTTCTTAGTGGGAAAGCACTATACTCATATCATAGAGAACAGGCTTGAGTTACCATATATCAGTAGAATGCTAGTTGTGATTATATATAGAGAAAAGGAAGCAGTTTGGAAAGAAAGGGAGAAAGTTGATCAAAATTCATTGGGCATTTGATATTGTAATCTTACCAATCATTTAGTCATTCATTCAACAAAATTTCATGCTTCCATGTTTCCAGGCCTAGGAACTTGGATTACATCAAAAAAGAAAACAAATCAAAGTCCTTACTCTTGGGGAGCTAGTATTCTATAAACAGAATAAATAAGTATATAATTTGTTAGAAGATGATACATACTATGGAAAAATAGAGCAAAATAAAGGGGATTTAGAAGTACATGGGGAAGGGGATGTTGGTAGTCATAGGTTACACTCTAAAATAGGATAGTCAGGGTAGGCCTCATTGAGAAGATGGCATTTGCGTAAATTCTTAGTATAGGTCAGAGAATTTGGCCATATTGATAACTGGAAGAGAGTCATTTAGGTGGGAGGGAACAGCTACTGCAGAGTCCCTGCAGGGAAGCAGGGAAGCCACTGAATTGGAATAGAGGTGGGGGGGGTGGGGGTGGGGGAGAGACGAGTATGCTGTCAGATGGACTTGGGGGTTAGAGTGAGGTAAATCATGCAGGACTTAATTGGTCTTGGTAAGGACGTTGACTTTTATCCTGAGTCAGATGCAGAGTCATTGGGGAGTTTTGAGCAGAGGAGCAAGATGATCTGATCACTCTGGCTAATGTGTTAAGAATAGACAGGTGGCAGGCAAGGGTGGAAGTGGAGAGACTAGTTTGGAGGTTATTGCAGTAATTCAGGTGAGAGATGATTGTGACTCAGATTAGGGCGGTAGCACTGAATGCTGGCTGGATTCTGTATATATTTTGAAGGTAGAGCCTCCAGGATTCCCTGTTGAAGCATATACATGTAGGCAGAATGACTCTAATGTTTCTGGCCTGAGGAACTGGAAGGGTAGAATTGCCAGTGGAGTTGGCTTGGGTGGGGAGGGTGGGGGAGATTGAAGTCCATATTTATTTCAATCATTGTCCCCCACCCCTTTCTTGCTAGTCTTACATATCTATTCTTTCATTCTTTTTTTCTGCTCCTATTTTTTTTTTCTTCCTTTTACCTGTGTGTCTTAAGCCTACCACTGAGAACAGGTAGCATTCATTGGACATTGCCGCATCCTCCATGTCACTTAGGGCCAGAGAGGTTTGCTGACTCATCTGGGACTGTCTTTCTATATCACTCTTTACTTCAGAGAATAATTACTAAAAGAGATTATTGTTAAATGTTTATAATAAATGAACAAGCAGTCATTGTTATTCTTGTTTCAGAATCATTTGATGTGGTAACAGAATGCGCCAGTTTCACACTAAATGAGCAGTTCATGGAGAAATTTGTTGATCCTGGGAACCACAATAGTGGGATTGATCTCCTTAGGACCTGTGAGTACTTTGATCTCAGCAGGACAATTGGGGGAAAAAAAGAAAGATCAGAGTCCATGTTTATTTCAATCCCGCATCCCCTTCTTGCTAGTCTTCTGTACATGTCTTTTCTCTCATTCTTTTATTTGCCTTATGTTTAACTGTGGTTTTGGAACAAGGTGAGTTAATAGATCTTGCCAAGGTGAAATATGATCTGTGGCTGTATCCCAACAAACTCTCTCCTATCTAGAACATATTTGAGTATATAGATACATACTTAACAATTGCAACAATAGGAAATTGAAGGAGGCGCTAATACATTGACAGAGTCCACACCTGCCAAAAGATTTTCTTGTTGGGCCCATATTTATTAAAAGGCAATTCATAAGGATAAATAATAAATTCCTGTTTAGGAGTTAAACACTTTTTGCAACCTAAGTTCTGATAAGGATATATGAAAAAGTTGACTGCAAGCTTTATTTGAGTCAACTGAATTCTGGGCCTGCCAAAAGTTAATCCAGTCTTAGTAGTGACAAAATCATAGATGTCAAAAACAAAAGTATTTATTGGAAACACTCTATTTAATGGTCAGGCTACCCATGAAATACTGTGTTCAGATTTGAGCCTCCGTTTTTAGGGCTATAAAGACCTTTGGAGCTTGCCCAAAAGAATAACTTGTCATGAGAGGAAACATTAAATATAACAGCTGGCATTCAGTTTTACAATCAGAATGTATAAGAAGTTTATTACTAACGGTAAGAATTTGAAGGATGTTAGGGGAAAGAAAAAAAAATAACTTACTTAGTTTTAGGAAGTAAAACCAGCACTAAAAGGTAACATTTAATTTAGAGTAAATAGTAATATGTTGTTAATAATTGGAATGATCTAAAAATGCGAAGGGAAGCTTTGTAAGGTCATAAGCTTTCTCTAGGTTGTTGAAGGGATTTATGAACTATAACTGCATTTATTGCCTGGTATATACAGGATCCTGTGCCCCCCCCCCAATAGCCCTGCAAAGCAGGTAATTTATAATCACCATCCATTTATTTGTTATTCCTGCCTCAAGATCCTGTAAGGGCTTAGATATTGTTTGTATGTAGAGCCAGACTCTCTTGTTTCAAATCTTATGTTATAGTTATTTATCCTTCTTTCCTCAGTTTCCTAATATATAAAATGGATAAAATAATAGTACCTACTTCATAAAACATGCATAGAACAGTGCCTGGCACATATAGTAATTGTTAGCTGTTGATGTCCTTTTTACTTTCATTAGGACAAAGTTAGCATCCTTTTAAAGAATGTGCTTTAGAAAAGAAGCCTCAGAATTAAAGGCTTTCTCACCTTTGTAGAAAAGATCTAAGAATATGAAAGAAATTACTGTTGTGGGAAAACTGTCTGATAATCATGGTAACATTTCTTTTCTCTCTCTCTCTTTTTAATATTAGATCTTTGGCGTTGCCAATTCCTTTTGCCTTTTGTTAGTTTAGGTTTGATGTGTTTTGGGGCTTTGATTGGACTTTGTGCTTGTATTTGCCGAAGCTTATATCCCACCATTGCCACGGGCATTCTCCATCTCCTTGCAGGTGGGTCTTATAATCACACTTATGTTTTAACTTCTTCCTGTTTTTTTTTTTTTTTTTTTTCTTTTTTAGGTACCAAAGAGTTGTGATTGTTAAATATCACATATTACTGCCCTATCAGGCTGCTTGGAAAATTTTTTACTGTGCTCTTACCTAGCCATGTTTTTTTCTTTCCTAAACCCCCCCCCCAGGTCTGTGTACACTGGGCTCAGTAAGTTGTTATGTTGCTGGAATTGAACTACTCCACCAGAAACTAGAGCTGCCTGAGAATGTTTCCGGTGAATTTGGATGGTCTTTTTGCCTGGCTTGCGTCTCAGCTCCCTTACAGTTCATGGCTTCTGCTCTTTTCATCTGGGCTGCTCACACCAACCGGAAAGAGTACACCTTAATGAAGGCATATCGTGTGGCATGAGTGGGAAGCTGCCTCCTTTACAATTAACATTTTTATTTTAAAAATATTTTCTCTTGCCTCTTTTAGTTTTTTTTTCCCCCCCTGGATATACCATTTTATTCTGAAAATCCATTTTATTTATATATACAAATATATTTAAACACACACACACAGCTTTTTTTTTTTTTTTTTTTTTAATACCACTAAAATTTATATGGTTGACTGACTCTGAAGAATTCCATCTTTCAAACAAACCAATCTATGTTGTTCAGAGTCCAGAGAGACAGAAGTGAGTGGAGACTTGGCACAAATTTGTGGAAATAAAATTTATGGTGGGAAACTGACCCAAAGCAAGCTCTGCTATCTGTTAGGCTTGTCAGTAAAAGTAAAGTAACTGTACCTGTTCAACTAGAAACTCATTTGTTTCTTTGGAGAATCTCTTATCATTGTCATAATTTCATGTTCACTTGCTATTGTAGACAGCCAGCCAGCCAGCCAGAGGTATTAGTGCTATTTTCAAACCCTCAAGCTATATAAAATAAGGGGAATTATCTAAGGGGCTTTTCCCTAAACAATGGCATATAGCTTCATCTGAGGTGAATTATGGCAGCTGTTTATATTTACACTGTGTCTGTCTACAAGAAAGGAAGTGAAAAATATAGTATTTACTTGAAGTTTTAACTTTGTAACTTTAAGAATTCTAATTCGGCTAGAGAAAAAGGGTTAGTCTTCTATTTTTATTAAAAAAAAATTTTTTTTTAAACTCACCTTAATATGTCAGTAGAATCTTCAGTACTGCCAAATTGTTTTGGGAATTTTGCTCCTCCCTTCTTTACACACCAGGCTTATTAAAGGAGTGCTTTTTTTTTAATGTTATAGTTGGGGTCACAGAATAAAATTCCCCAATTGCTATATACGTATTCTAGCTAAGTACCATAAAGATGATTCCTCCAGATCCCGGAAAACAACCACAAGATCTAAAGTTTTGGCTGGCTGTTAACCTCCAAATGTGGTCTTTATTTCTTGTGGTGAGATGATGTGCCTTTCCTTGCCTAAATCCTTTCTTGGTGTGTGTCAGCATTATTTAGTGTCTTCTAATTCAGTCATTTTTTATAAATATGTCTATAAACATTGAACTTTTAAAAATCTTATTTATTTATTCCATTACTGTAGCACTTGACAGATTTTTTAAAAAAATGTAATTTAGTAATTTCTTACCATATCCTAAATCTGTCTTTTTTAAAAAATAAAAAAAAGTGAGAAGAGACCCAAGGAATTGTGTAAAGAGTGAGTTGATTTAAATCTCAACACGTTAGAATAAGGTATAGGATTCAGAATGAGGTTCTCTGTGGTTCTCTATGGAAAATGCATTGTTGCTCTGTAGGCCTATCCAGTATTTGTGTGTCATATCTTCCAGAAATATGGGAACCTCCCCTCATTAAAAAATAAGTCTCTATCTTTTATGCCTCAGAATTTTAAAACATGTTTTCAAACTAGTTTTGTGATCTCTCATTCTTAATAGCTAGTTTTCCACAAAGTCATTGAAAGGGTGTGGATGTTTGTGTTCTGTGTTAGAGAAATAATTAAGGCAGCTTCTGACTTGCTTAAAACAAAGCCTTAATCTGCAGCTGAATATTGCCTGTGAAGTGGCTGGTTACTCAGGTTTCTATCTCTTCCTAACTTGAAGTTTCATTGCCCTTCATCACCTTCTGTGGAAGGTGGACAGCAAAAAAGGTAAGTGTGAACAAACCTAAAACACTTTTGGAAATGGGATGTGAAAATTGTTGATCAACATGAATGACATTTTTGTATTGAAAAGACTTTTTTAATAAAAAAAAAAAAAAAAAAATCCCTGCCTCCTGTTACCCCAGAGTTATCAGTGACTGTGCACTGTAAAAACTCAGTCACAATTGGACTTTTCTGTTACAATCTTAACCATTGGATTCATTAAATATGGAAAGCTAGTGTCATAAGCTCTGGTGCTGAATATGTGTTGTAGTTAGTATTTTAAGCACATGGCAAAGTAGCTGAGGTGGTCCTCTCCTACAAAGACTATTTTCTTTGAAATATATAGCACTGTATTGTTTCATTTGAGTGAAAATTAGTTTTTCAGCTGTTTCATGATTCTAATCAGATTGAATAGTATGAAATTGCCGATATTTGATTATTTCTGATCAACCTAAAACTTAAAATCAACAAGAAGATAAATTCTAATCTTTGAAAAGATTAATCCCAAAAGTAAAGAATTATGTTCTTCAGAACATTCGTTTTTATGGCAATTTAAGAAACAGATTTTGAAATCTCAATTTCATGTTTCTTAATCTCATTAAATTATCTTCTGTATCTTTTTTAGCAAAAGGCTCATATTTGGAATTTCTTAGCCATAAAAACACCAAAGAAATGATACAATAAAAAGGTAGAATAATTCTAGAATTAATTTTTTCAGTAAATACCAAGTGCCTACCATCTATATCATAATGCACTAGCTTCTCAAGAATTTATCTAGTAGTAGTATGGTGTTAAAGGTTTTACATGCTTTAAGGATTGGTGGGGGAGGGGGAGGCTAAAAATGATGTCACGTATAGGTAAACTGTTTTAGTAAGAATGAGATGACCATCACAATAAATCAATTTGAAGTTTGATTGTTTTTCATTCCAAAAACCACCAATTGTAGAATAGCACTGTTAAATCTCATAATAAAAATCTCATCATGTTCAATTGATTATAAAATATATATGATTTTGAGAGTGTTTTAAAACTTAATCTTCATGTAAACTTTCACCAAAAATGAAAGCAACCTGCTGAATTAACCTAATTTTGCTTGTTACAATGCCTTGTGAAGTTTCCTCGCACCTCAAGGAGCTGCTAATGGGTGCATCTCTGAAGATGCAAATTGGCAGCTTACAAACTCCCTGCTGCCTTGTCCTGGCACAGTTGGTGAAATCTTTTGTCTTACTTCCAGCCCTTTTCTCATAAGGGAATAATGATTCTACCTTGAAAAGAGGAATAAAACAGGAAGTATATGTGTGTATGACTTAATATTTTTTTAATGCTCATCAGGTATTCCAACACTATTGTAATGAGACATGTTTTCCTAGGGTCAAATTATAGATATATGCCATGCCATACAAATCCAAAATGTGAAAACCCTACATTGCAAAAGGATTAAATTAGAATGATTACTCTATAGATGAAGTTACCATAAAAGTCATTTAAATCTCTTCAGTGCTACATTAAAATTAATGCAGTATTTGAAATATAAACATATACACATCTTTAGCAAACTTGTATAAAGCAAGACCCAAATTACATTACTTTTGACTAATTTATATAACTTCTATTTTTGTTCTACACCTTTTAAATATCTGAATTACTGAGTAATGCATCACCTGTGATCTACTAACTCAATGGGTTTCAATGGGTAGTGTCCCAAGATAAGAACTTTACCTCTCCTCTCCTGCAGCTTTTCAGTCTCTCCCAGTCTTACGGCCTTCTGTTCTCTACTCATCTTGGATTGTCATCCTTGTGTTCACAACCATTGTGATCCTCTTGCTCCCATAATCTTCCATGGCACCTTTCTTCACAATCCTTAACTTCTTAATAGTCCGTGCTATTCGTTTTTCTTTTGTTTCTGTAAAAAAAAATTGCTGTCTGACTTCATCTCTGATTGTTGATTTATTACTCTAAGTTTTCCAAATCTACAAAAGTTATTTGGTGGAAACCCTAATTCTTCCTCAACTTCCACAGAAAGGACTTCTTTTTAAGCAAGGAATATTGTAATGAAATCTGAGGATATAGCTGGGATCCTGACATCCACAAGAAACAGCAAAGTGTTCAGTGGTTTAAGTACCCAACCCTGGAGACAGAAAACTACATTTGTAATCCCAGGTCTCTCACTTAGCCTTTTTGAGCCTAAGATTATATGCTGTGATTATTTTACCTACCTCATGGAGTTGTGATGAGAGTTATATATATTGCTCAGCTCAAAGTAGCCACTCAAGAAATGCGAGTTACTCCTGGCTGCATGAAGAGGGAATGGGGTTACCAATCTCTAAGCGGCAGTCCTCATCCCTGGATGCACAGTGGAATTGGAGAACTTTTAAAAAATACTTATGCCTGGGTTTCATCTTCTGATTCTGATTTGGTTGGTCTGGGGTGTAGCCAGTTCCATGGGTTTTTTTTTTTTTAAACTGGTCACTGACTTCAGTAGTGGGCAGCTGTTTGTAAACCACTTTTCTAAAGCAAGAGATGGTGTTCTTTCTCTCCCACATAGAATATGAGAGATATAGTGGGCTCGCCTTTGTACTTGTTCTTTAGAGTGAACAGATCTGGCGCAGTGCCTGCCTTCTAGAAGCCACTTCTTTCTTGTGCTTTCTAGTACATCCAGGGACTATAATTTGGAGTGATTAGGCCTCCAGAAAGAGGATGCTTTGATCCCCACCTGCTTACCAGTTCATTGTATTCATACTCTCTTAGTTACAACCTGGAAAGAAAAAGCTATGAGGGAGTATCTGACATTCACCTCCACACAAGCTAGAAATGCTTGAAAAGTTGGCATGGAATAGCATTGCCCATAAAATGAGGGTAAAGTAGTACCTACCTTGGGAGGGTTAAATAAGGTATTGCATATAAAGTATTTAAAACAGATCATGAAACATTTTAGGAGCTCAATAAATGTTACACATTATTTGGAGGCCAATGAAGCACATAGGGAGGAGGAGGCCTTTACGTGGCCTGTGTTTCAAGCTCTAGTGTGCACAGTATTAGGGCATTGTTATGACTTGCTTTGTAGCTGCACTTCAGCAGGAATAAGAGCTGGGCCTGGTGTTAGGTTATCAGGGAAAGTTTAGTTTCCAGTTAAGAATCTCAAAACAGGCAGAACTTTATTATGTAGGCTTTTTAGCCAAACTTGTGTCTCATGCTGGAAGGAAGAATTTTTGCTTTTTAAAGTTTGTGTTTTTATCCTTTTTCTCAAACAGGACTGGCTTGGTATGTTGCTTTTGCCTTTCAGTGATTGTGCCAAACTGGTTTATGAAACAAAATTAGCTGCATCAAAACTCTGTCTTTATCTCATTTAAAATTTTGCCCAGGTCTATGGAGAGAACGGGAGGAAGTGGGATTCTTGTGGTTTGTTCACAGGTTCCTGAAATCAACTACTTTATCATGCAGTCCATTAGGTTTAGATGGTTCATGTAAATGCTGAGGCTGACACTATTGCAGGGACCCACTCCATGTGTTCACCCGTGAGCAGGTAACAAAGTGTTGAGTGATGCTTTACTTGTTGCCATGGACCTTAGTGGAAGTTCAAAGATATGAAAAGATAAGAGATTATCTAAATAAATTCTAGGGAGAGGTCAAACACTTGAGACCAAAACCCCTTTTCAGGACTTTAATTTAGAGGCAGCAGAACTCAATTTTATCATCCCAATTGTGGAAGGTTGAATTATGTACAACAGAAAATGACATGTTCTTAATCCTAATCCAGTCCGGTGGGTGTGAACTCATTATAAATAGGACCTTTTGAAGATATTTCTTGTTAAGGTGAGGCCCATCTGAATAAGGTTGGGTTTTAACCCTATCACTGAAGGCTTTATGAAGAAAAAGTCACTTGGAAGAGTAGAAGTAGGAAGTCAATGGAACATGTGATGGGAAAGCCAAGGAAACTAAGATTTACCAGCCAGCCTGAATGCTGCTGACTCCAAGAGGAAGCAAGCCTTCTAGCCTTTGAAACCCCGAGACAATAAATTCCTGTTGTTAAACCAACCCATTGTGTGGTATCTATCATAGCCTAGCAAACTAAGACACCAAATGATCCAACCATCACCCCAAGGAATGCCATCTCTCCCTCCCTTTGAAATAAGGAGATAACAGAAGGAAAGGAAAGCAAAGGGAAGTACTGAGTCCCTCCTATGTACAGGACACCAATCTAGGTAATAAGCAGAGCTACCCTCTAATTCATGACATCTATGGATCTGCTTTTGATTCAGCAGAGCTACTTTTAATTCCACCTCTTCCTTTTACTGGGCAAGAAACTTTGGGCAAGTTACTTCACTTCTTTAGGTATCAGTAAGATAATAAGGCCTTTTTCCCAGGGTTTTTTGAGGCTTAAATAAGGTAATATATGTAAAGTGCTTAGCATGGTGTCTGGAACACGTTAAACTTTCAAAGAATGGTAGGTGTTATTAATCTGCAGATGATTTTAAATCTCCAGCCCTGCTTCCCCTCTTAAACTCCTGATTCAAACTCCTTCAAGACATATTTGTTTCAATATTTTCATACCTAACATTTAATATGTACAAATTTAAACTCATCTTTCTTCTCATAACTTCTCGAAATCCCTTTTTATTTACATTTCTTCCCATCACTGAGACTTTAAATGTTGAAATCATCTTTGATTCCTCTTTCATCCTTGCCCTCAACATCCAATTAGTCTTTTTTTAACAAATAAATTTTATTGATACATATTAATAAAACATAAATGTATCCAAAGTGTACAATCATTGATATTTGGTATAATCATATAGTTGTGCATTCATCACTTCAATCATTTTTAGAACATTTTCATTATTCCAGTAATAATAATAATAATTAAAAAAATAACCAACAAAACCAACAAACAAAACTTATCACCTCTTGATCTCTTTATACTTCCTCTTCTGTACATAGCTGCTATTCTGTTTCCTTCTGTCAAGTATATTTGTAATTATATTTTGTAAAACAGTCTTATATATGCAATATCACCCATATTCATATTTTACATGAGGTTTCACTATGTTATGTCCCATGCTACATTTTTTTTTAGCTTTCCTTCTAGTAATATACATGTCTTTAGACTTTCCCTTTTGACTACTGGCATAATCCATATAATAGCTCTGCTTGTCACAAACACCATGATGTGCTTTCACCATTTCCATTTATTTCCAAGGATTTAGAAACAACCTTTTAAAAGCAATTCTGCACAAATTAATCCTCAGCTTTCCATTCTCTACCCTCATTCTATTTTCCAGTGACCTATATTCTAATTATACATTCCATGAGTTTACATAATATATTTAGATCATAATAGTGCAATCATACAGTATTTGTCCTTTTGTGACTGGCTTGCTTTACTCAACATAATGTCCTCCATGTTGTCATATGCTTCATGACTTCATTTCTTCTTACAATGGCTTAATACTCCATGGTGTGTATACACCACAATTTATTCATTTATCAGCTGATGGACACGGGTGGTTTCCAAATTTTGACAATCGTGAATAACACTGCTATGAACATAGGAGTGCAGATATCTATTCGTGCCACTGCTTTCAGTTCTTCTGAGTATATGACTAGCAATGGTATTGCTGGGTCACATGGCAAGTCTATATTCAACTTCCTTAGGAAGTGCCAAACAATCTTCCACAGTGGCTGTACCATTCTACATTCCCACCAACAGTGAATAAGTGTTCCTGTCTCTCCACATCTTCTCCAACATTTACAGTTTTCTGACTTTAATAGTGGCCAGTCTAATAGGGGTGAAATGATATCTTGTAGTTTTGAGTAACATTTCCCTAGTCACTAGTGATGTTGAACATTTTTTCATGTGTTTTTTCACCATTTGTATTTCCTTTTTGGACACATGTCTTTTCAAGACTTTTGATGATTTTTTAATTGGGTAGTTTGTCTTTTTATTGTTGAGTTGTATAATCTCTTTCTATATCATGGATAATAAACCCTTATCAGAAATGTGATTGCCAAATATTTTCTCCCATTGAGTTGTCTGCCCTTTCACCCTTTTGGCAAAGTCTTTTGTGATGCAAAAGTGTTTAATTTTGAGGAGGTCCCATTTATCTGTTATTTCTTTTATTGCTCATGCTTTGGGTGTAAGGTTTAAGAAACTACTGCCTACCATAAGATCTTGAAGATGTTTTCCTACATTTTCTTCTAGGAGTTATATGGTTGTCACTTATATTTAAGTCCTTGATCTATTTTGAGTTAATTTTTGAATAAGGTGTGAGTTAAGAGTCCTCTTTCTTTCTTTTGGTTATGTCTATCCAGTTCTTGCAGCATCATTTGTTGAATAGACTGTTCTGGCCCAGCTGGGCGGGCAGGGGGGGGGGCTTGACAGCCTTGTCAAAAATCACTCAACTAGATGTGAGGGTCTATTTCTTAGTTCTCAATTCAGTTTCATTGATCAATCTGTCTGTCTTTATGCCAGTACCATGCTGTTTTTACCAGTGAAGCTAAGTAATATGCTTTAAAGTCAGGAAGTGAGAATCCTTCAACTCCGTTTTTCTTTTTAAAGATATTTTTGGCTATTTGATATCCCTTACCTTTCCAAATAAGTTTGATAATTGTATTTCCCATTTTTGCAAAAAAGGTTGTTGCACTATTTATTGGGATTGCGTTGAATCTGTAAATCAGTTTGGGTAGAAATGACATCTAAATGATATCTAGTCTTCCAATCCATGAACACAGAATGCCCTTCCATTTAAGTCCTCTTCAGTTTCTTTTAGCAATGTATTGTAGTTTTCTGAATATAGGTCCTTTATATCCATGGTTAAGTTCATTCTTAAATATTTGATTTTTTTAGTTGCTATTAAAAATGTATTTTTTTTTTCTGATTTCCTCCTCAGATTGCCCATCAGTGGTGTATAGAAACAGTATTGATTTTTGCATATTAATCTTGTGTCCTGCCACTTTGCTGACCTCATCTATTAGTTCTAGTAGCTTGTTTTAGATTTTTCAGGATTTTCTCGATAAAGGATCATATCATCATCAGAATCTTATACTCTCCCCCACAATTTCTATACTTCAGACACACTGACCTTCTTTTAGTTTTTCCAGTGGGCCTTGCTTATAGCAGTTTAAGAATATGGTCTCAAAATTCATTGATCATCCTCCCACTGAGAGGTGGGTTCTATGTCCTGTCCACTTTGGATATGGGCTGGCTGGTGATACCTTGGCCAACAGAGTTTGACTGTAGTAATACTATGTGGTCATATAAGGTCACTTGGCTTCAGATGGGTCTTGGAACATTCATTAGTGTGATGTTCCTTCTCAGAACTCAGCTTCCATGCTGTGAGAAGGCTAGGCTATATAGTAAGACTCTACATATTATAGTCGCTCCAGTTGAAATTCCAGGTTAATCTCCAAGCTGACAACCAAGCTCGTCTTCCAGCCCTGTAAATGTGATCTTTCTTGGATATCCAGTCCTGGTGAGCCTTGAATGACTCCAGCCCCACTTGATATCTCACTGCAACCTGTGAGTCTCCAAGCAAGAACCACACAGCGGACCTGAATCAGCCCACAGAATTGTGAAAAAATAAATAGTTGTTTTATGCTAGTGTACTTGGGGGTTGTTGTGCAATCAGAGTATCTAGAACAATGCTCTTTTCTACCACAGGTTTTCCACAGGTTTTTTTCCTGAATGGCTTTTCCTGACTGTTGGCCACCCCCACTTTTTTTTTCTTTCTTTCTTTTAACCTCACTAACTCCTATTTATTGCTCAGATCAAAGCTTAATATTTGTTTCCTCAGGGAATCCTTCCCTGGTCACTTATCCTGGCTGAGTCCTCTTTTTTAAAAATTATTTTCACACCACTATGAAATTCTTGTTCCTAACATGTTGTCATATGCTTACAACTTAAATGTTCAACAGGATTTAAATTCATCGTATTGAATGAGATAGTTGAAATACAATTTTGGGAGCTTATCTATTCTTTTTCAACATTCCTTTTAAATGCCATCAAACTTAATAAAATCTAAGGTAGAATTTTGGGTCATTTAATAATTATTAAAATAGTCCCTATTTAGGAGGACAGGTTCAGTCTGATAATCACATAACTCCAGTCCATTCAGTGAAATATAAAAACTAATGCCATTCAGAATGAAAATGCCCCCTTCTTTAGCTTAGACCCTCCTCTTCCTGAAAATCCTGCAGTGGGAAAGGAGAATTGTTCAGCTTCTCTCTGTCCTCAATCACTTCCACCCACACTGATAGCAATTGGTTCTGAGCCCTGTCAGATCAAAAGGTACAGTCTTATGTGACTGGTACAATTGTCATGTGACCATGGGGTCCTGGCAGACCAATGCACAGTTGCTGCCTTTTTTTAAGGACCAATTTTGGGAGTTTCTCAGAGACCATCCCTCTAGTCTGAAGACTGCAATTCTTTTAACAAATGAAATCAATGCCTCTCCTTCATCTGCCTGTTTACCATTTCCCTCTCAGTCCCTGGGCTCCTGGCAGGTTGGGTCCTCTCTGTTGGAGTTTTTTGTCCTCAGATGGTTTAAGAGTTCTTTAACTTTTAATACTAGGCAAGCTCCTTCAGTAGGGAATATGAACAGAAGGGTTAATGAGTGCCTGGAGGGTGGGAATGCAGATCTCTCCTAATTCAACCTGATTTGCTACTTCAGGTCCATCTAGCCAAGACCTCTCTTTCCAGGGAGAATTAGATATTCTTCCATAGGTTTTCCAAATTTCAGGTAATATATGTCAAAATCTCTGAGTGAAGCCCCTCTCAATTGTCTTAGTAGAGTGAGGGGGAGGGGAAAGTCCACAAGTCTTCACCATCTCTCTCCAAGTAATGTCTCCCTTCTAATTCTTCAAACTCTGGTTAATCCCCATAACACTTATAGATCCTTGAAGGAAGCAATGAGCTAAAAGTCTATAACACCCATTTTTAGACCACCCTCTTTGCAAATCCTGCACAGGATCTGACACTTTCATTATGTGGAGATTCTGAGGAAACTAAACTAAGATAACAAAAATTGCATTTAAATCCTGTTGAACATTTAAGTTGTAATAATTGTTTATTAAAGTCTTCCTTCTTTCCTGGACAACTGTAAAGTCCATGAGGGCAGAAATCTAGTCTGACTTTACTAGAAACTGTGCTTAGCTCAGTGCCTAGTATATAATCAATGCTCAATAAGTATTTATTTATTGAATATGAATAAATAAATACATGTAGAATATCTGTATGGATATATATATATATATATATATAGTTATAACTTGTCCACTACAAACTAATCTTTTAAATCTGTTAACCCACAACCCTAATTTTTCAGATATAGGTACATAGTTGTACAATTATTATTACTTTCTTTTTATTAGAGAAGTTGCAAGTTTACAAAACAACCATGCATAAAATATATGATCCCTGTGCACCACCCCACTACCAATACTTTATGTTGATGTGGAACATTTGCTATTATCGATGATAACACTATTAAAAATAATTGCACTATTTTTAAAAAAGTAGTTACCTTTGTTAAAATTGATGAGAGATTATTAAAATAGTCCTATCCATCATCCATTATTGACATTAGGTATATCCTTTCCCATATACTACCCTATTATTGCCACCACATATTAGTATCATACATTTGTTATAATTCATGAAAGAATATTCTTATACTTGTACTATTAACTATAGTCTATCATCCAAAATAGGGTTCACTGTGTTGTACAGTCCTATGCTTTATCTTTTAATTTTTATTCTAGTAATATATAAATACTAAAGTTTCCTTTTTTAACCACATTACTGAACTATACAGTTCAGTAATGTTAATTACACTCACAATAATATGCTGCCATCACCATCATCCATTTCCAAACCTTTAAAATAAGCCTAAATAGAAAATCTGTACAAATTAAGCATCAACTCCTCATTCTCTAACCTCAGCCTCTCTCTGGGTAAGCTCTGGGTATTTTAGATTCTAACTCTATGAGTTTGCTTATAATAATTAGATCATAACAGTGAAATCATACAATATTTATCCTTTTGTGTCTGCCTTATTTCAGTAAACATAATGTCCTCAATGTTCACCCATGTTGTTGCATACATCAAGACTTCATTCCACTTTACAGATGAATAATATTCCATCATATGTATCTACCATATATTGTTTATACATTCATCATGTTGATGGATACTTGGGTTGCTTACATCTATTGGCAGTTGTGAATAATGCCACTATGAACACCAGTGCACAAATATCTGTTTCAAGTCCCTACTTTCAGTTCTGGTTATATATCTAGTAGCAGAATTGCTGGATCATATGGTAATTCTATACTTAGCTTCCTGAGGAATTTCTAGAACGTCTTCCACAGTGACTACACCATTTTACATCCCCACTAGCAATGAATGAGAGTTCCTGTGTGTCTACATTCTCTCCAACACTTGTAGTTTTAAAATAGTGGCCATTTTAGTAGGTGTGAAATGATACTTGATTATACAAATGTCAAATAAAAATATAGAGGATTCTCATATGCCTTGCTCCCCACACCCTCCACATTTTCCCACATTAACAACATCCTTCATTAGTGTGGTACATTCATTGCAATTGATGAACAAATTTTGGATCATTGCCACTAAGCATGGCTTAAAGTTTACACAGCAGTTTACACTCTCTCCCACCCAATTCTGTAAGTTATGGCAAGATTTATAATGGCTTGTATCTGTCATTGCAATGTCATTAAGGATATTTCCCAAAATTCCCCTGTATTACACCTGTTTTTCCCTCTCCCTGCCCTCAGAACCTCCAGTGGCCACTGCCTCTATATCAATGGTATAATTTTCTTACATTGCTAGAATGACAATAAGTCTATAGTAGAATACCAGTAAGTCTACTTTAGTCCATAGTTCATTCCCCAATCCTGAGGATTCTGGGATGGTGCTGCCACTTCACCTCTAATTGAGAGAGGGCTGTGATGTCCTAGAGCCAATGGATGGGACTCTCTTGCTTGCAGTTGTATACGCTCTCATTTCCTTGGTATGATAGTTGTCCATCATCTCCTCCATGTTAGTTGTCCTGGGTGAAATCAGTGAGCTGGAGAGTAGGTGTTGCAACTTGGTTGAGATTCAGGGCCCATCTGGCACATGGACAGCCTAATGATTAATTCTCTTGGACGTACACCTACCAATACTAGTACTAAATAATAGGTTCAAATAGAAGGAAAGAAGAGCCCTGTGTAGGGAAATGACAACTGAGTCCAACTCTGTCCCTGTGGGGAGCAAAGTAGGGCCCACTGGCAAGGCAGTAACCTCCAGAGCTATCTGCCCTGACTATAGTGTTTGGATGTCTCCACAGCCCTCAGGAGCCCCACTAATTGGGGTAGTATCTACTTTGGCAGTCAATGAGATCCTGCTGAGATGTGCATAAGTGTAACCTCTGGAATGACCTCATGACTCACTTTGAAGCTTCTTAACCATATAAACTCATTTGTCTTTACCTTTCCCCCCTTTTGGTCAAGGTCTTTTTCCAGTTGCATTGCTAGTTGGTCCTTGGTAGTAATCCCTCCATGCCAGGGAGGCTCATCCCCAGGAGTCATGTCCCATGCTGAGGGGTAGGTAATGTATTTATATGCTGAGTTTGTCTTAGAGAGAGGCCACAGTTGAGCAACAAGGAGGTTCCCAGGAGGCAATTCTTAGGCACCTTATAATACTAGGCTAAGTTTCAATTACAAGAGCAAATGTTCATATGCACAGTCATCAATATCAAGGACTTGTCAACGGACCATCCTCTTTCACTAGTCATTGCTTCTGTACTCGGGGCATTCTTGCTGATCCATTAGAGAATGTGGCAGAGTTCCCCAGGATAGGAATTTGATATTCCTTTGGTTATAGTGTGACAATGTCCCATGAACATTTTAACTTATTTATATGCCTTATATGTATGCCCAGGTAAGAGTCTTTCCATTTTTTTCCCCCTCTCTGACACCTCACACCAATGAACCTCCCCTGCCACACTTGTAACCCTTCTGTGATCCAAAGCTTCTTCAAAAATGAAGCCAATAAAGTAGCTAAATACAAGTAATAAGAAAATGAAATAATAATGATAGTTTTAGAAATAAGAAATAAAATACAAAAAAATTAAAAAAAATAAAAATATGGGATAATAAAAAATAATGAAAAAATATTTAAAATTTTTTGGACATTTTGCCTTTCATCACTGTAAGATCTGTTGTCTTATATGTAAAGTGACATTTTCTTCCATTTATTCCCCCAGTGTCTTACCTTATTCATTTTGTTTTCAAAGAAGTTTTAGATTATGGAAAAGTCACATAACAAATACAGGTGACTGCCAAATACCCAACATCCTCCCTCTTTTCCCCCTTCCCCTATTAATAACATTTTATATGTGGATGGTATGTTTACAACTGATGTACAAATATTGGAACATAGCTACTAACCATGGTAAATTATTTACATTATGGTTTACACTTTGGACCATGCACTTTTTAAACTTTGATGCATTTCAACATGGCCTATATCCATCATATCAAGATCATGTAGAACACTTCCATCTCCTCCCTAAATGCCTCGTGTTCCATATATTCTATTCCTCTTACCCCCTCCCCTTGGGATCCACAGCAACCACCAGGCTTCACTCTTTGAAGGACAAGATTCATAGTTACTTGCAACAACACTGAGGGCTTGACACACTGATCTGTCCTCCCCTATTAGGCACTGCCAATACACTTGAGAGACTTCTGCCCCTCTATTTGAGAATATAATGGGCCATCCCAGGATGGGAGTACACCAAATTACCATTCATTATGTGGGTCTCCACCCAATGATATCACATACTATGGCAAGATGAACACTGACACACTCCATAGAAGCCTGTCCCCAGGTGTGCCTTGTCCCAAATACCCCCCACATCCAACACACCAAATCAGAAATCCCTCACTTGCCATTTTGCTAAAAGAGCATTCCCAACATTGTATTTTCATTCATGTACCTGCCAATCCCCAGTGTTCACCTGCCCCCTCCACCAGTTCCATGGACTGTCCAACCAACCCTCCCCACCCCATTCCCCTGACAAACCAGCATTCCCCAACCCAACAGTATCATTACACCACTGTTATGCCCCTCCACTGTTCGACTATACACTTACATCTTATCATAGAAATTGCCCATATGGGCATTGACTCACAACCTTCTTCTCCCTTTCTATTTCCTAAAAACCTATCTTCTAGACCCCAGCTCTGTGAGTCTGCTCGATTTGCTTCAGTCATACCAGTGAGGTCATGTAATATTTGTCTGTCAGTGCCTGGCTTGCTTCACTTAACATAAGGTCCTCAAGATTTATCCATGTTATCTTATGTGTTAATATTACATTTCTTCTTAACAGCTGAGTAATATTCCATTGTATGTATATACCAAAATTTGTTTATCCATTCATCTGTTGAAGGGCATTTGGGTTGATTCCAACTTTTGACAAGAGTGAATAATGCCACTATGAACATTGGTGTGCATATATCTGTTTGTGTCCTTGCTTTCAGTTCTTCTGGGTATATACCCAGTAGTTGAATTACTGGATTGTATGACAGTTCTATAGTTTTCTGAGGACTGCCAAACTGTCCTCCACAGTGGCTGTACCATTTTACATTCCCATTCCTCCACATCCTCTCCAACCCTTGTAGTCTTCTGTTTTCTTAATAGTCACCAGTCTAATGGGTATAACAAGATATCTCATTGTAGTTTTGATTTGCATTTTCCTAATAGCTAGTGTTGTTGAGCATCCTTTAATGTGCATTTTAGCTATTTGTCCTTCTTTGGAGAAGTGTCTATTTAAATCACTTGCCCATTTTTTAATTGGGTTGTTTTTCTTCTATTTACGAGGTGTAGGATTTCTTTATATATGCTGAATATTAGGCTCCTATCAGATATATGATTACTAAATATTTTCTCCCATTGAGTAAGCTGCTTCTCACTTTCTTGAGAAACTACTTTGAGGTGCAAAAGTTTTTAATTTTGAGGAGGTATCGTTTATCTATTTTTTCTTTCATTGCTCCTGTTTAGGTGTAAAGTTCGTGAAGTCATTTCCTAATACAAAATCCTGTAGACGCATTCCTACATTATCTTCCAAGGTCTTTATGGTCTTGGCTCTTATATTTAGATCTTTGATATATTTTGAGTTAATTTTTGTATAAGGTGTGAGATGGTGTTCCTCTCATTGTTTTGGATATGGATATCCAGTTCTACAAGCACCATTTGTTGAAAAGGCCATTGTTTTCTAGTTGAATGGGCTTGGTGGCCTTGTCGAATATCAGTTGACTGTATATGTGAGGATCTATATCAGAATTCTCAATTTGGTTCCACTGGTCAGTATGTGTATCCTTGTGCCAATACCATGCCGTTTTGACCACTGTAGCTTTGTAGTATTTTTTAAAGTCAGGTAGTGTGATTCCTCCAATTTCATTTTTCTTTTTCAATATGTCTTTGGCTATTTACGGTCCCTTGCCCTTCCAAATAAATTTCATAGTTAGTTTTTCCAATTCAGTAAAAAATGCTATGGTGATTTTTATTGGGATTATGTTAAATCTGTAGATCAGTTTGGGTAGGATAGACATCTTAATGATATTTAGTCTTCCTATCCATGAACAGGGAATATATTTATTTAAGTCCTCTTTGATTTCATTTAACTGTGTTGTGTAGTTTTGTGCAAATAAGTAATTTACATCTTTAAAGAAATTTATTCCTAGGTATTTGATTCTTTTAGTTGCTATTTTAAGTGGGAATTTTAATCTTGATTTCCTCCTCAGATTGCTCATTATTGGTGTACAGAAATGCTACTGATTTTTCCACGTTGATCTTATAACCTGTGACTTTACTGAACTCATTTGTAAGCTCTAAAAGCTTTGTTGTTGATTTCTCAGGGCTTTCTATGTATAGGATTGTGTTGTCTGCAAATAGTGAAATTTTTACTTCTTTCTCTCCAATTTAGATGCCTTTTATATCTTTTTGTTACCTAAGTGCTCGAGCAAGTACTTCTAACACAATGTTAAATAGAAATGGTCAAAGTGGGCATCCTTTTCTTTTTCCTGATATTAGAAGGAAAGCTTTTAGTATTTTAGCTGTAGGTTTTTCATATATACCCTTTACCATGTTGAGGAAGTTTCCTTCTATTCCTACCTTTTGCAGTGTTTTTTATCAGGAAAGTTGTATTTTGTTAAATGCTTTTTCTGCATCTATAGAGATGATCATGTGGTTCTTTTCTTTTGATCTGTTTATGTGGTGTATTACATTGATTGATTTTCTTATGTTGAAACATCCTTGCATACCAGGGGTGAAAGCCACTTGGTCATGGTGTATAATTCATTTGATGTGTTGTTTAATATGTTTAGCAATTATTTTCTTGAGGATTAATTAGAGAGATTGGTCTATAGTTTTTACTTTCTTGTGGCGTCTTTGTTTGGTTTTGGTGTTAGGGTGATGTTGGCATCATAGAATGAGTTAAGCAATGCTTCCTCTACTTCTATTTTTTGGAAGAGTTTAAGCAGGATTGGTGTTAGTTGTTTCTGGAAATTTTGGTAGTTTCAGTTGTGAAACCGTTTGGTCCTGCACTCTTCTTAGTTGGGGGCGGGGAGGGGTTGATGATTAATTCTTTTTTGTTACTTGTGATTAGTCTTTTGAGTTCATCAATTTTTTCTTTTGACAATGTAGGTTTCTTATGAGTTTCTAGGAATTTGTCCATTTCCTCTAAATTATCCATCTTGTTGGCATGTAATTTTTCAAAGTATCCACATATGATACTCTTCATTTCTGTGGGTCAGCGGTGATATGCCCTTCCTCCTTTCTTATTTTATGTATTTGCATCTTCTCTCTTCTTTTTTGTTATTCTAGCTAAGGCTTTGTCAATTTTATTAATCTTCTCAAAGAAGATTTGGTTTTGTTTGCTTTTTCTATTGCTTTCTTATTTTCAATTTCATTTAATTCTGCTCTAATCTTTGTAATTTTTTTTCTTTCTATTTCCTTTAGGGTTAGTTTGTTGTTCTTTTCTAATTCCTACAGGTGTGCAGTTAGATATTTGATTTTAGCTCTTTCTTCTTTTATAATAGCGTTTATGACTATGAATTTCCCTCTCAGTATAACTTATCTGCATGCCATAGGTTTTGATATGTTGTGTTGTTATTTTCATTTGTTTCAAGGTAGTTACTGATTTCTATTGGGATCTCTTCCTTGACCAACTGTTTGTCTAAGAGTGTGTTGTATAACTTTCAGAACTTTGTGCCTAATCTGGTTCTCTGCCCTTTACTGATTTCCAGCTTCATTCCATTGTGAACAAAAAAATTACTTTGTATAATTTCAAACCTTCTGAATTAATTGAGAGTTGTTTTCTGGCCTAGCATGTGGTCTATCCTCTAGTATTATCCATGTACCCTCAAGAAAAATGTTTTTCCTGCTGTATTTGGGTATAATGTTCTGTATATGTCTATTAGGTCCAGGTCCTCTAATGTATTACTCAAAGTCTTTTTTTCTTTATTGATTCTCTGTCGAGATGTTCTGGCTAATGGTGATAATGGTGTATTAAAGTCCCCACTATACATCTCCACTTAGTTTTTCCAGTGTTTGCCTCGTGTATTTTGAGGTGCCCTGGTTAGGTGCATAAATGCTTATGATTATTCTTTCTTTTTGATAGATTACTCCTTTATTAATACTTAGTGTCCTTCTTTGTGTCTTATAACATTTTTGCATTTAGGAAGTCTATTTTTCTGATATTAGTATAGCTACTTCCACTCTTTTTTGTTTATTGTTTGCTTGTAAAATTTCTTTCCAACCATTCACTTTCAGCCTCCTTGCATCCCTGGGTTTAAGGTGTGTGTCTTGTAGACAGCATATAGATGGGTCATATTTCGTTATCCATTCTGCCAATATGTGTCTCTTGACTGGTGAGTTAAATCCATTAACATTCAATGTTATTACTGTCAAGAAATTACTTACATTAGCCATATTTTCTTTAGGTTTATGTATGCAAGATGTTTTTATTTCTTTTTATCTTTTTAGTTTTTCTTACAGTCTCTTCTATCTCTCTGTCCTGTTTTTTCATTTTGACCTGCAGAACTCCCTTTAGTATTTCTAGAAGTACAGATTTCTTATTGACATATTCTCTTAATTTTTGTTTATCTGTGAATATTTTGAGTTCTCCCTCATTTTTTAATGCCAGCTTTGTTGAATAGAGAATTCTTGGCTGGAAAAAAATTTTTTTTTCAGACCCTTAACTACATCATACCACTGCCTTCTTGCCTCCATGGTTTCAGATGAGAAATCAGCACATAATCATATCGAGCTTCCCTTGTATGTGATGGTTCTTTTTTATCTTACTGCTTTCAGTATTCTCTCTTTGTCTTGAGCATTGGACAATTTGACAGTATATGTCTTGGAGTAGGCCTGTTAGGATTTATAATGTTTGGGGTGTGCTGTGCTTCCTGAACTTGTATGTCCATCTCCCTCACTAGGGTTGGGAAGTTTTCAGCCATTATTTCCTCTAACACCTCTTCTGTCCCATTCCTTTCTCTTATTTTTCTGGGATGCCTATAATGTGTATGTTTGTACATTTTGTGTTATCATTCAAATCCTTAAGTCACTGGTGGATTTTTTTCTATCTTTTTATCTATCTGTTCTACTATCTATTTAATTTCAGATGTACTGTCTTCCACATTGCTAATTCTTTCCTTTGCCTGTTCAAATCTGATGTTATATGCTTCCAGTGTATTTTTGATTTCTTGAATTATGCCATTCATCACCATCATATCTGTTATTTTTTAATGTATGTTTACAGTTTCTTCAGTATGTTCTCCCTGTGTCCTCTTAATATCATTAACCTCTTCTTTCACTTCATTAAGTTGATTCATGATATTTGTTTGGACATCTCTGATTAGTTGTTCCATGTTCTGCATCCCCTCCAGGTTTTTAGTTTTTTCATTGGACTGGGCAATGTCTTCTTGTTCTTAGTATGGCTTGTAATTTTTTGTTGGTGTCTAGGCATCTGTTTATCTTGATGGGTTTATTCAATTTATTAGCTTCTTTGTCTATTCTATGGTTTTATTTTATTGTTGTTTTTGTGTGTGTGGTGAGGTTTCACTTTGACAGTTCATTCTTATTCTATTTCCTTGTTGTTGTCTCTGCCCCTTGAAAGAAAAAAAAAAATTAGGACCAGAGAAAAAGAAAGAGATAAGAAGAAAAAAATTATAATAGTAGTAATAATAGTGAAAATGTAGGAGAGGAACCATGTAAGACCTATGTGATGGTTAGGCTAATGTGTCAACTCGGCCAAGTAGTTGTGTCCAGGTGTTTGTTCCAGCAAGCACTGGGCTAATTGTAATACAAGAACATTTATGGACTTCAATCACCAGTGAGTTTACTGTGTGGATGGCTGATTACATCTGCATCAATCAGGGAGATTACATTATCAATGGGTGGTGCTTTTACCCAATCAGTTGAATGATTTAAAAGCGGAAGTGATTTCAACATTCAGAGAGAATTTCCCAGCTCGTCGTTGGACAGGCAACTTCTCCCAGAGACTCATCAACGACCTTTCATCGGGCTTTCATCGGAGCCCCTGGTTTGCAGCTTGCCTGAGGAACCTGGACTTGTGAGTCCCCAGGGTCGCATGAGAGACTCTTTTAGAGTTCCACATTATTCACAGATATCTCCTGCTGATTCTGTTTCCCGTCTTAAACATGGGATGTCTGAGGTGGTTCTGGGAGTTTTGTAATTGGCTCTCCACTTTAATTGGACTCAGGGTTACTAATGACTCCCTTTCCAATAATGAAGAGGTTGCTAACAGTCCATGGCGTGAGCTGGCAATAGAGATACGCAAAATAGCATCATTAGATTCCCCTACTTCCACGCTTATAAGAAGCAAGGATCTGGGTGAGAGTGTTTTCAACACTTTAACAGAATTTTGTGGAGTAAAAAAATATAATGATGTTGGCTGGCTCCTCCTAGATACTCTGGATACAGTTACGAAAGAAAGGGATGAGCTAAAGTCTTCAATTTTGAAAGTTAAATGCCACATGAATGATATGAAAGTTTCTACGTGTGCCTTGAAAGAAAATCTTGTCTCCTGTAGCCACAGACTTGAGATATCTGAGAATCAAACGCAGTCTCTCATTGTACGAGTAGCAGAATTACAGAGGAAACTAAAATCTCAACTTCACAAGGTTTCTGCAATTAAAGTGAGGGCATTGATTGGAAAGGAGTGGAACCCAGAGGATTGGGACAGAGACATATGGGATGATGATAATATTGGTGGGGACATTGGAACCCTAAATTCTGCTGAGACTTTACCAGATAAACCTGTGATGGCCTGCCCTGTGGAGACTACACCTTCTCAACCTTGTATCATCCAGCCTCCAGCCTGCCCCAGGGAGTCTGGACTTCCTTCCAGCCCTGAGCCTCCACCTTGCCCCAGAGAGTCTGTACCTCCTCCCAGCCACGAGTCAGGTACCAACCAATCTCCAGCATGCATGGTCCAACTTCCAGTCTGCCCTGAGGAATCTGTCTTCCAACCCCTGCCTGAAGAGAATAATCCTGTCTCAACAGAAGAAAATGCAAAGGAATGCCCTCAGGTCAGTAGCCTTCAAGACATCTCTAATCTTTCTCCTTACCCAGACCCCCCACCCCTCTTGTCTTCGAGACCCATTACTAGATTAAAATCACAACAAGCCCCCAAAGGTGAAATACAAAGTATGATCCATGAGGAAGTACGTTACACTCTGAAAGAACTACATTAGTTTTCCAACTTATATAGACAGAAATCAGGGGAGTATGTGTGGGAATGGATACTAAGGGTATGGGATAATGGTGGAAGGAATATAAAGTTGGATCAGGCTGAATTTATTGATATGGGCCCACTAAGCAGAAATTCTGGATTCAACGCTGTAGCTCGAGGGGTTAGAAAGGGCTCTAACAGTTTGTTTGGGTGGCTGACTGAAGCATGGACCAAAATATGGCCTAGCATGTCTGATGTTGAGATGCCTGATTTGCCTGGTATACAGTAGATGAGGGGATTCAAAGGCTTAGAGAGATTGGAATGCTAGAATGGATTTACCACTTAAGACCTGCCACCCACCCCAGGAATGTGCAGAGGACACACCTTTAACCAGGACTGTGAGGAATAAATTTGTAAGACTAACTCCATCTTCTCTGAAGAGCTCTGTGGTTGCTCTTCTCTGCAGTCCAGATATTACTGTAGGGGGGGCTGTAATGGAATTGGAATCCTTAAATATTATGGGGATGATCAGATCAAGGCCCGGTAAAAGTCAAGTATCGGCAGTTAATCGCCAAAGCCAAGGTAGGCGGGGGTACCGCAATGAAAGAGAGATTCAAAACAGCACACAGAATAGTCTGAGTCGCATGGAGTTATGGCGTTGGTTAATAGATCATGGGGTACCCAGAAGTGAAATACATGGTCAGTCTACTAGATTTCTTCTGGATCTGTATAAGCAGAAGAGTTCTAGATCAAGTGAACAAAATCCTAACTCTAATTACAGATGCAGAGAATCACGGCCCCTTAATCAGTTCCCAGACTTGAGACAGTTTACAGACCCAGAGCCCCTTGAATGAGGGGAAGGCCGGGTCCCCTTGGGGAAGGATCCTGTTAAACTGCCAAAAATTTATACAGTTAATCTTCCTCCCACCTTTCCCCAGGGAGACCTATGGCCTTTTGCCAGAGTAACAGTGCATTGGGGAAAAGGAAATGATCAGACATTTCGGGGATTATTAGACACCGGCTCAGAAGTCACATTAATTCCAGGAGACCCAAAACGTCACTGTGGTCCACCAGTCAGAGTAGGGGCTTATGGAGGTCAGGTGATTGATGGAGTTTTAGCTCAGGTCCGTCTCACAGTGGGTCCAGTGGGTCCCCGGACCCATTCTGTGGTTATTTCTCCAGTTCCAGAATGCATAATAGGAATAGACATACTCAGTAACTGGCAGAATCCCCACATTGGATCCCTGACTCATGGAGTGAGGGCTATTATGGTTGGAAAGGCCAAGTGGAAGCCTCTAGAACTGCCCCTGCCTAGCAAAATAGTAAATCAAAGGCAATACCAGATTCCTGGAGGTATTGCAGAGATTAGTGCCACCATCAAGGATTTGAAGGATGCAGGGGTGGTGATTCCCACCACATCCCCATTCAACTCTCCTATTTGGCCTGTGAAGAAAACAGATGGATTTTGGAGGATGACAGTAGATTATCGTAAACTTAACCAGGTGGTGACTCCAATTGCAGCTGCTGTCCCAGATGTGGTATCATTGCTTGAGCAAATCAACACTTCCCCTGGTACCTGCTATGCAGCTGTTGATCTGGCAAATGCTTTTTTCTCAATTGCCATTAGTAAGGACCACCAGAAACAGTTTGCTTTCAGCTGGCAAGGCCAGCAGTATACTTTCACTGCCCTGCCTCAGGGGTATATCAACTCTCCAGCCCTATGTCATAATATTGTCCGCAGGGACCTTGATCGTCTCTCCCTACCACGAGACATCACACTGGTCCATTATATTGATGATATCATGTTGATAGGACCTACTGAGCAAGAAGTAGCAAAGACTCTAGATTTATTGGTAAGGCATTTGTGTGAGAGAGGATGGGAGATAAATCCAACAAAAATACAAGGTCCTTCCACCTCAGTGAAATTTCTAGGTGTCCAGTGGTGTGGGGCCTGTCGAGATATCCCTTCGAAAGTAAAGGATAAGCTGTTGCACCTGGCCCCTCCTACGACCAAAAAGGAGGCACAATGCTTAATTGGCCTCTTTGGATTTTGGAGACAACACATTCCTCATTTGGGTGTGTTACTGCGGCCCATTTACCGAGTGACCAGGAAAGCTGCTAGTTATGATTGGGGACTGGAACAAGAGGAAGCCCTGCGACAGGTCCAGGCTGCTGTGCAAGCTGCATTGCCACTTGGACCATATGATCCAGCAGATCCAATGGTGCTGGAAGTTTCAGTGGCAAATAGAGATGCTGCCTGGAGCCTTTGGCAGGCCCCTGTAGGGGAATCACAACGCAGACCCTTAGGATTTTGGAGCAAAGCCTTGCCATCCTCTGCAGATAACTACTCCCCTTTTGAGAAGCAGCTTTTGGCTTGCTACTGGGCCTTAGTAGAGACTGAACGCTTAACCATGGGCCATCAAGTTACCATGAGACCTGAGTTGCCCATCATGAGCTGGGTATTGTCTGACCCACCAAACCATAAAGTTGGGCGTGCACAGCAGCACTCCATAATAAAGTGGAAGTGGTATATACGAGATAGGGCTCGAGCAGGTCCTGAAGGCACAAGTAAGTTACATGAGGAAGTGGCCCAAATGCCCATGGTCACCACCCCTGCCGTGTTACCTTCTCTTTCCCAGCCCACAGCTTTGGCCTCTTGGGGACTCCCTTACAATCAGTTGACTGAGGATGAGAAAACTCGGGCCTGGTTTACAGATGGTTCTGCACGATATGCAGGTACCACCCGAAAGTGGACAGCTGTGGCACTGCAGCCCTTTTCTGGGACATCCTTGAAGGATAGCGGTGAGGGCAAATCCTCCCAGTGGGCAGAGCTTCGAGCAGTGCATCTAGTTGTTCATTTTGCTTGGAGGAAGAAATGGCCAGAGGTGCGTTTGTACACTGATTCATGGGCTGTTGCCAATGGTTTGGCTGGATGGTCAGGGACCTGGAAGGAACATGATTGGAAAATTGGTGACAAGGAGGTCTGGGGAAAAGCTATGTGGATAGATCTTTCTGAGTGGGCAAAAAACACGAACATATTTGTGTCCCACGTGAATGCCCACCAGAGGGTGACTTCGGCAGAGGAAGAGTTTAATAATCAAGTGGATAAGATGACCCGCTCTGTGGCTAATGCTCAGCCTCTTTCCCCAGCCACTCCTGTCATTGCCCAATGGGCTCATGAACAAAGTGGCCATGGAAGTAGGGATGGAGGTTATGCATGGGCTCAGCAACATGGACTTCCCCTCACCAAGGCTGACTTGGCTACAGCCACTGCTGAATGCCCAATCTGCCAGCAGCAGAGACCCACACTCAGCCCCAGATATGGCACCATTCCTCGAGGTGACCAGCCTGCTACCTGGTGGCAGGTGGACTACATTGGGCCACTTCCATCATGGAAGGGGCAGCGATTTGTTTTAACTGGAATAGACACATACTCTGGTTATGGGTTTGCATTTCTGGCACGCAATGCTTCTTCCAAAACTACCATCCGTGGACTTACTGAATGTCTTATCTACCGCCATGGCATTCCACACAGCATTGCTTCTGATCAAGGAACCCATTTCACAGCAAATGATGTGCGGGAATGGGCACATGCCCATGGAATTCACTGGTCTTACCATGTTCCCCATCACCCTGATGCAGCTGGATTAATAGAACTGTGGAATGGCCTTTTGAAGACTCAATTATGGTGCCAACTAGGTGGCAATACCTTGCAGGGCTGGGGCAATGTTCTCCAGGACGATGTGTATGCTCTGAATCAGCATCCTCTCTATGGTGCTGTTTTTCCCATAGCCAGGATTCATGGGTCCAGGAATCAAGGGGTGGAAATGGGAGTGGCACCACTCACTATTACCCCTAGTGACCCACTAGGAAAATTTTTGCTTCCTGTCCCTGAAACCTTAAGCTCTGCTGGTCTACAGGTTTTAGTCCCAAGAGGAGGAGTGCTGCAACCTGGGAACATAACAGTGATTCCATTGAACTGGAAGTTAAGACTGCCACCTGGCCACTTTGGGCTCCTCTTACCTGTGAATCAACAGGCAAAGAAGGGAATTACTGTACTGGCTGGGGTTATTGATCCTGACTATCAAGGGGAAATAGGACTACATCTACATAATGGGGGTAAAGAAGAGTTTGCCTGGAATGCAGGGGATCCTCTAGGGCGTCTCCTAGTCCTGCCATGCCCTGTGATTAAAGTCAATGGAAAATTGCAACAAACCAATTCAAGCAGGACTAACAATGGCCTAGAATCTTCGGGAATGAAAGTTTGGGTCACCCCACCAGGCAAAGAACCACGGCCAGCTGAAGTGCTAGCTGAAGGTAACGGGAACATGGAATGGGTAGTGGAAGAAGGTAGTGATAAATATGAACTTCGACCACGTGACCAGTTACAGAAACGAGGACTGTAATGGTCATAAACCCTTCTTCCATGTTTCATTATGAGTATGATTGTATATGTACACAAAATGAATTTCTTTGTTTTCTTCCCCAATCTTTTCCCCTATCATGAAAAGTTGTATTAATCCCACATCATAATATTTAAGGATGTCGAGTTTAAGAGTGACTATCATCCAAGGACTTGCACCCTGTTCTGTAGGGAATTGTTGTACGCAGGGGAGTTGAACATTGTTAGACGGAAATATATATGTATACTCGTCTGTTAGTGTTTTTACTTAGAGACTAAGTATGGTTTAGAGTAATGTGTATGATTGCCGAGTTGACAAGGGGTGGACTGTGATGGTTAGGCTAATGTGTCAACTCGGCCAAGTAGTTGTGTCCAGGTGTTTGTTCCAGCAAGCACTGGGCTAATTGTAATACAAGAACATTTATGGACTTCAATCACCAGTGAGTTTACTGTGTGGATGGCTGATTACATCTGCATCAATCAGGGAGATTACATTATCAATGAGTGGTGCTTTTACCCAATCAGTTGAATGATTTAAAAGCGGAAGTGATTTCAACATTCAGAGAGAATTTCCCAGCTCGTCGTTGGACAGGCAACTTCTCCCAGAGACTCATCAACGACCTTTCATCGGGCTTTCATCGGAGCCCCTGGTTTGCAGCTTGCCTGAGGAACCTGGACTTGTGAGTCCCCAGGGTCGCGTGAGAGACTCTTTTAGAGTTCCATATTATTCACAGATATCTCCTGCTGATTCTGTTTTCCGAGAGAACCCTGACTAATACAACCTACAAAACTGAAAAATTAAGACAAGTAAGAAGCACAGAGGAATAAGATTAGAAAAGTATAATAGAAACAATGAAACAAGAAACAGAATAGAGAAAAATACATAGAATGAATTAAAAGGCTGGAATGGTGAGAAGAGGGGAAAAGAAAAGAGAAAAGAGAGAGAAAAAAAATTAGAGAGAGAGAAGTAAAAACAAGAAAGATTTGGAGACCAAATAAAAGGTGGAATGAAAGAACAACAACAGAAAACAGAAGCTATAAAGATGAAGGTTAGAAAAAAATAGTGTAGGTAGAGTAAATCAGTAATCAAAATAAAAAAAGAAAATGAAAAAAACAATCAGGGAAACAAAGGAAGGGGAAACCCAACATACAGGAAACAAAACAGCAGGGACTCATTTTAAAAAAGGGAGACAGGAAAAAAAATTAAAAACTAAAATAAACAAAAATAAACACTGAAAATAGCCTGTCTCTCTTAGACCCCTAAATATCTTCTCAGGCTGCTGAGTTTTTCAGTCACTCATCCTACAGCCTGCCCTCTGCAAGTTTTGAAATGGGTTTCAGTGAGCAAAATAAGGGAAATTAAAAAAAAGGAAACTTTTTTTTTTTTTTTAAAATAAGAGATCCAAGGAAAGCTAATACAAAGAGAATAGCTATATGTTCCCTGTCATAAAGTTTCAGCTGGATGTCTAATAACCCGGTGTTTCACTTCTCAAGGAAGAGCAGGGAATCGAAACTTCATATATGCTAGGCAGGAATTCTTCCACTGAGCTATTCTGCCTCTTTAGGTTAAGTAGCCTTTCAGAAGTCTGTCTGTTCCTTTTCCATAGGGCAGGTTAGATTCCCTGCAGTTCACCAGAGTCCTGCTGATCAGTTGCCTGTCTCTGCCTCCTCTCTGATGTAATTCCTTTCTTTACCTAGACAGCTGGGCATGACAGCTTTCTTGAGGAGATCCCCCTCCCCTCTCCCTTTCCAGTCGGGATCCCTTTCTATATTCACAGGGGGCCCAGCTGGCTAAACTCACCGCAAAGAAATCAGTCTCCACCCTCTCAGATCCCTCTTTCTCGCAGGGAATCTGCAGTCAGACTCCCATTTGGAGCAGGGATCCAAGGGCTCCCTTGAGGGCTGGATATGTGTGCCACTTCCAGCCACCTAGGCAAGTAACCCGTGATTTCCCCGTCCCCCTATCTGTCCAGTACCCTCTGAGATAGCTCAGAACACCTTCCCATTCTATATATATCCAAAGGAGCTGGCAGGGAGAAAGACATCTGCTTTCCTCTCTGTTAGATACAGTTCACCAGGAATTTTACCATCATTTAATATCTCAGGGGTGGGCAAGGAGAGCCCCTCCGGGCAGCCGGGAGGTTTAATAACTCATGATTACTTGTTTTGGTTTCTTCATCTCTCTGGCCCTTCCTCTTTTGGGAGTTATGAAGTAGTGTCCTGGTTTGCTGTACCCCAAAACAGGTCCCCAAGGCAGCTTCTGGCTCTTTTTCCATTGTTTTAGTGAGAGCTGAGCCTTATCTGCCTAACCCATCGACTATGTCCCCACAATTTCCCCTCATTATGGTTTTGATTTGCATTTCTCTAGTGATGTTGAGAATCCTTTTATGTGCTTTTTAGCCATTTGTTTTTTCTCTTTGGAAGGGTCTTTTGCCCATTTTTGTATTGGGTCATTTGTCTTTATTGTTGAGTGGTAGGATTTCTTTATATGTTCTGAATATTAAACACTTACTGGCTATGTGGTTTCCAAATATTTTCTTCCCTTGAGTAGGTTGCCTTTTTGCTTTCTTGACAATGTCTTTTAATGCATAATTTTTAAAAATTTTGAGGATCTCCTATTTATCTATTTTTTTTTCTTTTATTACTTGTGCTTTGGGTGTGAAGTTTAAGAAACCAATGCCTACCACAAGATCTTGAAAGTGTTTCCCCACATTTTCTTCTAGTTTTATAGTCCTGTCTCTTTTAATTAGGTCTTTGATCCATTTTGAGTTAATTTTTGTATAGAGTAAGAGACAGAGGTCCTCTTTCATTTTTTTGCATATGATATCTGGTTCTCCCAGAACCATTTATTGAAGAGACTGTTCTTGCCAAGTCTCTTGAGAGGACTTGGCAAATAATTGATCTTATATGTAAAGGTATATTCTTGAACTCTGAGCTTGATTTCATTGGTCAATATATCTGTTCTTATGCCAATACCATGCTATTTTGGCCACTATAACTTTGAAATATCCTTTAAAGTCAGGAAGTGTGAGTCCTCCAACTTGATTCTTTTTCAAGATGTTTTGGCTATTTGGGGTCCATTATCTTTCAAACAAAATTGACAAATGGCTTTTCCATCTCAGCAAAGTAGACTACTAGAATTTTGATTGGGATTTTGTTGAATGTATAAACCAATTTGGGTAGAATTGACTTCTTAATGATATTTGATCTTCCAATCCATGAACATAGAATGTTCTTCCATTTATTAAGGTCTTCTTTGATTTCTTTAAGCAGTATTTTATAGTTTTCTATGTACAAATCTGTTATGTCGTTGTTTACATTTATTCCTAAATATTTCATTATTTTTGTTGCTATTGTAAAAGGAATTTTTTTTTCTTGATTTTACTCTCAGATTTCTCATAACAAGTGTATAGAAACACTACTGATTTTTGCATGTTGATTTATATCCCACCACTTTGCTGAACTCGTTTATTAGTTCTAGTAGCTTTGTTGTAGATTTTTTTGGGATTTACTCTATTAAGCACCATGCCATCTGCTAATAGTGAAAGTTTTATTTCTTCCTTTCCAATTTGGGTGGCATTTATTTCTCTTTCTTCCCTAAGTGCTCTGGCTAGAACTTCTAGCACAATGTTGAATAACAGTGGTTACAGTGGACATCCTTGTCTTGTTCCAGATCTTAGAGGGAAAGCTTTCAGTCTTTCACCATTGAGTATGATGTTAGCTATGGGTTTTTCATGTTTGCCTTTTATCATGTTGAGGAAGTTTCCTTCTATTCCTATTTTTTGAAGTGTTTTTTATCAAGAAAGGGTGCTGGATTTTGTCAAATGCCTGTCTGCATCAATCAAGATGATCATGTGGTTTTTTCCCCCTTCTATTTATTAATGTGATGTATTACAATAATTGATTTTCTTATGTTGAACCATCCTTGCATACCTGGGATGCAACCCATTTGATCATGGTGTATAATTCTTTTAATGTGCTGTTTGATTTGATTTGCAATATTTTGTTGAGGATTTTTGCTACTATATTCATAAGAGAAGTTGGTCTGTAACTTTCTTTTCTTGTAATATCTTTATCTGGCTTTGGTATTAGGCTGATGTTGTTTCATAGAATAAGTTAGGTAGTATTCCCTCCTCTTCTTTTGGAAGACTTTGAGCAGGACTGGTGTTAATTCTTCTTGGTATTCTTGGTAAAATTCACCTGTGAAGCCATCTGGTCTGGACCTCTTTTTTTGTTAGGAGGTTTCTGATAACTGACTGTATTAGTCAGTCAAAGGAGTGCTAATGCAAAATACCAGAAATCGGTTGGCTTTCATAAAGGGTATTTATTTGGGATAGAAGCCCACAGTTACCAGGCCATAAAACATAAGTTACTTCCTTCACCAAAGTCTGTTGCCACATGTTGGAGCAAAACAGCTGCCAACGTTTGCCAAGGTTCAGGCTTCTTGGGTTTCCCTCTTCCTGGTGCTCCGTTTCTCTCTGGGCTCAGTTCCTCTGTTGTCTCCACAAGGTCAGCTGTAAACTATGAGTTTCTCTAGGCTTTGCCTTTCTCCACAAGGCCAGTTATGAACTATCAGGCAATCAGCTCATCTCTTTTCTCTGGGCCTCCTCTCCTTCCTTACGACCAAGCTCCTGTATACTTACTTCCCGGGGCTCCAGCTCAAGACTCCAACATCAGAACTCCAACTTAAATTCTCCAACTAACTCCTCTGCTCTGCCATATAGTTTTATCTCTCAGTAGGACCCAGGGTCCTACTGACATGGCCAGTCAAAGCCCTAATCATAATTTCATCATGCCTAGAGGAACAGACCAATTTACAAGCATAATCCAAAATCTATTTTTGGAATTCATAACTATTTCAAACTGCCACACTGACTCAATCTCTTTACCAGTAAAGAGATTTAGTAGCAATTGCTCTATTGAGATCTTCTATTTCTTCTAGAGTCAGTGTACATTGATTGTGTGTTTCTAGGAATTTTTCCATTTCTTCTAAGTTGTCTAATTTGTTGACATAACTACGTAGATGTACAATAATTATTACATGTTGAATTTCCTTGTTTCCTTTTATCAATCCTTAAACAAAGAGAAAGTTATTTTCTTGGTGTTTATTTCCTCTTGAACAGAGTAATAATTTTTTTTTTTACCTTGACATTAATATTTCCTTCATAGCAGGCCTTAAATATTTAAATATGAAGTTAGTTAACTAGATAGATGCAACAATTAAGAGGTGAAGAGTTATGGAGAATAAAGTTCTTTAAAATTTTGTATTAGTAAAATATTTCAAATGAACTATGAATATCTTATACTATTTTCTTTCTTTTTTAATAGCCTGTTTTAGAAAAGCTTCTAAAAATCAGAAAATGTGTCTGTGTAATCTTTTTATTGTGTGAAACTATATCCTTTTCCACACTAAGAGGAAAAATCTCAGAACATATTTTTCTGTGATGACAGGAAGAAAGATGACATGCTTTACAAAGGTGAGGGGGGGCAGGCTCAATGAAGCATAAACAAAAGAGGACACTCAGAATGCTGAAAAATGAATGTCAATGATGTCATCATCAAATTGGTACTCATAGGCTGCCTCTTCAGGAATTCCTCCACTATAATACTTTATATATTTATTTTATTGTGGGTAAAAATCAAAATTTTCACAATACATACCAATATTTGTAAAATGATATATAAATATATATGCAGTTCTGAATGGTATATGCTGTTTTAAAATGGCCTACATCCGTCGCCGCAACGGCACTCAGGACAACCCTCAAGTCCCAAAAAGGCCCCTGTATTTTCAACTGCGCTTCCCCTCCCTGCCCTGAAAATGTCCAGTGGCCACCGGCTCCACCTCACTGTTATAATTTCTTCCATTGCTAGAATCACAATATGTCTACAACAAAATACCATTAAGTCCACTCTAGTCCATAGCTCTTCCCCCCCAATCCTGAGGGGACTGGGATGGTGATGTCCGCTCCACCCCCAAGTGATAGAGGGCTTATATCCCATGGATATGGTGGGTGGGATTATCCAGTCTGCAGCTGCAGGCCCTCTCTATTCCCTGGGATGGCCGTTACCCATCGTTGTCTCCTCACCAGGTGACTTGGATGAGTCCATTGAGCTGTAGGGTAGGAGTTGCAGCTCCACTGAGATTCCAGGCACAGCTGGCACATGGGTAGGCCAAAGGCTCCAGTCTCTGGAAGTACACCTACAAACTCCAGCATCACATATAGGTTTGAATAGAAGGGACTGATGGACCATGTGCAGGGAGGACTTATTTGAGTCCAACTCTGTCACTCTCAGGAGCACAGATTCCAAAGTAGAGCCCACTGATAAGGCATCAGTCTCTGGGGCTATCCCCCTCATATAGGACCTGGGTGTCTCCAGAGCCCTCAGTAGCCCCTCTGTGTGGGGTGATATCCACTTGGGTGTTCTATGAGATCCTATTGAGGTGTGCATAAGCGTTACCTCTGGGATGACCTCCCGACTCTCTTTGAAGTCTCTTAGCCACATGAACTCATATCTCTTTACCATTTCCCCCTTTTATTCAAGGTCTTTTTCCAGTTGTGTTGCTAGTTGGCACTTGGTATTAATCCCTCATTGCCAGGGAGGCTCATCCCCGGGAGTCATGTCCCATGTTGAGGGGGAGGTAATGCATTCATATGCTGAGTTTGGCTTAGAGAGAGGCCACATTTGAGCAACAAGGAGGGTCTCAGGTGGCAACCCTTAGGCACCCCATAGCAGTAGGCTAAGTTTCAATTACAAGAGCAAAGACTCATAAGGCTAGTCCTCTCTAACAAGAACTCATCAGTTGGCCATCCTCTTTTGCCTGACTTGTCCTTGAACTCAGGGGACTGTTGCTGCTCCCTTGGAGAATATGGCAGAGCTCTCCAGGCTAGGAATTCAGATTCCCTCATTTATTGAGTGATTGTCTACCCACCGTGACCATGCCCCATCCCTCGATTATTTGAATAATTTTATGTATCTTTCATGTATATTAAGGTGAACTTACTCCCATCCCAGACATCCCCAATCAGTGATCATCTGCAACCCCCATTGTAACCCTTCTGAGACCCAAACCTTCCCTGAAGATGAAGCCCATATAATAACCAAATACAATTAATAGGAAAATGAAATAATAATGATAAGCTTAAATGCAAGAGATAAAATACAAGGAAACTCAGAAAAAAAGAACTAAAAATAAAATATAATTAATGGATTGGGATATTCAAAAAAAGAAAATGGGAAAAAAGAAAAGAAAAAATTGTTTATTTTTTAATTTATATATTCTGGATAGTAGGTGTCTCAGGGTAAGTCTATTCAGATTTATTCTGTTTGTGGTACATTGTCCTTCTTGGATATTGATAGTTATGTCTTTCATAAGGGTAGGGAAGTTTTCAGTCATTATTTCCTCAAATATTCTTTCTGCCCCTTTTCCATTTTCTTTTCCTTCTGGAACACCGATAATGTGTATGTTTTTGCATTTCACGTTTGTCATTCAATTCCTTGAGACGCTGTTCCATTTTTTTATTCTCTTCTCTTTCTGTATCCTGTTTTTTCCCATTTAGATGTTCTGTCTTCAAAATCACTAATTCTGTCTTCAAGCAGTTCAAATCTGCTCTTTATGTGCTTCTAATGTATTTTTAATCTCATCTATCATTCCCATAAGGTCTGTTACTTTTCTTTGCAGCTTTTCAAATTGTTCTTTATACTCACTCAGTATCTTCTTAATATCCTTTATCTCTTTAGTCATATTTTCTTTTAATTCTTTAAATTCATTCAGGGGAGTTGTTTATCATAGATTGTCTTAAATCTTGAATCTCTTCATGATGTTTTGTTTGTTCCTTTGGCTGTGCCATCTCTTCCTGTTTCCTAATATGGCTTGTAATTTTTTCTCATGTCTAGGTATCTGATATGTTGGTGAATTTGCTCTAATGGCTAATTTCTCTCTCTTGCCCATTGTTATTTTTTTTCACAGCTCTTTGATATTTGGTTCAACTTATCCTAAGTCTTTAAAATTACTCACCTTAAGTTACCAAAATCATGCCATGGACTCACTAATGATGCGCGGAATTTCTCCCAGGGGTGGGATGAAGAGGTCTCTAAAAGCAATTTATGTTCATGTAGTTTCCAGACTGGCCAGTAGATGGAGCTCGTTGGTGTACCTTTCCATGGAGATGTGTCTCTCTCAGTTTTCCTTTGTTTTTGTCTGGCCAGAGCTGAGATTCAAATAGGGCTCTGCTGGCAGAATTCACTGAAGAAAACCCACCCCCTCCTCCCTTTTCACTTGTAGCAGCTGGCAGGGAGGAAGATGAATGCTCTCCTCTAAGTCACCTGCAATGCGACAGGAGTTTTACCCCTACTGAATATCTCAGTATGGGAGGGGAGCCCATCCCAGCAGCCAGTTTAGTAATTCACAGTTTGTTGTTTTGGCCTCCTCTTTTCTGTTCCTCACCCTCCTGGGAGTTGTGAAGCACTGTCTTCGTCTGCTGATCCCAAAGCAGATCCCTTGGGCAGGTTTAAGCTCTTTCTCTATTGTTTTTGTGAGAGCGCTGAGCCTTATCTGCCTAATCCAGTGCCATGTTCCCACAATCCCCAGTTTCAGTTATTTTTGCTGGACACAGATGTAAAAAAAGGTTGCAATTTCCAGTTTTTGGAACTGATATATTCTTCCTCAAAAATACTGATTTAACTTTCTACCATAAACTTACTCCTAAACCACTTTCAATTCTTTTTACTGTTTCTTCTGAATTTACTTTCATATTTCTAAATAATATGCTACTTCATGGTTTTTCTGTCATAGATATTTCCATTAAATGTCATATAAGAGAGGTATATAGCTCTCTCACTTTTCTACAACCCTCCTCAAAACAAACCTTTTTCTCCCCTCATCTTATCAATAGAGTTATATCATAATTTCATTAAATCAGTAGTCAATATTTCTTCATATATAAATATATAGTATATTGTTCCTAATTGAGTCATATAGTTTAATATGATTTCACCTTTTTACTTATCTAATTTTCCCTCCATTAGGTTAATAAATACCTTTTTTCCCCATTCATTGTTTTTTTTTTTTTACCAATTTGATCCTAAATTATTTGACAGAATTATAAATCTTTTCTCAAACAGTAAATGAATCAGATTATATATTTAAATTGGGACCCTGCTCCGAGCTCTGTTGCTCTGCTCCAATCTCAAGAGTTGCTTTCTTTTATCTTGAGCTTTCTCTTCACAATCATCTTAGCAATCTACTTCACAGCTCTCCTATGTTGGAATTTCTCTTTCCTGTCTCATTTCTTCTTTAAGTTTTTGAGTCCTTTCCTGCCTAAAAGTGTGTAACTTTAGGAAACAGTATAAAATATGAACACTTAAAATCTTTATAATTTGAATTATTGTTTTCATTAAATGCCTATGTATGCCAGGTTGATGTTACATAAGATTTCCTGCAGTTGTCTCAGTTGACTATAATTGATAAGACATATATAACCTTTACATTGATATTTTTTTATTTTTCTAAGAATCAAAAGGAAACTAAAAAGCATATCAGGAGTTTAAAATGATAATTCTTGCTCATGTAATTTGTTTAATATACAAGGAATCCCCAGTGCAAAAACTGTAAACATTATTTCATTTTAGAGTCTAATATCCATTTCTTCTGTTCAGTTTTAAATTATAGGGTAAATCATATTATTTAGGTGAGTTTTAAAAACTTTACTGATGTATTCTGTTATTACTAAAATGTGTTTTTGGAATAATTTATGCTGCTAATTTTTGGGGGGATCATTTATGCTGGTCTTGAATTCAGAAGTCATGCAAGTGAATTGCAGTCATTTGTCTAGTGTTTGTATCATAGGCTTTAGGTAAAAGAAACGACCCTAAGGAGGTTCAAAGATTGAAGAACAAGAATTGTAAGGAAAAAAATCCTATAGCACTTAAAGAAATAAATGTTACTGGAAGTAAATATTTCTAGTAAGAATACATTTTTAAATACTTTCTCATCTGGATTTATCTAATGAGAATTTTAATGAGGCCAATTGGTTCCAGATAGTTTTTAAAGTATGTCTAGAAATAAAATTCTGACCTCTGGATCATTTAGGAGACTATTTCCAGCAACTGTTCTGTGATAATAATATTTATGCCATTGGCAGAAAATAGTTAAAATATTCAAAATAATTCTAAGGAAGTTTCCTTTGGCATTGACATAAAAATGTAGTCTAAGACCTAATCCCACACAAAATTGGAATAGTTAAATGTATACTTTGAGACCTAGAGAGTAAGGCAAATGCCCACTTTTCAAGGTGCATTTTTAAGGGACATGTTTTGATTTCAGTTCATTTACTCCAACCTTTTAATCTTATTACCACTCTGAAACTAAAATCCTAAGAGGGTGTTTTAGTTTTTTGGCCACTAAAATAAGTATCATACTGTGGGTTGACTTAACAACAAGATTTTTGGCTCACAGTTTCAGAGACTAGAAGGCTTGCTTCCATCAAGGGTTGGTATCTTCTGGCTGGCTGATAATCTTAGGGTTTCCTTGACTTTTCCAAAACATGGCAATGCACATGAGGCATTTTCTTCTTTCTCTTCTGGGTCCTGTTGACTTCCAGCTTCTTGATTCTCTCCTGGCTTCCTCTATTTGTCCAATTTCCTTTGAAATAAAGACTACAACCATATTGGATTAAGACTTTTCCTCATTCAGTTTGGACACACCTTAATCAATAATATCTTCAAATGTCCTATTTACAAATGGGTTCATACCCACAGGAACAGGGGTTAGGACCAGAACTACGTTTGTGGGAGACATGATTCAATCCCCAACAGTGGGAGAAAAAAAAAACCCACTGTATTGGTCAGCAAAATCTTCACAGAAGTGGGAATAGGATTTATTGTCTCAGAAAGGAGAAAGTGTGGTGTCAACAAGGATGGGAAAGTAGAATTTCCCCCAACTTCTTTTTAGAGGCAATATATAATTTCTGAAATCTTCCTTTGAAATTATATTCATAATGTCTTTAGTCTTATTCCATTATTACTAGAATAACCTTTAACTTTTTATTCTAAATCCATAATAAAAAACTTCTCAAAAGTCTCCTTTCTTAATCGAGTAATCTCCCATCATTTATAGTGTAATGACTAAGTCTTAATTTGTTTGATTAATTATCTTGATTTTCCTAACTCTTCATCATTATAGCTTATTTTATTTTTTTATATTCAGTACTCTCATGTATGATTTTTGAGGGAAGCATGTTTCCTCATGATTCTCTGAATATGCCCCTTCCATTCTTTGTTTTGTATCTTTTCCTTACCTGTATCATGCTCACCATGTTTCTCCATGGGATAGAGGACAGCCCTAATGTGACATACCACCTTTTCTTGGGACCCTCAAATATATCTTGTGCTCAGTACCAGATGTGTCACCTTTATGGGATAAAACACAATCATGTATTAGATATGGGGACTGCTAGTACATTCCTTTCCCTATTTCCCAAATATATGTCAATATTCACTGATGACACTCTGACTCTGGTGGGCATCTTTTTAAACATGCAGCTCATGCCCCAGTGGTTTATCTGTCCCTGTTAGGGAGAGAGTGGGATTCCTCCACTACAGCACACAAAGAAAAGTGGGGAGTGCTGAACCTGCAATGACCATGGATTGAGTCCAACTGGCTATGGGGAACTGGCATCTACTCGTGAAGACAAACTTACTCTGTCTCTTCTCCATGTGAGTAAAACTTCTTTCCATCAGAAGCTGAGTGAGTCACACTTTTGCTGGTGATACCTGTACTGCAGTGCATTGACTTCTCTTCAGGTATCTCCCCTTCTGAGTAACAGTTTGGTGTAGTCAACGGGATCCTCCCCCCGCCCCCCCCCAAAAAAAAAAGCATGGCATGGCATAATGGATGGGTAAGGGATGGCCTGTTCATTCATCACATTGTGTTGCCAGCTCCCTTGGAGCTTGACTGGCTAAGGTTTTGGCGTCCCTCGGCAATATGCAGACAAGAGGGAAGAAAGCAGTCACCCTGTTAAAAAGGATGAATTAGTGCAGTGGATAAGGTTACAGATGAGGGAGATAGGTTTTAGAAGAGTAGGGAAACTATACTCTGATTCCTGGCTGCCTGTGTCCTTCTCTGCCACTTGCCAAACACCACAGTATCTGAAAAGTTCACAAATGACTCTAGAGAAGAGTCTGGGGCCCCCATTCAGGGCACACCATCCAGTCTGGACTTATTGCAGGCCCCCATTAGACCAGTTTTCACTCAACTTAGAACTACTGTATTGTTGCTAATAACCAACTTAGATGAAGTCTTTTTCCGAGAGCAAAATATGGGAATTAAAAAGATAGATCTGGACAAAAGCCAGAGCAGGGTTATGTAGGTTGGTTGGTGTGTCTGTTTAATATAGACTTAGATGTACAGAACAGAGTGGCATGGTCTTGGAAAGTTAACTACCGACCCTCTGCTACAATGCATTTGCCTGCAATGAACAGTTCAACTGACAAGACATGTGCTTGTAGACAAGCACATGCGTCTTTTTTTTTTTTTAAGATTTATTTATTTCTCCCCTCTCCCCTGTTGGTTTTGTCCTTGCTGTCTATTCTTTGTGTGTTCTTCTGTGTCTCCTTTAGCACAGTTTAAATGCTGAGGTGCCACCCTTGGCCCCTCCAGTGCCTGATATCATTGCTGCCACCAAGGTGGTGGCAGTTCTTGTAGGGTACTGTTATGCTGTCCCGCATATGTGCCATATGTGACTCTAACACCAGAGCTTTCCATCTTCATGTTGATACGCAGTAATCCTACTAATAAAGTAGGATAGGGTCAGCAAAGCTCCACCATTAAATGGAAATGGTGAATCCAAGACTGAGCCAGACCAGAGCATTTGAGAATTAACCAACTCCATGAAAAAATACCTGCTTTACCCCAAGGGGCAGAATAATCCACAGGAGCTGCTCCGGTCCCTTTCCAGGCTAAGTGGGGCCCCTGGTTGAAGATATTCCAGCTGATGGTATGGCTTTGTTCACAGATAGATCAGCCAAACTCAAGGCTGATGGAATCTGTTGGACTGCTGAAGCCATCCATTCTAAGAATGGCCACATACTGACTGAGAGTGGGTGAGGGCATTCTGCCGAATGGGATGAATTCCATGTGTTGGTGATGGCTGTGGAGGCCACTTGTATTAGTCAGCCAAAGGGGTTATGATGCAAAATACCAGAAATCTGTTGTTCTTCAATAAAGGATATTTATTTGGGGTAGAAGCTTACAGTTACCAGGCCATAAAGCATAAGTTTCATCCTTCACCAAAGTTTGTTGCCACATGTTAGAGCAAGACAGCTGCCAATGTTTGCCAGGGTCCGGGCTTCTTGGGTTCCTCTCTTCCCAGGGCTTCATTTCTCTCTGGGCTTAGCTCCTCTGTTTCCTCCACAAGGTAAGCTGTAGACTATGAGGCTCTCTAGGCTTTGTCTCTCTCCACAAAGCCAGCTGTGACCTGTCTGGCAAGCCGCTCGTCTCTTTTCCTGGTGCCTTCTCTCCTTCCTCACGACCAAGCTCCTCCCGGGCACCAGAATTAAAACTCCACATCAGAACTCCAACATAAAAATTCCAACTAACTCCTCTGCTCTGCCATGTAGTTTTATCTCTGAGTCTCTGCCCACAAAGGGGACTCAACATCCCACAAACATGGCCCAATTAAGACCCTAATCATAACTTAATCATGCCCAGTGGAACAGACCAGTTTACAAGCATAATCCAATATCTATTTTTGGAATTCATAACTATATCAAACTGCCACACCACTCCAACTGCAACCTTCTGTTTCATATTTAAGGACCCATGGGGCATTGCAAGTAGGTTAGCCCTGTGGTCAGGCAACTGGTAAACCAATGACTGGATTATTAAAACTTGTGGTGATGGTAGCACAGCATTGTGAATGCAATATGATTAAAACGGGGAAATGTTAGACTGTATATATATGGTAATAGAATAAAAATTTTAAAAATTCATGGAACTAGCTACACAAACAGTGGGCCCTAAGTTAAACTATGGACGTTAATTATTAGTACAATTATAAAAATGTACTGTCATAAATTGTAACACATGTTCCACACCAATGCAAGGTGTTGGTGGTGGGGTGGTATATGGAAATCTTGTATTTTATACATTGCATTATTGTTCTGTGAATCCACAACTTCTCTATAAAGGGAAAAAAGGCAAAATAAACCAACCAAACAACCAACCAACCAACCAACCAACCAACCAAAAAAGCACAAAAAACGCCAGAAAACCAAAAAAAAAAAAAAACCCCGGAAAACAGTTGTCCATAGAATCTTGGAGGAGCAGAGAAAATGTGGGGAAAAGGAACTGTTTAGGAAAATTCCTGTCTTCTTCCTTGGCTCAGCCCTACCTGGACTCTCCAGATGTCTTCATTCTCCTTTTTATCCTCCCTTCTCCCTCCCTTCCTCTATCTCTCTCTCTTTCCTTTCTTTTTTCTTGAAATCCCTCCCTCCCTCCCTCCCTCCCTCCTTCCTTCCTTCCTTCCTTCCTCCCTCCCTCCCTCCCTCCCTCCCTCCCTCCCTCCCTCCCTCCCTTCCTTCCTTCCTTCCTTCCTTCCTTCCTTCCTTCCTTCCTTCCCTCCTTCCATCTCCTCCCACACTAGGATTTTCTTTCTCACCAAATGGAAAAGCCAAAAAATGCCCTTCCTTTACAAATGAGGACTCATGTACACTAGCAAATTCTGCCTATGGCTTGAAGAGTGAGTGCAATTCAGTTCCACCTGTGCTTATTGTGTGTGCCCTGCTGTAAGTCTCCCACTTCCCCTGCCCAAAATAATGAACTTGTCTTTTATGTGTCAAGCACCCTCATGTCCCGGTAATTAAAACAGGGAATCAATAGATGGATTTGGAACTTGGCAAGAAGTCCACGTGGACATCGATACCCCCAAGATGCTGGAAGGCTCTCATGGATTCTCCCATTTAGAACAAAATTTCCTCTGGAAGCCAAGAGAAGTCCCGGATATTCTCCATGGGCCTTATCATATGGCCCTCCTGAGGGATTGATTGTTGTGATAATCAATCAAGACAGCGAACAGCTGGGACTCCTCCCATGTCATTAGCAAAGGGACAGAATAATTAATGGTTTAAAAAGCAAACACAAAGGACTTTTGCTCTTTCTCTCTCTCTCTTTTGCCTTTTGACCCCTGTTCCTGCCTTCTGTGCCCTGCCTTCACTGTGTCACCCCCCTGCCCCCATGTGGATCAACATGTAAGTAAAACCTAGGCATTTATAACCTATAATGGGAAATTGTGGTCTGTAAATTGGTCCTCTTTATCACTCCAGCCCCTTCCTGTCCACATGGAACCTATGATCTCTTATTTTCTCCCATTTCTCTTCTCACCATTCCTTAATAAATTACTGCTTAGTGACCCGATGTGCTCTTGAATTTTATTTCTTGTTGCTTAGTCAAGAACCTAGACAAAATTCAGTTACACTGGTGAGAGGAGAAAAGGAATTGTATAAACACTGATGTTCAAGGACAAGGTGGGATTGGACTTACATTGCCTTTCTACTTAACTCAAGTTCTAATAATAGCTGTCTATCTTTCATGCCCAAAAGTGGCATTGAGTGAATTCCTCATAAAAGTGAGTGATGAGGACTGTGGAATCTCCCACCCATTTTATTGGTCATTTGTTAATTCATATCCTGTCTTCCAGTAAGAGCCAAAACAGAAAGTCACTGTGGGAAAATGGAAAGAAACAGATCTTGATGAAAGTGCCAGAAGTCTGGGATCCAACCCTGCCGAAAACTGGTAGCTAGAGTACCCAAGGATATTTGTGATTGTCTCAGTTATACACATGAATACATTGTTTTTGCATTTGAAAAGAATAGTCACCATATGGAGAAAGGTGCTGTGACAAAAGCTTGCAAACTGGGAAGAAGATCTATTCATCACTCATGTTGACACCTATTTGAAGAAGAATATGAATGGAATTCATGTGCTGACTAAGCATGTGCTCAACAGATTGCCATGATTGCCCACTGGATCCACCACCAAATGGAACTTGGAAGCCCACTCAGATATAAGAATGGGCCAAATTACAAGGACTCATCCAAGAGAAAGTGGCAGCCAAGGGTTGCTCAGTGTTGTGACTCCTGCCAGCAAGGCCAGGAAATGTGATGTGGTGAGCTGGACCACATCAGCCAGGGTTTAGGCCTCATGTGAGTGTGGCAGCTCCACCACATATGACTGCTGCCTCCTAGCTAGAGACTGTGGTGGTGTCTCACTGCCTTAGACACAATCTGGATATGGAGCAGTGTTTGAGGCCAGTGTTTGAGCTTTATTCTGGCTCCAGGAGTGCTATTCTTTACTGTCTCTTTCACTGATTCTTTCTGATAAAGTCACAGACCTATGAATTAGGTTGTTTTTCTCAGGAAGTAGCTAGCCTCCTTAATTGTTTGCCACTGAAACCTCTGTTATTTTTATGGTACCCTGAGGCTTGAATTCCTTCACACTTTGTTTCAAATAAAGTCAGTTCCTTTGGGAATAGCTTTGGAACTTTATATTCTTAAAGCCTGTATTTTTCCATTAACAAAATCTCTGAGCCTTATCTCAGAGCTAAGCATGGGAACAGTGACTTGCTTCTCTCTGAGTGGCATCTCTGTTTTATGAGAAGGGTACTGGATGCGGGTGATAGCCTCTAGTCTTCTCTACTAGACTCTTCCACCATAGAAGTACCCTGTGAAAAACTGGGGTAAGCTTGATCAGGGCCCAGCATTCTCAATGTGCTGCCCCTAAGTTACAACTTCTGTCCTGTGAATGGGTACTGGGTGGAAGAAGGAATCCCCCAACCTCTCGGCCAATCTCACCTGATTTAAGCTATAATAACATGTGGCAGAAGGTACAGGTGAAATGCTGGGGGCCTGCCCCTCATTGTAAGGTATCACTTGACTTGGTTCTGGGGAGTCATGGTACTATGTGTTCTTGGTTGCACCTGGCTGGAGTGTAGTTTCAGTCATACTGAGCGGGGAACGTGGAGGGAGGCAGTGGGTGGTGGTTCAATTGCCACAGACTCATTGTTTTCAACAAGTTTTAGTATATTCCTTCAATAAATGTGTCTTCATTGGCTGTGCAATTTACAGAGTGTAAAATGGTTGGATTTATTATTTTTTAAAAATAATTTTCACCAGTTTTTCTTGTTCCCCACAACCTGAAGATTTTCTATTTTATTTTATTTTATTATTTTTTTTTATTAGGGGTAAAAATCAAAATTCTCACAATACATACAAACATTTGCAAAATGATATATAAATATATATGCATATATGTGTATTTGCTTACAAAAATGTTGTTTATATATATATATATATATATACATATATTTTAAGAGGTGCTTAGATTACCCAAAATATTACTCGGAACCCACTGGGATTTTCCATGTTGCCCACTTCCCACACCTCCCATCGCATCCCACACAAACATCTCCCACAGTGTGGCCCACCACCCTCAATGAACTTACACATCCTGGCGCATTGCCACAACCATAGACCACAGTTCACACTGTAGACCACACTCTCTCCCACTCAGTTCTGAGTGGTGTGTGCTGATTTAAAATGGCCTACATCCGTTGCCACAACAGTACTCAGGGCAACCTCCAACTCCCAAAGAAGCCACTGTATTTCAACTGCTCGTCCCCTCCCTACCCCAAAAGTGTCAAGTGGCCACTGGCTCCACCTCATTGTTATAATTACTTGTATTGCTAGAATCACCATATGTGAACAAGAGAATACCATCAAGTCCACTCTAGTCCATAGTTCTTCCCCCAATCCTGAGGGGACTGGGATAGTGATGTCCACTCCAACTCCAAGTGAGAGAGGGCTTATATCCCATGGATATGGTGGGTGGGATGATCCTGCCTGCAGATGCAGGCCCTCTCCATTCCCGGGGATGGCCATTGCCCATCGTTGTCTCCTCACCAGGTGACTTGGATGAGTCCATTGAGCTGTAGGGTAGGAGTTGCAGCTCCACCTAGATTTCATGCACACCTGGCACATAAGTAGGCGGGAGGCTCCAGTCTCTGGAAGTATACCTAAAAACTCCAGCATCGCATATAGGTTTGAATAGAAGGGACTGGTGAACCATGTGCAGGGAGGACTTATTTGAGTCTAATTCTGTCACTCTCAGGAGCACAGATTCCAAAATAGAACCCACTGATAAGGCATCAGTCTCTGGGGCTATCACCCCTTATATAGGACCAGGGTGTCTCCGGAGCTCTCAGGAACCCCACTGAGTGGGGTGATAGGCACTTAGATGTTCTATGAGCTCCTACTGAGGTGTGCGTAAGAGTTACCTCTGGGATGACCTCCCGACTCTGAAATCTCTTAGCCACTTGAACTCATTTGTCTTTACCATTTCCCCCTTTTATTCAAGGTCTTTTCCCAGTTGTGTTGCCAGTTGGCACTTGGGAAAAGTTTTCAATTAGCAATAATCGTGCCTTGGATAAACCTCATTGGCTACGATACTGCCACTGTGCAAAGCTGCCAGTTGGCACTTGGTATTAATCCCTCGTTGCCAGGGAGGCTCATCCCCGGGAGTCATGTCCCACGTTGGGGGGAAGGTAATGCAATCATATGCTGAGTTTGGCTTAGAGAGAGGCCACATTTGAGCAACAAGGAGGCTCTCAGGTGACAACCCTTAGGCACCCCACAACTGCAGGCTAAATCTCATTTACAAGAGCAAAGACTCACAAGGGTAGTCATCAATAAAACAAACAAACAAACAAAAAAAAACATCAGTGGTCATCCTATTTTGACAGGCACTGTCCCTACACTCAGAGAACTATTGTTGCTCCCTTGGAGACTGTGGCAGAGCTCTCCAGGCTAGGAATTCAGATTCCCTCATTTATTGTGTGATTATCCACCCATCATGACCATGCCCCAT